>JAYESA010000007.1:144735629-145195629 GCA_036927795.1 Iris macrosiphon | reverse complement strand
GCTCAGTCCTGCCTTCGAACTTCGAAGGGTTCAACTTCAGAAACTCAGCACCTCTAAAGGTAGACTTTCTGGCCGCCCATCGAGGCTTGTTAGTTTCTGCTAAGCCTGCTCCCTGAGGCGCAGTCGCGGTAGTCGTAGGTGTTACGGTGGTTCTCGATGCACCACTGTGAGCTACCAATGTCGTCACTATTTGAGTCAGAGAGTTAAGCTACTGCTGCTGTGCCAAGGCTCTAGCAGCAGCCTGTTGCTGCTGAGCTTTGAATCGTTCCTGTTGGGCCGCATTTCGATCATTCTTATTCTCGAACATAGCAATCCGCCTATCGATTTGGTCATCGCTCATGCTTGCTGCGCGCGTTGTCCCTGGGTTACCTATTTTAGTCATCTTGCTGCAAAAGAGAGTAGCTTGCATTAGTCTCATAACGTATTATGGACTTATTGAATGGGAAGTTAGGTTTTTCATACTTTTTAAGAACAGGACATTAACACCTTCCATTTACTTATATAGATTCACAACCATTTTTAAAATTTTGGACTTTTTAAAACCATTTGAAAACTTATATCATTTTTGAAAGCGATATTTGACGAGGCCAAGGGCGTAAAGCCGTGCTCTGATACCACCTGTCACGCCCCGGTCCCGTAAGGGCCAATCGTCCTCGCTTGGTCCTTACGGAACCGATCGTCCTCGCTTGGGCGTGATGTCGTGCAAGCCTAAGTTGCACTTGCACCAGGCATATTACCTGCACAAGATACAAGTTAGACAAAAATATACATATATGTAGGCATAGGATAAAATACAGAGAACCAAAGTTGAACATATTGATAGGAACACAAAATACTTTCTTTATTGAATACTTGAAGATTTGGATTACAAAGTACTTGCTTGGCTTGAGTTACAAAATATGCTTTGGAAGGCTTACAACTCTTTTTACAAACCCAAAACTAGGCACAACATCCATATATTACATCCTTTTAGTAGGACCAAAATCAAAACATCTAGCAGAGGAGGAGTTGCCCATAGGAGAGGAAAGCTAGGGAAGCAGCACTAGCACGGTCCCTCGAAAGGATGCGCTAACAATGATTCAGAGTGCTCGCCAAGCTCTCGCTACCAGAACCTGGAGATATTGTCTACAAACGTGGGTCAGTACTACAACATGTACTGGTGAGCAACCGTGGCCAAATTCACCTAAAAATCCACACTAAGTAAGCATGTGAAGCTAACATTATTAGGTGATCTTTCTAGTTGTCTAGTTTCTTTTTAACAATTCATTGCAAGAAACATAAACAATAATTGAACCATGCATAAGATAATTTTTACCCACGATCGAGCGGTTATCCCTGCAGCAGACACACAAGTTAGCCACAATTTGCATAAATGGATAACTTATGAATCAATCTTGGTGTCAAATAATAGGTTTGCAACAAGGTAAACCTAGCATGCGACCTAACTATATGATGGCCCATGAGTTTCTCCACTGATGGACAACAATACCCCCTAGATCCCGTAGGATCGGAACATCGGGGTGCTCTCACAATCCCTTCCGGACCGACCGATTTCCAGTGTCCCAGAAATTGTTCGAAAGACTATTTTCTTGTGCACAAGTTATCCGAGAACAATGCATGACAAGCGATATTCTATCAAATAAAAACTATTAGGATGCACCAAACATGAACAAGCATATCATAATCTAATAGCCACACCCCCTAGATCCCGTAGGACCAAAATATCAGGGTGGGCTACTAGACTCTTCTCTTTCATTCTTTTATACGGGACACAAATACTAACCATAAAAGGTTCAATATACGATTTTGTGGCACAGCAGGTGAGTAAGAGGCAAAACATTTAACTGAAGTAAAGTAGTAACTCTATATACTTTTGTATGCAATTTTTTTCTTTTTAGAATAACTTGTAGTGAATTTAATATTAACCATAGGGACAAGCAACTCAAGTAAACTAGAGATCATTTTGTTAAGGCATATGGACTGAAGGATTCATCGAAGGGCTTAAGCCACTCACCAATTGAATCAAACGAGAGGATGGGGAAACCTTATGCAACGGTCACTCCTTGGTTATGCGTCCTAAAATTATAACAATACTTGGTTAGCATCTTTCGATCTCTTTCCCTTAACTATTCGAAAAGAATACACAAGCGAGAAAAACGAAACATAAAAACTAAGTCATCGAAAGCAAGACAAAATACAAAGCAACACAAAATCAAGAAGCAAAGCAACCAACAAAAACTCTTGGACTTATTTTAATATAAGTCGTTCCATCAATTTGAAGGGTTCATTGCATTTCGTCCGTGTTGATTTGGCGGTAAGGTTTCCCCGAGACTCGATTCTCAATAGAGTCAAAGTAACAAGTGTTCCATAAGTAACCCGCTAGGAGCGGGGCATTACACAAGCATTTCTTGTAGTTGGCACTTTAACTCATTTAGTTCCGCTGGGGCCATTCGATACTGGACTTTGGAAATCGGTCGGGTATTTAGGAAGGTATCGATAGTGAACTCGATTTCTCGGTCAGGTGGCATGCTGGATAGTTCGTCCAAAAATACATCAGGGAATTCTTCCACAACGGAAGAAGACTCGACGTTTACACAATCCCGCCGAGTGTCCCGAACCGACACTAAGTATCCCTCGCATCCAGAGTGTAGCATTCGCCGAGCTGACATCGCAGAAATAACCATGCAGGTCCCCGACGCTTCTACTGCTGAACCACTTGTGTAACAGAATTAGGCGTCGCTTGGTTGACGAATGACGACCCATTTCTTCGCACATTTGATAGTAGCCGAGCAAGTGCCGAGCCAATCTATCCCCAAGTTGATGTTGTAATCTCGAACATCTAGTACTAACACATATAGCGACAGTTTCCTTCCTCCAATACGGACATGACCGCCCTGATATACTGAATGAACATGTATTTTTGTGCCCGGTGTGGTGTTAACACTAAGGTCTAAATATAATAGTGTCATCGCTATCTTATTTTCCACGGAAAAATACGAGAATATAAAACTATGCATAGCACCAGAATTAAATAGCACGTGGGTAGGTATGTTATAGAAAAGCAATATGCCTGATACAAAGGAGTCTGAAGCAAGGGCTTCTTTCCGTGTCAAAGTGAACACCTGGCCTTGAGCTTGATGACGACAATCTTGTTGTGGCACGACTCGGTTGGCTTGAGGTGCTTTGGTAGGATTTGGATATTGAGGACGGCGATCAGAGTAGCGCGGGCAGTCACAAATTGTATGGTTTGGATCACCACAAATGAGGCATAACCCGTTCCTTGAGTGACAGTTGTTGAAGGTGTGCCCAGTCTTCTTACAAAAATTATAGTACGGCCCTGGGTTTCTTTTTTGATGACCGCCATTATTTGGATGCTTTAGAGCAGTATTTTCTTCCACGTTGCTAGGGCACTTATGATTGGAAGTATGCACAGCACCGACAGCAACTGAAGGATACTGTGGTTCAAGGGAACGGGCATGGTTGAGAATATTTCGTATTTTCAGATATTGGGGAACGACCACATGCGCATGGATGGCAGTTCGCAAGCTGCCTTCAAATTATCTTGCACGACTCACCGCATCAGGTAGGTAGAAGCTTGCAAACTTGGCGAGCCGATTGAATTCTGCGGAGTACTTCTTCACTGTCATATTGCCTTGTCGAAGTTGTACGAACTCATTCTCCTTTTGCTAACGAACGGGAGGGGGTATGAACTCCTCTTCAAATGTGCTACGGGAGGTAGCCCACGCAATTATCTCGTCATCAATGTTTGTGAATAGTGATCTATGATGTATGTCCCACCAATCGTACACGTTCAAACGGAGCTGCAGTTGGACACACCCAACTCGCTTCTCCCCATGTACTTCAAGAAGTTTAAAGTGATCCTCAAGCTCTTACAGTCAATCTAGAGCCACGACCGGATCTTCAGTCTCCTAAAAAGACGTGTTACAGACATTCTTAAAGTCGGCAAAGTCAAAGATAGTCACATCCTTCTTCTTTGGAGTTTGAGACATTTCGAATTCAGGCGTAGGTCGATCCATCGGTGCCGCTGCTGTCATTGTGGAATGGTTGGAGGCTAAGTTTTGAACGATCTGCTGCAGGGCATATACCTGCTTCTGTTGGACTGTAAATCGGGCTTCAAGATTTCTTTCGAACTTGCTCTAATGATCTTTTGCCCGCTTCTCATCTTGCTCATAACGAGTCTCATCTCTCTATTGGCTTGCTTCAAGCATCCGCATTATTTGCTCAACAGGTCAACATGGGGCATAACTCGTTGGCTTCTGGAACTTTTTGAGGTGCCTAAACTACTTTCTTGTGCTTGTATATCTCCATGTGCTTGCGTTGATGCTTGCGCTTGAGTCATTCCTTCAAAATAAAGTAACTTGCATTAGTCTCATAACATATTATGGACTCACTGTATGGAACAAATCTTATTTTGGCTGAACGAGTTCAAGATTTCGCATATGGAATAGATCATTAAAGAAACTTTTTTGATACGAGGGTCAAAGAAACTTGAAGCTGTGCTCTGATACCAATATATCATGTCACAATTTTGTGGAATCGATAGTCGTCCCTCGGACGTTATGCCGTGCGTGTCTAGGTTGCACAAGGCCAAGAATTTGATTCTAACGAGCACATATTCAGAGTACACAGATAATTGAATACAATATTGAAACAAAGAAAAGTTCTTTTTATTTATAATGGACATCATTTATAAACTCTTTAACAAGTACAAAAGGGTGCCTTGAAGGCTTACAAAAGCAGACGCAAAATAAGATAGTTGTCCAATACATTACATCATTTTACTAAAACTTTAAAAGCTATAGACACCTTCGGACGAAGCTATCACCTTGCCATGGAGCTGCATAGGATATGTGCACGAGCTCCTGGAACTTCAAACAAGCTTCAAAAGCATGATCAGGGCATGCCGATAGGTGGACTGGATTGGGAAGGCGCTCTAGCTCCTTGCAGGATCGCCTTGGCGCGGGGGAGCTATTGCAACGAGGGTCAGTATATCGAAATGCACTGGTGAAGGCGAGCTAACCCAACTATACTAATCAACACGTTGTTTATGTGAAGCATGCAAGTTATTATGTGGTCTTTCTAACTTGCCTTAGTTCAAGTTACAAGCAAACAATAGATATAGAAAATTTACTGAAATAAATATGCCACCGCTCGGTGACTTTTACCTGCCCGTCTGAACCACATATACGATACATACCATGACCTTCCCTACCATGAAGATATAGTTACCTTGCACAGACTAAATATACGTGGGAGTCACTAGCATGATGCCATAGTGAACAAGTTATAGTCATATATAGACGAGGATGGTGTACAAAGCGAGGAACATAAAGCACTACATGTCATCCCGTCTTGTACATGAAACTTATCATGAAGTTTTATTCGAATCGAATTGGTGGCAGTATCCCAGTGATCGTCCACAAGAACCATAAAATCTTGTGCCCAAGTTGTCCGTGACCAAGCAATGTCTAATACTAAATTATCAAATAATGCATTTGAAGGCAACGCAAGTACGAGATAAATAACATGGCATAATCTATTTTGCATAGTCTCCCTGATCAGTTATTCCATAGTCAAGTGTGTTCTATACATAGCATAATAGAAGAATATGTTCTAACTAGAATTGAAATACGATGAAAGAACATTCTAAGCGAACTAGCATATAACAAGGTAACCGTTCACAAGTTGATTGACAAGCATAAGTAATCCAAGTCTATTCCATTTTATCTTGACATATTTTAGTTATTAAGGTATCATCTGATCGGAACAATCAAGAGGACAAGATTTTAGGTATGAAGACTTGGAAGAATGATCAACTAATCAAAGTATAACCAATCACAAGTTGGAGGGGAGAGGAAAGAATAGAGGTGCTTCAAAAATCTGCTCGCGCGACGCCTACTACACGATCACCTGCATTACCATAACAGACATTCAAAACGTCTTCTCCTCTTTCCAAGCTCGAAATAAAAGCACAGTTCAATGAATGAAAGTAATAAAATCTATCGAAACCGTTCAAGAAAACATAAATTCGAAAACCAACTCAAATGCACGAAAGCAACAATACGACAACAACTAGGCAAAAAAACTTGCAGCGGAGATGTCCCTCTTGACTCTGTCGCTTAGTCCATCCTTAGGACATGGTCCAATGAATATAAGAATCTATTTCGAAGAAGCCAATCCATAACGAGGAAAAGATCTTGATTCAATCTATCCCGATTGAACGATACCGAAAGTATTTCTTAGCCGCGCTCCCTGAATAGGGAGAACAGGACACCACATAATAGGATTTCTATTATATAGGTTTTTATTAGGATATCCTATTATGACCTATTTTTGGAGTCTAATTTGGAATAGGAGTAGCTATTTTTGGTATAATTGGAGTTTCCTATTTAAAAAAATTCTATTATGACCTATAATAGAATTTTTCTCATCCTATATATGGGTTGAGAGTGGAGGCACAAAGAATATATCACAAATCTGAGATTTGGGTGTTCATCCACAGAAAATCTAAGAGAAAGTTTGTGCTTTACTTTTAGGATTCTTAGTCATCCAAGACAGAAGAAAGAAGATATCTAATCGAGGAGTTGTCAACTTCGGTTAGGAAGATTGCTACGGGTTGGTGAGTGATTTCAATTATAATCTTTTTTTTTCTTCTTGAGTGTGGTGAGGCCAGAGGGGTTGAATCTATTAGGGCAAATGGTTCAACATTATTTTTGTCAATCTTATAATTTCACCTGAGTTATAAAGGTTATGATTTGTCTAGGTAACGTAGTCACTGTCATATACTTGTCTTTATTTGTGCTCAGTGTTCGTTAGACGGGGGTTAGTTATCTCAGGTGAGTTGGCCTAAAGTTTCCACACAGGCACTTTCAGACACGGTATCAGAGCGCTTGTAGGGTATATCTAATTCCCAACATCTGGTATCATAGCCACAAGTTTTGGTTCTAGCAACTATATCTACGGAGAAGATGAACACTTATATAATTATCCTAACAGGGAAAACTTAATGATTTGGAAGCCAATGATAGAGGATCTACTCTGATGTAAGGACTTGTATGGTCCGTTGGAGGGCGACAGCGTAAAGTTGTTGCACAAAACTACTTAAGACTAGAAACGACTGGATCGAAAGGCTATTGGATTCATCCGCCAATAGCTGGACGACTCAGTATTTTACCACATATCCATAGAGAGCTAGACAAAAGCATTATGGGATAAGCTGCATTCGTTATATGAAAGGAAAATGACTGGCAATAAGATATTTATGATTCGCCAACTCATCAACTCGAAGTACACAGAGGGTGCACTGTCACGACCCGCACCCGATTTAGGGGCACGAGTGCGTGGGTACGTCCAGCCTACGCCGCAGCATCGGCGGTAGAACGCTGTCAAGATCTTGGTACTATCTAGCCAATCTCACACAAGCATCAAATCTCCATAAGGAGGCACAGATGACACAATAAAATGGACACATACTCAATCACAGGATTACAGCACGATAAGATATCGAACAAAAATTAAATACAACACAAGTCCAAAATATAATCTAACTCAACAAATATCCAAGTCTCATCAAAATGCCGAAGACAAATCCGGTACCAAATAGTCTACTTAAAGAACTAACTAAAAATAGTAATTTTCGGCTAGACCTTCCGGAATCACAACTAGACTACCAAGTCTGCAGCTACTCACCATATGGTCCATAAAGTGTTGGCTACCGATCCTCTAAGGCATAGTCTGGAAAAATGTTTCCAGTCAGGAAGGAGCAAAGTACAACCTCAAATAGCAGTTCCATTAAATTGATAAGGACTATAAAGCAATAAACATATAATGCTAGCTACTGAGAAGACAGTGAAATAAATGCAATGGCAAGTAAAGAGAGACAGGCAATGTAAAGAGACAGGCAATAGGCAATATGATACAGTCAGTGCATGTAAGAAAATAAAAAGAACAAGGAACATTATCATATACGGGTGATGTAGTATATGATTTAAATAGGGAACTGTAATCTATTCATAGTGTTTGAAATAGTAGTTTCAAAATATGATCGGCTTGGGAACATGTACGATAGCTACAGGGCCTGGCTAATCATGGGTGAAGAGCATGATTAACACTTACATTGTTCTATACTACAATAAGAGGTTATGATCATATTTCTTACTAACTACTTCCCCGCCCCCAACTAGTACTGTGGATCCAACCATGACACGTCACGATACACGAGCAAGTCCAGTTTATCATGTACGATGTCTAATATACATGTCGTGTACAATGTCAATACGATAATCAATGTAACATCTCATGACTGCATATCCAAGCTATACTAGTCCGTGTAGCACAGTGTCAAGATTCAGTTGTAACATTTCAAGATTATTGAACTTATAGAAATTATCAAGAAATTAAAAATTATCAGAGAATGTACTTGCTTGGGTCCTTAGCTGGTATTTATTGATGTCCTATTCCAGAGTATCCCCTGGGCGAAGCAACAGTCCTATAAACATATCACAATATTACTTGTATCAGGTGCTACCCTAACACACGGTCTAAAAATACTGAATTCAGGGCCGTGCCAGGTATGGCACTAGTCAACTAGGGTTATCGAGTGCATTCACCAATTAAACGTATTATTAATAATCAAATATAATACATATATATAGTTATTCCAAAGTATATACAAAATAGGTATAACTGTATGTACATAAGTGGAAATATATTTTATTTATGTCAAAATTATACATCACTCATATATATACATGTACCAAAATACATATTAACTTATATTATATATACATATATATATATATATGCATACATACCAAAATAATACAATACTATATACAGGTAAATATACCAAAATATGTTTATACATATATATATAGGTACACATATTTATACCAAAAATGTATTAAATTAATATATTTTACCAATGTATACTTATACCAAAATACATACATATATATGTTTGTACATATTCCAAATAGTACGTATACTATATACAAATAGAGAAAATACACTATATATTTATAGATATATAGATGTGCATATATACACACAAAAATACACGTATACGTATTTATATACATATATCAATATCATATATACTAGAATCATATTAAATATATATATACACATACATATACTGTTAAACATTAATTTAAATGCATATGTTAATATATACATATACGTATACACATTATATTAAAATGCACATATTACATTATACTAAGGTATATAAATATATATACTATACTAGTACATGTCTTAAACATTAATTAAATAATGCTATATATATACGCATATTAGTATATACTCATACGTATATACATTAAATACCTACATACATACACTGATGGCACAACATCTGAATGAGGTTCAGGGTATCATCAATCATCTGTCTACGATGAAGATGATGATTGATAATGAGCTTCAGGCCCTTCTGCTTTTGAGTTCTCTGTGGGAAAGCTAAGAGACATTGGTGGTGTCGGTGAGCAACTCCGCGCATGATGGATTTGTCATGATGGAGGTAGTCAAAAGTAGCTTATTGAACGAGGAGATCTGACGTAAGCAAGTAGAATCATCGCAGGAGTCCGCTCAGGTGGCTTCTACGGGAAGGAAAGACTCAAGTCACAGACGAGGACATGGAAGAGTTCTCAGGATCTTGTGACTGTGGACCACAATGAGGGTTGCTATCACTGTGGCAAAAAGGGTCATATCAAGAGGAACTACATGAAGCTCAAAATTGAGAAGGCCAAAGGTAAGGACGATCAGGAGGATCTCATGGCTATAGGAGATCTCATCATTATAGCAACCGACATAGAAGAACCTTGTGGCATGATGGCGATTGGGTCATGGACATGGAAGCGTCATATCATGCTACTCCATATAGAAGGATCTTCACATAATACCACGGTGGCAGGTTTGGACGTGTGATGATGGGCAATAAGGGGATGGATGCATTTATAAGCATCGATGCTGAGCACTTGACAACAGAGCTTGGTGAGAAGCTCATTCTCAAGGGTGTATGACATGTACCGAGTTTGTGCTATAACTTGGTTTTGGTAGGGAGGATGGTGGATGATGGTTGTCACAGTTTGTTTGGGGACAAAGATTGGATGCTTATGAAGGGTTTTCAATAGCTGGCTCAAGAAAATTTGTGTTGTGGCATGTACAGGCTCAAGCCGCTGAGTCTACAGGCAGGCCACAGATACCGGATGGAGGCTCGAGGGGTATTTGACAGGAGGTGGATCGTCTGGAACTTGCTGAGGAGGGTCTTCGAGATACTTTGAGGATTACCGAGAATTCAGTTCATCGAGATAAAGAGACGAATGGTGATGAGCCAAAGATTGTGGGTCAGCTTGTCAGTCCTATAAAAGCTGGTCGATCTCCAGGTAGGGGTTGTTCTAGGGATCCAGTTTTTACGATGGATGGTTTACCAAAACTTTACGGAGCGACATCGGCTTCAGCAGTTCGAAGCCATAGAGGAGATAAAGGTGTGCAGCAAACTCAATCAGAAGAATGTGCATCTCCATTTACACAGTTTAGGAGGAGCTGTGGGTCATCGACGGTATACAAAATGCGTAATATTCTGATCGAGGACGCATGTGTCATGTGTATGAGGGAGTTTCAGGTTCGGACACGAAGGTAGGCAGATTCAAGAATTCGAATCTCGGGAGAATCGTACCGTCCGCTTGGTTGGGCCAGGCAAGAGTGAAGAAGCTCGCCGAAAATTTAACATATTCCGGTGGAAGACTGAAGTCGAGGACAGGCAGCCAACACTCACGGTGAGGCTGATCGTCAGGAACTTATGTCTTAGTCTTGTCATTGATGTTGCAGGATCCCAGTAGTATAGGAGGTGCTACGCATGGCAGCTAGCGTCAACGTGACGGTTGAGGAGATGGAGACGAAGGAAGATACAAAGAAACTCGGAAGATCGGATATCAGTGGCATGGGGGAGCAGGAACTCTGTCGCGGGACGACAGACATGGAGTCCAGTTGAGGAGCCATAGGATTAACACCCTTTCGTCATACTAGAGGGGAAGATTGTTGGAGTCGGGTCTAGATTAGGTGTAGTTATTTTAGGTATAATAGGATTTCTATTGTATGACTTCCTATTTAGGATATCCTATTATGACCTATTGTTGGAGTCTAATTTGGAATAGGAGTTGATATTTTTGATATAATAGGAGTTTCATATTTAAGAAATTCTATTATGACCTAGAATAGGATTTTCTCATCCTATATATATGGGTTGAGGGTGGAGGCACAAAGAATATATCACAAAGCTGAGATTCGGGGACTCGTCCACAGAAAATCTAAGAGAAAGTCTGTGCTTTGCTCTTATGATTCTTCGTCATCCAAGACATAATGAAGAAGAGATCTAATCGAGGAGTCGTCAACTTTGGCTAGGAAGATTGCTACGGGTTAGTGAGTGATTTCAATTGTAATCTCTTTATTTTCTTCTTGAGTGTGATGAGGGGGTTAAATTTATTAGGACAAATGGTTCAACATTATTTTTGTCAATTTTCTAATTTCACCTGAGTTATAAATGTTATAATTTGTCTAGGTGACGTAGTTACCGTCATATACTTGTTATTATCTGTGATTAGTATTTGTTAGACAGGGGTTGGTTATCTCAGGTTGGTTGGCTTAAAGTTTTCGATGTGGGCACTCTCAGATACGGTATCGGAGCACTTGCAGGACGTGTCCAATTCCCAACAAATTCAATCTCTCACTAATTTCAAGAAAAAAGAAGAAAATACACGATAAAATCAATCATCCAACTATGTTACAATCTCCCTAAACGAATAAAATGACAATCCGAACAAATCTTCTCTTCCAAATTTTTTGAATGACGAGCTTTAAGAGTAAAGCACAGATTTTCTCTTAGATTTTTGTGGATTTGCTCTCTCGAATATCTTGTATGAGTTTTTTTTTTGGTAAACCCCCTTAACCTCCTTTATATTGGTTAAGAAACCTAATTTAAGGTTTAGAAAGAAAAAAATCTAAAATAATCTAAAAATAATCTTGGTCGTCCAGATTAGATCACGCGGTCATTATATGTGATAACTTTGGCCCACGTCTGAATCTATTTCTGTCATATGGTATACCGTTGTGTACATCCAGACCCTCGAAATTGATTTCTGAAACGAATCGTCCAAAATCGATATACTGTCGGTATACCGTCAGTATGTCGTTGATGTTGTTTTGGCTTAGTTTGAGCTCATGTTCAACCACCAATCCTCTTCGTCTTAGCAACAAATTCTGTCGATGCTTCATGGCGTCCAAACGGACCTTTAACACATCGAAACAAGGTTGAAACCCCAACACATGGCTCTTATAATGTCAAATAGAAATTTTTTTTTAGAATAGTCTTAGTATTTGTGCATGGTCCTTAGAATATCAAAAACGATATTATAACCCTCCCCCCCCCCCCCACACACATACATATATATATATATATATATATATATATAAAGAAGGTAAATATTATTGATCAACGATAATTACAACTTAGATCTATCCCATATTACAAAATGAGTCATATGGGGTCTAAGATATCTATGCCAGCATCTATATTCCTTTGTACAACAAAAGTACTAAGGGAATGGCCATCAAAGATATGCCGGTTGCGTTTCCTCCAGACGTGCCATACCGCCACCCCAAATATTATTCAAAGACGGCGATAACCTCTCTGTCAATCCCCTTCTGAGCTTTAATATCATTTAAGACCACATCAAGCTCTCTACACTAACCATGGGTTTTTCCCACTTTTTGTCTCTGCGCACACCAAATCTTCCAAGTGACGTCATAAGCGAAGAACATATGATCTCTGGTCTCATCATGTTTACTGCTTAAACAATACTTCATGTCCTCACATGGGATGTCAAAATTGCTCAACATGTCTCGAGTAAGAAGCATATTCTTGACTAATTTGTATAAGCACAGCTACATCTTGACTGCAGTCCCTTTGGTCTAAACCATCTCCGTCCAATCAACCTCCTCATGACCTGTTCGTATCTGATTCATGGTTATACTGAACTTGAAAGTGCATTTCTCCATGTCTGTCCAGGTCCAGTAATCCTCTACCGCTTGTCTATCAATCTCCACTGCCCGAATATCTTTCGCATAGACCGCCATATATATATATATATATATATATATATATATATATATATATATATATGTTGGAATTCTGTGGCCTACTAGTAGCATGTTCCTTTTTTTTTTGCGAAAAACATGTTATAATAGTTTGATAAGGTATGCGTGTAGTGCTAGTGATAAGCTTACACTAATTTATTTAGAACTTTGGTGTCGGCAAAACATTGTCATGGAAAGAAAAATATTGTTGTTCTTGGGTTATATTCTTCGCATTACCTATTACAAAACCTATCAACCAATTTCTTTTTGAAGAGCATATTGGTCGTAATCCAATCTCTTTTTGAAGAGTTTTGTAACTAACTCTAGGTATAAAGCTATTTGGCGAATATATTGTCCCGCAATCTTTTGGCTCTTTTCAGCAATACTATTGGATTGTATTTCTCGTCGGATTAAGCGTTTAAGATTCACAAATTTATAACTTGTACATATAGTTTATTTCTAGATTAGATAGAAAGTGAAAAAATAAGGTATAAATATATAATATTTATCATAAATTAGTCTTAGTCTATTGATAAAAGAGGACGCATATGATCAGGATGGCCGAGAGTTCATACACCAGTGAAGATGAGCTCAATTCTATTTACTATTTTAAAAATAAATAAATTTAATAAAAATAATTTAATTTATATATTTTATTTTATTGATCAACTTATGTTCGAATCTGACCGTATATCCAACACAACATGTGAATGCAAGATAAGAAAAGATTGAGCATGGGTAGAAGTTGATGCTATCAATGATTATGGTAATTTGAGTAGTGAGATTATTTTTTCCTTTTAATCTCTGCCTAAATCTAGTGTAGTCTATTTGACAAAAACTATAGGCGTAGCTAAATGGGTTCAATCATTTTCTTGCTCTCTCATTATCTGCTTATAGCTAAATGGGTTCAATCATATTCTTATTATGGGTGTATCTAATCATATATTTCTCACCATTTTTTTTTTTCTAATGGAATTTTCAAAGTTACATGCTTAGCAAGATCACTGCAAACATTGGAGAAAATTGATTTGCGGAGTTTCTCTGTTTTTGTGCTCAGTGCTCTCGTAGGTTGTGTCTGGAATGATTGACTTTTTCTTTTCCTTACAAAATAAAAATATAAAATAAAATAAACAGCAAGCTAAATTACAAATTATACTCTCAACTACTCAAAATGTTCAACTTAATATCCTTAACTTTGATAATTGCTAATTTCATACCCTGAACTATATAATAATTTTCATATTAATATCCAAATTTTAAAAAAAGACAAAACTATCCCTCCCCCTTTCTCTCTCTCCAGCAGTCCTCCTTTCTCTACTGCACCGACGACCAGAGGGGTCGGAGGCGCAACAGCAACGCCGACGCAAGCGCTTGCCTACAGCCGGAGCAGCCTACGGTCGGAGCATTAGTGCGGACGTGCACATGCGGTCTGCTGCGGGCGGATGGTGCGTGCGCACAATGGCGACGACGGATGGACGACGCAGGCGGAAGGAGCAGCAACACGGGGACGCGCGCACGAGCAGGGTTGCATGCGCGAGTGGACGCGCGCGGCACGAGAAGCAGCAGCGACGAACGACGGGGGCATGACGGCACGAGGGGCGATGGGTCGTCGGGACAGGAGAAAGGGGGGGGGGGGGGTATCGCCGGGACCACCGGAGGGGAAGAGGTTCGTCGGGATGGGAGGGGGGGTGGGAGGGTCACCGGGGTTGGATAAAGGGGTAGGAGGAGATGGGACAATTTGATCCAAATTTTTTTCAGGATATCAAATTAGCACATATTAAAGTTGAGGGTATCAATTGAACATTTTAATAGTTGAGACTATTAAGTTTTAATTAAGCTAAAAAAAAAAAACCTCAAAACTGTTTGGTAACAACAATTTTTTAACTTTTTTATAAAAAAAAAATTGGTTAAATTTTCAAACAACTTTTGAAGACTGCCACTGGCTTTTGAAAAGCAGCATGAATCCCATTTCAAACCAAATTTACCCCTTGTTAACAATTTCCAGAAGTAAAATTCCAGAGTCTGAAATATGAACTAAGCTGGGGCCCCGAGACAATTGGGAGACATCACAAAGATATAGTGCAATACTAAAGTTTCTAGAGGTGTTCAGTGGTATTACGATGTAGAAGATTTCTTATTTAGAGGTTTGAGAATAAATTTTAAATTACGGAGTATTTTAGTTTCTAATAGAAAAATAAAATTCAAATCCTCTCATTTCGGGAAATATCTTTGCTTTTCTGAAAATATTAATTAAGTGCATTAATTATAATTTTTTTAGACAATAATAACCTCAATTGTACCAACAAATTTAGGTAATAGTAACTGTTAGTTTTGTTTGAACAAAAGCTCAATTTTTTTCTTTTCTTTAGTCCTACATCGGATGGGCCAACCCCTCCTTGTGTACATATATTAATTTCTCTTCTTTGCTTTCTTAAAGTTGTTGTGTGGGGAACCCCTTGGGCCACACGCGCGCGTCGCCGCCGCCGCCCGGCCCGGTTCGGGTAGGGTAGTAGGGTAGGGTCTGCGGGCGCCGAATGCCGATTCGATTTCCTCTTCGGATTCGGGCTGAGACCCTAAAATTCTTTTTGCTCCTCTTTATTTTTTCGTTTAATATTCTGAACGTTGAATATTAATTTTGTCCGTTACTATTTAATTTTGAACCGTTAATACATTTTGTGTCCAGGTTTATTTCTCCATGTGTCTGTGTTACGGCTGAATTAACAGAAAATTAATTCGGATCGTTACATATTGGATGGAGTATTATATATGAATGGTTTTCTTTGTAAAGGAAATCAGATATTGTTTTCTCTAGAAACTTGCTGCCAACATATTATTCAGTCCATTCTTCGTCGTTTCGCTCATCTCCAACTCTGGGCATAGCTAAGTCCTGGTCATTCTCTTCGAGTCGTGTGCGGCGACGAGATACCAGTAGTGCGGAGATTTTACCACTAGGAGCTTCGGAAAACGTCTGCACACAGATCCCGAATCAACTCTTAGGGCAGTGCTTCGTGCACGACTTCCCCAGAGGCCGGTAACATCAGTCTATTTTTATTTTTTATTCACAAAGTTTTCAATAAGAAAACGACAATTTTTCTAACAATCTAAGAGTTGATTTTTATGTTAAAATTGTTCATCTAAATCTTGCTAGAAAACTTCAGAAATATTGTTAATATACCATTTTTTATTCGCTGCTAAAGAAAAAAAAAATTTAACCGTTTATTTTATATATATTTCTCATCAATTAGGTTAATATTTGTTGCCTATTCTTGCTACATAACCGAAATTTTTGTTTGGGCATTGCTTAATTCATAATATTGTAGCAACATATTATTGGCATAGTAATATAAAAAATTTCTGGAACAAAGTTGATTAATAAATTAAAAGTTGATAGTTACTGTAGCATAGTTGATAATTTATCAATTGAAAATTTGAAATTTTCTGACTATAGCAAGCTTTAACTTGTAGGAAAATTATTCTTACTGTAGCCAATATTATTAAGTTGCAGTAGTTTAATTTTTATTCTAGAAAATTCAATTTGCTTAATATTTACCATAGCAAATAAACATATTTAATATTTGCTATTTGACCATAATCGTTAACTCAAAACATTTGTTAGCAATTTGCTTCATTTTTTTAATTGATTTATTTGTTTACTTATCGAGTTGCTTACTATACTGTCAAATTGAAAATTTGCTTAAAGTGATTTAAAAAATTGTTAGCACATTTGATAATTTTGTCAATTGCAATATTTTGATCACAAAATTCATTTCAGTGTAACATAAACAATCACTTAGTATTTTTGAAAGCAATCTAGGACCAAAAAAAAATAATTTAGTAAAAAGAAAATTGCAAATAAAATCTTCAAATCTAAAGTTTCAAAGTAGAGGCAAACTCGGGCACAAGCCGAAAGGGTCCTTCTGTCAACCGGGTGTAAATAACCCTAAGCGACACTGTACTTAAGAGTCTTCGGACCGCCGCTAGCTGGGAACCGGCCCCTACAGCTAACCTGAGTTGACCAACATTTGAGAAAACTAAAGATTTTAAGATTGATTAGCAAAGATCACCTAAACTATTATCTTAGACTTTGTTATTAAATAAATTTATATTTTTTCAGACTACAATCATGACTGGTAAGGAGGAATCCTCTACTGCAAAACATGTTAAGTTTGATGGCTCATACTTTAAAAGATGGCAGAGCCAAATAAAATTTTGGCTCACGACCTTAGGACTTATTTCAGCCATTGATGGGTCCACACCCATCACAAATGATTATGATGAAACTGAGTCTGACATAGGAGTGTCCACCTCCTCGAAACCAAAAACCCCTAAAGAGATAGACTTCCACTGCTTTCATAGAATTCTAAGCGCATTATCTGAATCCTTGTATGATATATTTTTGGAATACAAGAGTGCTAAAGAACTTTGGAAAGCCTTGGAAGATGAATACGGTTGTGATGATGCCAGAATAGAAAGATTTAATTCTTCAACCTTTAATAGGTATTTCATGGTAGATAACAAGCCAATGAATGACCAACTCCATGAATTCCAAGAATACCTTAGGCATATTCAAGCCAAAGGCACATCTTTTTCCAATGAGCATAAAATAGCATGCCTAATAGACAAGCTACCTCTCTCTTGGTCTGATATTACTAAGGAACTTATCCATACACAAGGAGATCTTACCTACAATCATGTCCTAAAGAAAATTAGAACCGAAGAACAAATTAGATTGAGATCTAAGCCTAAGACTGAATCTAAAGCTAAGGTAAACCTTGTATAAGGCCAAGGAAAACCCAAATCTAATTTTCATTATAAATCCAAAAAGAATTTCTTCAAGAAGAAGAAAAACTTTCAGCCTAACCAACAAAACCATCATCACCAAAACCATAAACCTAGAAACTTCAGTCAGACTCAGGATCAAAAGAGATTTTGTTTTGTGTGTGGTAAAATAAATCATATGGCCACCAACTGCTACCATAGGAAGAAGGAAGCTGTCCAAGATCAGAAGCGAACATGCTTCACAAAGGTTGTTCGAGTTCCTTCAGGTCTGTAAGCTTTCTGTAGTGTCCCGTTCTCCCGGTGCGGAGAGCGCGGCAAAGAAACACAAGATGGTATCGTTCGATCGGGATAGATTGAAACAAGAACTCGTCCTCGTTATGGATTTATTTCTTCGGAATCGATTCCCATATTCAGTGGACCGTGCCCCCGGGATCGACTTAGCGGCAGAGTCAGGAGGGACCTCTCCGCTGCTATCTTTTATTGCCTCGGATTTTGATGTCGGTTGTTGCTTTCGTACTTTGAGTTGGTTTTGGGATTTGCTTGTTTTCCTTGAACGGTTTCGATGGATTTTATTGTTTTCGTTTATTGCACTACACTTCAATTCCGAGATTGGAAAGAGTGGAAGAGGTATTGATCGAGCTGTTCGTGATGCAGGTGAACGAGCAATAGGAGTCTTACGAGCGGAGTCGTGAAGCGCCCCTTTCCTTCTCCCTTCCAACCATCTAAGTGAGTGGATACCAACCCGATTAGCTAGCTCTGCTTCCAAGTCTTCACATCTAATAAATCTTGCATTCTTCTTTGCCCTGATCAAGCGATACCAAGTAATAACTAAAAGATTCCAAGATAAAAAGGGAATAGACTTGGTTCATTATGCTTGTCAATAAACTTCACGAACGGATACTAAATTGCATGCTTGTTCGTTTGGGGAATAAATCATGAATTGTTGCTTGTCTTGTACTTACTTGTCTCGTACTCGTGTTGCCTGAAGTGCATGAATGTTTAACAATTATGGATATGCCTCGTACTCGTGTTGCCTGAAGTGCATAAATGTTTAATCAAATAGATCATGGACAACTTGTGCACAAGGTATAGTTCCTGCGGGCGGCTGCTGGGGCACTGGCACCGTTCCAGCTCCGGACGAAACTCACGTTTAGTCTCACGTTCTTGGACGGGATGGTATGTAGCACCTCACGTACTTGCAGCTGCAAACCATCCTCGTCATTGACTAGTGTCCATTATGGCAATCATGTCAGTGATCATCTTGTATATTTAAACCTGTTGCAAACTAACTTGTGTCTTCATGGCAGGGAAGGCATGGTAAGTATTGTGTAGGTGGTTCAGACGGACAGGTAAAATCCACCGAACGATGGCAAGTTCATTTCAGTAAATTCTATATGCTGCTTACTTGTAAATGAACTAAGGCAAGATAAAAACCCACAAAAATATGCATGCTTCATTAAAACAACGTGTTGATTGGTATAATTCGGTTAGCTCGCCTTCACCAGTATGTTTCGACAAACTGACCCTCGTTGAAACAGGTTCTCCGCACCAAGGCGAACCGAGCGAGGAGCCGAAGTCGTCTTCCCGATCCAGTCCAGCTATAGGCGCATCATGATCGCGCCTTCCTTGAAGCATTTTGAAGAAAGGAGCTTGCAACTCTTCATACACAATGCAGCTCCATGGCAAAGCTGTCCTCCAGCCTGGAGGTCTATATATTTGAAGTTTAGTAAAGGGATGTAATGTACAGGACTGCTATCTCATTTTGAGTCAACACTTTTGTAAGCCCGTACGGCAAATTAGCTGACTCGTTCAAGAATTTGTAATAGATGTTCATTATCAATGAAGAAAACTTTTCCATCTTCAACTTGTGTTTCAATTTATCTGCGTACTCTGAATATGTGTTCGTTATGCAAATACTTTAGCCTTGTGCGGGCTCAACCCCAGGCCCGCACGACATCACGATTCGGGGGATGCCCCAACGATTCCACGGAATTGGGTCGTGACATAGTGGTATCAGAGCACAGATTCAAGTTCCTTAGACTCTCGCACTGGAAAAGTTCCTTTAACGATCAATCCCTGTGCAAACTCTTGAACTCGCTAGGACAAAATGAGATACATTCATGCAATAATTCTATAAAATATTATGATCCTAATATAATTTACCTTCTTTTGAAGGAATGGCACCAGCGTAATCTGCAGCGCTAGCACCGGACGAAACACAAGGCCAAGAAAGTAGTTTGGGCACTTCGAAAAGTTCAAGGAGCCAGCGAGCCATGCCAAGCATCGATCACATCCAGCAGATGTTGCGGATGTTGGAGGCAAACCAACAAAGGGACGAGGCTAGCTACAAACGGGCCAAGAAGCGAGCGGAGGAGAGTCAGCTCAAGTTTCAAGACAATATAAAAGCTCGATTCTCAGTCCAACAGAAGCAGGTAGATGCCCTGCAATAGATCGTTCAGACTTTGGCTTCCAACAATTCTGCCGCAACAGCAACGACTCCGGTAGAACAGCCCGTGCTTGAAGTAGAGACGCCACAAATTCCAAGGACGAGGGATGTGACTGCCTTCGACTTTGGCCACTTCAAGAAAGTCTGCAACACCCCATTCAACGGGACTGAGGACCCAATCGTGGCTCTAGATTGGTTGGCCGAACTTGAAGACCACTTCGCTCTGCTAGAGGTCCCCGAAGAGAACCGCGTCATATGTGCGCAATACAGCTCAGCCTCAACGCGCACGATTGGTGGGACGTGCATCGACGATCTCTCTAATTTGACCATGGAGAGGAGGCGATCTCGTGGACGACTTTTCGTGCCGCCTTTGAAGAAGAGTTTATACCCCCTCCAGTACAACGTCAAATGGAGAACGAGTTCGTGAACTGAGGCAAGGCAGCATGACAGTCAAACAGTACTCCGCCAAATTCAACCGACTCTCCAAATTCGCTAGGGCCTATTTGCCTGATGCAGCGAGTCGAGCTAGAAGTTTTGAAGGTGGTCTACGTCCTTCCATCCATGCGCACGTGGTCGTTCATCAGTATCGGACAATGCAGAAAGTTATGAATCATGCTTTATCTCTTGAACCGCAGTATCCTCACGTTCCTGCCGGCGCTGTGCATGCCTACAATCACAAACGTTAAATTAACGAGAGAGGAAACAACGCTGCAAAGCGTCACAATGACGGCGGAAAGCAGAAAGTGGATTGGGTCAAAACATGTCACTTTAGCAAAAAGTCGGGGCACATTTCCAACGAATGTCGCATGAAACAAGGGTTATGTCTCCTTTGTGGCGATGCGAATCATAGAATCCGTGACTGCCCCAAATACTCTGCTCGACATCCTCAACGTAACATTTCCTGATGGTAGGTTCTATTCCTATGTTTCGAGGACAAAACTTTCAATTAGTTGGGTAGGATGTAGCGCCCCGTTCTTTCGGTGCGGAGAGCGCGGCTAAGAAACACAAGATGGTATCGTTCGATCGGGATAGATTGAAACAAGAACTCGTCCTCTTTATGGATTTGTTTCTTCAGAATCGATTCCCATATTCAGTAGACCGTGCCCCCGGGATCGACTTAGCGGCAGAGTCAGGAGGGACCTCTCCGCTGCTATCTTTTATTGCCTCGGATTTTAATGTCGCTTGTTGCTTTCGTACTTTGAGTTAGTTTTGGGATTTGTTTATTTTTCTTGAACGGTTTTGATAGATTTCATTATTTTCGTTTATTGTACTGCACTTTAATTCTAAGATTGAAAAGAATGGAAGAGGTATTGATCGAGCTATTCGTGATGCAGGTGAACAAGCAGTAGGCGGCTAACGAGCGGAGTCGTGAAGCACCTCTTTCCTTCTCCCTTTAAACCATCTAAGTGAGTGGCTACCAACCCGATTAGCTAGCCCTTCTTTCAAGTCTTCACATCTAATAAATCTTGCATTCTTCTTTGCCCTAATCAAGCGATACCAGGTAATAACTAAAAGATACCAAGATAAAAAGGGAATAGACTTGGTTCATTATGCTTGTCAATAAACTTCACGAACGGATACTAAATTGCATGCTTGTTCGTTTGGGGAATAAATCATAAATTGTTGCTTGTCTTGTACTTACTTGTCTCGTACTCGTGTTGCCTGAAGTGTATGAATGTTTAACAATTATGGATATGCCTCGTACTCGTGTTGCCTGAAGTGCATAAATGTTTAATCAAAAAGATTATGGACAACTTGTGCACAAGGTATAGTTCCCACGGGCGCCTGCTGGGGCACTGGCACCGTTCCGGCTCCAGATGAAACTCACGTTTAGTCTCACGTTCTTGGACGGGATGGTATGCAGCACCTCACGTACTTGCAGCTGCAAACCATCCTCGTCATTGACTAGTGTCCATTATGGCAATCATGACAGTGATCATCTTGTATATCTAAACCTGTTGGAAACTAACTTGTGTCTTCGTGGTAGGGAAGGCATGGTAAGTATTGTGTAGGTGGTTCAGACGGACAGGTAAAATCCACCGAACGATGGCAAGTTCATTTCAGTAAATTTTATATGCTACTTACTTGTAAATGAACTAAGGCAAGATAGAAACCCACAAAAATATGCATGATTCATTAAAACAACATGTTGATTGGTATAGTTCGGTTAGCTCGCCTTCACCAGTATGTTTCGACATACTGACCCTCGTTGAAACAGGTTCTTCGCACCAAGGTGAACCGAGTGAGGAGCCGAAGTCGTCTTCCCGATCCAGTCCAGCTGTAGGCGCATCCTGATCGCGCCTTCCTTGAAGCATTTTGAAGAAAGGAGCTTGCAACTCTTTATACACAATGCAGCTCCATGGCAAAGCTATCCTCCAGTCTGGAGGTCTATACATTTGAAGTTTAGTAAAGGGATATAATGTACAGGACTGCTATCTCATTTTGAGTCAACACTTTTGTAAGCCCGTGCGGCAAATTAGCTGACTCGTTCAAGAGTTTGTAATAGATGTTCATTATCAATAAAGAGAATTTTTCCATCTTCAACTTGTGTTTTAATTTATCTACGTACTCTGAATATGTGCTCATTATGAAAATACTTTAGCCTTGTGCGGGCGCAACCCTAGGCCGGCACGGCATCACGATTCGGGGGATGCCCTAACGATTCCACCGAATTAGGTCGTGACACTTTCAACCCTTTATTAACCTCTCTTACCATTCTGATGATTGGTGGTTGGATTCTGGAGCTAATGTTCATGTTTCGTTTGATCGCTCTTGTTTTTTAAACTATCAGAAATCAAGTGGAGGAGGTGTGACCCTAGGAGATGGCTCAACGGCACAAATTATTGGAAGAGGAAAAGTTGACCTGAAGATGACATCAGGAAAAATCTTAACTCTTCATGATGTTCTTCATGTGTCGTATGTCAGGAGAAACCTAGTTAGTGGATCCCTTCTTGTAGCCTCAGGATACAAAATTGTAATTGAGACAAACAAAGTAGTATTTTCTAAGCATGACTCCTTTATAGGAAAAGGCTTTGTAAAAGACGGTCTTTTCATTTTAAGCACAATGAATAAAATTTCTGATTGTTCTCTCATTGTCTCTAATATAGAATCTTCAAATGTTTGGCATGGAAGACTAGGTCATGTGAACCTAGGTTCTATTAAAAGAATGATGACTTTAGATCTTATTCCCAAGACTCCAATAGATGACAAACACAAATATGAGATTTGTGTTCAAGCCAAACACACTAAATTACTATTCAAATCTGTAGAAAGAAATTCTGACCTTCTAGAACTTATCCATAGTGATGTATGTGACTCAAATAGGATTTTGACTAGAGGCGGTAGAAAATACTTGGTTACATTTATAGATGATTATTCAAAGTATTGTTATATCTACCTTCTCAAAACCAAAGATGAAGTTCTAGATAAATTTAAGGTCTACAAATCTGAAGCTGAGAATCAATTAGAAAGGAAGATTAAGATCCTTAGATCTGATTATGGTGGAGAATATATCTCAAACGAAATGATTAACTTATGTGAAGAACATGGAATAATTCATGAGGTAACTGCTCCATATTTACCTCAGTCTAACGGAGTTGCTGAACGCAAGAACCGCACTCTGTTAGATATGGTGAATGCCATGCTTCTCAGCTCTGGTGCTCCTGATAACTTGTAGGGAGAAGCCCTTTTAACGGCCTATTACATTCTTAAAAGGATTCCTAGTAAAACAAAATATAAGACTCCATATGAGCTGTGGAAAGGTAGAGCTCCTAGGATTAATTACCTTAGAGTTTGGGGATGCTTTGCTAAAGTCAGAATTCCCGAACCTAAAAAGAGAAAGATTGGTCCCAAGACTGTAGACGTTATTTTCACAGGATATGCCTTAGACAGCTATGCCAATAGATTTCTAGTGACTCACTCAGAAGTAAATAAAATATCTAACAATACCATTATAGAAGCAAGAGATGCAGTTTACTTTAAAAATATATTTCCTTTTAAGGATAGAAGTTCAATCTCTTCCTCCATACCCTCTACTAGTTCTTATGTCCAAATACCTAGCTCACAATCTGAACAAGACTTAGAACCTAGACGGAGTAAAAGGAATAGGATTAAAAAAAATTTAGGAGAAGGATTATTCACATTTTTGATAGAGGGTGATCCCTCAACTTATAAAGAAGCAATGTCGTCTCTTGATGCTCCCTTCTAGAAAAAAGCCATTAACAGTGAATATAACTCCATTATGGAGAATAACACTTGGTTTCTAACAGATCTACCTTTAGGCAATAAACTAATAGGTTGTAAGTGGATTTTCAAGAAGAAACTCAGAGCCGATGGTACTATAGAGACATACAAAGCTAGATTAGTTGCTAAGGGTTTTACCCAGAAGAAAAGGTTAGATTATTTTGATACCTACTCTCCTGTAGCTAGGATCACATCCATTAGAACTCTCTTGGCCTTAGCATCCATTCATGATATACTAATTCATTAAATGGATGTAAAGACAGCATTTTTGAATGAAGATCTAGAGGAAGAACTTTATATGGACCAACCTGAAGGTTTCATTGGTAAAGGTCAAGAAACGAAAGTTTGCAAGGTAGTAAAATCCCTCTATAGCTTGAAACAAGCTCCCAAACAATGGCACAATAAATTTGACAAAGTAATTTGTGAATATGGTTTCTTGTCAAATGAGTATGACAAATGTATATACTCTAAAGGTACATATAAAAGTTGTGTCATTTTATGCTTGTATGTAGATGACATCCTTATCCTAGGTTCATCGCTGGAATTGATAAATATTACAAAGAACTATTTATCTAGCCAGTTTGATATGAAAGACCTAGGAGAAGCCAACTTAATTTTAGGAATGCAAGTGACCAAACGCAAAGAGGGTTATACTCTATCTTTAGCACATTCAATTGAAAAAATACTTAAAAAGTTTGAGTTATTTGATAAGAAACCTGTCCTTACTCCTTATGACAGCAGTAATGTACTAAAAAAGAATAAAGTATCACCTTTGAAACAACATAAATATTCACAGATGATAGGCTCCCTTATGTATATAACAAACAGGACAAGACCTGATATTGCATTTGCTATTGGAAGACGAAGTAGATATACCAGTAACCCAAATCAGTCACATTGGACTGCCTTGGATAGGGTATTTAGATATCTCAAGGGCACCCTAGATTACAAACTTTATTTTACTAGGCACCCTGATATCATAGAAGGTTATTCAGATACAAACTGGCTAACTGACTCACATGATATAAAATCTACTACTGGATATGTATTTACTCTAGGAGGAGCTGCAATCTCCTGGGGCTCTTGTAAGCAAACTATCATAGATAAGAGTACAATGGACTCCGAAATGATAGCTTTAGATACAACTTGAACAGAAGCTGAATGTCTTAAAAATCTTATTATGCATATACCTGTTTCTCTTAGTCATGTTCCTGCAATTTCTATAAATTATGATAATAAATCTGTTATTGAACTACTAAAGCATGATTCTGTGAATGCTAAGATGAACAGGCACCTGCAGCTGCGTTTCAAGTCAATAATGTCACGCTCCAGTCCCAAAATACTTAGGACTAGGAACACGTAAGCATGCCAGCCTCATGGATATGGCAACTCCAATATATGGAAACCAAACCCATACGTACGCTGTAATATGAATATCAAATCCACAGTGGTATAACATATGTCACAAGTCACAGGGTATAATCTAAATCTCATCCACGAAAATTAATATAAATGAATAACCAGCATCTAAAGAACTAGATCTCGACATAAGTATCTAAGGATGATAGTTGGATGGAAACAAATCCACTACCAACTCGAATGTAAGAGCAAATACAAAATAAGTACAACACCATATAAGAATACCAGCTAGCAATCACGGGCTCGAAGAGAAGACGTCCACGAAACATATAACCATCCAAATCTGTGCTCCTGCAAATACTCAAGAACAGATACACCTTGCAGGGGACCAGGTCCTCAGAGGGACATAACAAGATACTTAAACATATGCCAATAAAGTACTAAAATAAATATCCAATGGGGTCGCCTAACCGTCTAAGTGAATGCAGTTAAGAACAACTTTCCCCATAAGTGAGCTATCTGGCTGAAAACTGGGATTGGCATGACTCTCTCGGAGAACCAAGGGCCTCAAAGGCACGTCGTCTTTTTAACGGCGGAGGCCCGCCAAGTAGTATAGGGGTTATCACCGCCCGTATCTCCAGCGGAGCTTCCGGGTTACAGAAGAAAAAGTGTAAAGGAGCTCAAATACGGTACTTGTTGTTCTCTCCACCCAATGCTCTAAGTATGTCACATCCATGACACCATTTGGTTCATAGCCTATTCTTAGTACCCTAGCCCAATCCTGCAACCAAACAAGGACAAGGATGGCACCACCGTACTACAATAGGCTATGTCCCAGACCTCTAATAACTGCTAAGTCTACTAGCATGCAAAGTTTCTAACAGCAGTTATTCCTAACGCACGGCCCACACATACAGGAGGCCAAACCCTGTACGCCAGTCCGTGATCTATATGAGACTCACAACTCGTGTAACAACTGTGTCACGGCCAATGAACCTAATGATGCTATATGATAATGGGGTAGTCTCATAAACAAGGTCAATGCAATACATAAATAAAAATATACCGCGACGACACCGTCGCGCGCATTTTATATAACTGTTAAAATATATGAACTAAAGACAGAAAATAAAGATGCATGCAACATATAAAATATAAATAATAGTACAATGGCAAGGTATACTTGTCTGGCAAGAAGCTGCAAAATATAACGTCCAGATGTCCAATACACAGGACCAGAAGCTATGGCCTCAGAACAATGTCTCAGGATGCTGAAATAGATATTACCAACATTCCCAAAATAAGCAAAATAGCTAAAAAGCACTTCCCTTTCGTCCAATTTGGACACAGGGGCAAAACCGTAATTTTGGGTCAAAGTGGGGTCCACGTGTGGCCCACTTTGCACCAAAAAGCGTGTCAGGGTCAAAGGTCTCCAAATTTATCAAACTTAGTGTCAACAAGTCAAGAACGATGATACGAACCCAACGGAACTTCCATAATTAGATTCCGATGAGCCGTTCACAAAATCGTCTGTCAAGTTGAGCCGTAGGGCCCACGATACGCGATTTTGTCAACGTTCTCAGAATCGAACCAAACTTGGGTCACAGGACCAGCGTATTGCTACGAGTCCAATGGCGCAAGTTTCGTCTCGATCCGACTTGTGTACACAAAGTTACGACGTGTTCCAGAATATGCGGATACGGGACGTTGTCGGCGGATACGCGTTGATTCCGGTGTGCACGCACATCCAAATCAACTTCTGCGAAATCCCGCACGTACGTATCAACGGCGCGCACGTTTCGGTGAAGATCGCACGTGACCAAGTCGTCCCGTTTAGTGGGGCGCACTCAGTTCCGGGGTAAAACAGGCGTTATTTTTTCTGTTTTTGGATCGCGGTTTGCGATCTCCACAGGACGCGACGCACCGAGCGAGTTGTACGGACATCGAGGGGGTTACACAATCTACGCGTCACAACTGACGGAACAGAAAATGGAGCAACAAGGAGAGAGAACGGGTTACCTGAACAGGGCTTCGTGGAACGGGGTTTCTCATGTCCGGGTCGAGTCTGCCGTATCCGGTCACTGTGTCCTGGGTTAGGGTTCAGCCGTGTCCGTGTCAGAGTCCAGGCGGAGAGGGTTGCTCGGCGTGGGTGGCTGACTTCCGGTGGAAGGAGATGGAGAGGAGGTCGAGGGTGGAGGTCTAGGTGACTGGCCGAGGGAGATGGAGGCGGTGGCTCGAGGGGAGGAGAGGAACGTGGAGTAGAGGAGTTGATTCAGGGGGAGATGATGGTGGTATGGTGGCAGAGCTAAGAGGATCCCGGCGGCAGTGGTCGTGCACGGGTCGAGGGGGCGGAGGAGGCTGACAGATATGGAGGAGATGGTGTCGGGTTGGCTGCTGCTCGACTCCGGCGAGTCAAGTCGAGCAGGGAGGAGTTCAACGAGGTGGGCAGCAGTGCTCGGGGTGTTCGTCGATGGGATCCGGCGGGTCGAGATGGCCGGAGGGAGAGGTGGATGGCAATGGCAGGGAGCGAGGATTGGTGGCTCGATGTGCAGGTGACGGTGGTGATTAGCGGAGATGGCCGCGGCGGAGAGGAAGAGGGTTCAGCAGTCCCGGCGAAGAGGAGGATGGCTCGGTCGAGGAGGAGAGCAGGGCGGAGCTGCTCCGGCGGGGGCCGGCTCGCCGGGGGAGGCGGAGGTCAAGGAAACGGGGTGGCGGCTGACGGCTAGGGTTAGGGATTTTATTATTTTATTATTTTTCTTTTTCTTTTATTTTTGTGGAGAAAAACTAGGAAAAATATGTATTTATACATGCAAAAATTTGGGCTTGGGTTTGACCTAGGATTTGGGATGGGTCAATGCTCCTTGGGCTTGGGCTTCGGCTTTCATGGGGATGTTGGGAGGGCTAGAATTTACATTAATTAAATGCAAGGGTAAATTAATATACGGGGCGATGTGCGCGCGTTGCACATCCCAAAATTTACGGAAAAATCCACGTGAAGGGAAAAGTAGGTTTCTTCACGTATTGTCCAATGGTGGGGATATCTCAACGCATTTTTGCATAAAAGCCCCTAAAATTTGGGAAATTGCACAAAGGCAGAAATTGGATTTTAATTCATTAAAATTACTGCGCACGATGTTCTGGAATTAATTGGAAATACCTGAGACTGAAATTTGATGGGGCACAAGCGTCCTGGACCTAAAGGACTCAGAGTAGAATATTAATAAATTTCAGGTCGTACAAAACGGTCAAGATTGTGTCCCCGATTTCAATTGGGACGCACATAGGTACAAGGATGTGATTTATTTAGAATTTAAGAAATACATCCGCGACGTTTATTGTGCGACTAAAATATCGCACCAGAAAGCATGATTATAATTTACACAAGGGTCAGAAGGGTAGGCGGGCGCGTCTAGGACAAGGTTGTGAACTTTACAGATAGGCAATGGCTAACGTAGTGCTCCAATTAACGAAGCATCGGTAAGGTGCGCTACGCGATAAAATAATATACAGTTAAATCAAATGCCGTGTTCTAAATTCTAATTGGGTTCCAACTAGCCCTAATTCCCCTATATAAGCCAAGTAAACCTAATTTCGGGGGAGGGGGTTTATAATCTACCCAACTTAGAAATAATTTTGTCCTCAAAATTAAAATAAGGCATAATTGGTTTAACTCCTTCACTTGCATGCATAAGGCAAGTTAAATCGCAATCTCCTCTGAAATTTAACTTATTCAAATTCCTCGAAATCCCTCTCAAATTGAACCATTGTTTAAATCGAACGTCAACACATCGCGTTGTCTTCTCCATTTTCAGTTTAATAATCCATATCCAATCTAATTCAAATCCCTATGACATCCCAAATCAGAATTTACGTCGCAATCTTCAACTATTAAAAATTTCCTCTAGAAATTTATAATCGATTATTATTTCTATCATCAACTTATGAATTTCGTACTCTTCAATTTTTTTTAATTCAATTTATATCCTCAATATTTCAAATAGGTAGTCCAACCATCAAATTTTAATTCGTAATTTAAATCATCAAATTGAAAAATAATTCAAATGCAGTCTACCAATGTTCAAGTCTGAAATTCTATATTTATTCTTCAAATTCAAATTGATGATTTTACCTTCAATACTTAAAATTTTAAATTATGTACTTAAGGTATAAATATTGGGTCCTCAATATCAAGATTTTTAAAATTCGTGAATCCTCATCATCTTAGTCATTCTTCTAAAATTCTCAAAATTAAAATGGCTTGAACCTCTCCCAATCTAATCTTACTCGATCACAATCTAAAAGAAATTCCTCTCGAGTTGACAATGCACTGCTACCCAACTTAGAATTTACCCATCTATCATATAAGGCTATATACCTTAAGAAACTATTTCTTAATATATTTACTCACGTCATTCAATCCTCGAAACTTCAACGCCGATCATATCACATATGATATATCCTTAATTACGAAAGAATAATCCTCAAGTATGTGATCGGCCTATGGGGTATATCTAGTACTCTCTGTGTATCAAACTTATACCAAGCAAGAGGTTTCGTCTTTCCGAAATAAGGGAAGACGAAGATCAATAATAAAGAGTTCAAGGGCGAGGTAATGGAATAGAAGTATGGAGATCAAGGCATTTAAAGAATTTAAATAGGAATTGTCAAGGCAGTTGTGGATTAAAGTCCTATTTTGGTAATTCCTATTCACATGCTCGTATCAGTACAGTTATGTAACGGATATGATATGCTCAGACATATCTAGGGGGCAAGTATATTCGTCTACTAATCACTATATATCTCGATCCACGTAAAGTAGGTATGCGAAGGGCGAACCAAGTGCACTATGGTTGATCAGACCGTAGTACACTGATTCTGAAATATATTAGTGTGTATACCCAATAATACATATGTCATGAACAAGCTCGATAAAGAATAAGCTTGCAAAAACTAGGTTATAATAGCAGTATAATTAGAGGTAGCACAGAAAATATAACGCTGGATTATGATGAGAGAAGTTACAAAAAAATTCAAGTTCGCAAAACCAAAAACAACATAAGCAATAATAATAAAAGACTCTACAATCTCTACAGTTATCATACAACCTCCTTATCTAATTTGTTAGTCGACCAATAGGGATAGGGCCTTCCATTTCTATAGTCTAAATGTTATCTTCTTATGCAAGTCTAAAGTCGGTGTCATTTGGTTATACTTCACCAATGGGTTAAAAGGACTGTGTGATATTAGGTGGCGAGGCATATTACCCAACTTAAAATAATTTAACTACTATTATATTGTTTTAAGGATACCGTAAAAGCTCCTATTAAAGTCTATGAGAAGGGGTCTTGGTACTTTATTGGGGTATCCTCTTCTATTACATAGGTCATGGTCATCTTACATCTTAGTCATAGTACAAGTGTCAATAGTAAGGATAGAAGAGTTACTGGCCGTTTAAGGGGAAAAGGGATCTCGCTTGTATCGAGGTGAGGGTACAAATTACGTGATTTAAAAACTAAGGGTTAATCATCGGTCATAATCTACAAAATAACTTAAACTTATTAAGTTCTAACTACCAAGCACAAAAAATTTTACATTCAAGGCTACAACTATAATCCTAGCAAACTATGAGCCCTTAACAAAGAATAAAATTACTTGGCCTATTATCCGAAGTGTCAGATGACACGAGTTGAAAGATGAAGAAAAGAAACGTAATTAGTCGTCGCAAAATAGCGAGCGCTATGGTTGCAAGGAAACAATATATAAAATTAAGATAGAGGGCTCTAGATAGCATCATGGTTCTCTAAGGGGAGTGGGGTGTTAGTTGCTATGTTCGGGGTATGATCAAGGGAGAAGTGTTGATTACATTCCTCTAGGCTTCCTTGGATGCTGTCTACTAATAACAAGACAATGATATAAGTTTACAGTTCTCCAATACTTTCTAACTATGAAGATTAGGTTCAGTCCTAATATTCAATTTTAGTTTTCTATTGGTTCCTCAGTACTAGGGTCAACATTATGGTAACTTCTAACTAACTCTAGTAGTATCTATACTACTCTCAAGTCTTCTTAATACATCAAGGGGTAATGGTAAACCAATTATAGAGATAAGGAATTCTAGGGTTCACTAGATATTCTAAACTTAGTGGTGTGTCTATATTCTCGTTGTATTCTTAATAGGTGTGCTACTCTAATTATCATCCTAATAAAAGGGGTTCCTATATGCTAGCAGAAGGCTATACTCAAAGAATTATTAGGGAAGTACAAGAATCAAGCAGGATACAATTGTTCGAAATAGAACAGATTAGAAGAAAGATGAGTCATAGTCAAATGTGGATGAGATCCAATACTCTAATCCTATTTGCAGGCTTGTTAGGTACAGTAACGTAACCGAGACAATATATTCTCGACCTGCATGGGCCACCACAAAAATATGTCACGCCCCAGTCCCAAAATACTTAGGACTAGGAACACGTAAGCATGCCAGCCGCATGGATATGGCAACTCCAATATATGGAAACCAAACCCATACGTACGCTGTAATATGAATATCAAATCCACAGTGGTATAACATATGTCACAAGTCACAGGGTATAATCTAAATCTCATCCACGAAAATTAATATAAATGAATAACCAGCATCTATATAACTAGATCTCGACATAAGTATCTAAGGATGATAGTTCGATAGAAACAAATCCACTACCAACTCGAATGTAAGAGCAAATATAAAATAAGTACAACACAACAACACCATATAAGAATACCAGCTAGCAATCACGGGCTCGAAGAGAAGACGTCCATGAAACATATAACAATCCAAATCTGCACTCCTGCAAATACTCAAGAACAGATACACCTGGCAGGGGACCAGGTCCTCAGAGGGACATAACAAGATACTTAAACGCATGCCAATAAAGTACTGAAATAAATATTCAATGGGTTCATCTAACCGTCTAAGTGAATGCAGTTAAGAACAATTTTTTCCACAAGTGAGCTATCTGGCTGAAAACTGGGATTGGCATGACTCTCTCGGAGAACCAGGAGCCTCAAAGGCACGTCGTCTTTTGAACGACGGAGGCCCGCCAAGTAGTTAGGGGTCATTACCGCCCGTATCTCTAGCGGAGCTTCCGGGATACAGAAGAAAAAGTGTAAAGGAGCTCAAATGCGGTACTTGTTGTTCTCTCCACCCAATGCTCTAAGTATGTCACATCCATGACACCAGTTGATTCATAGCCTATTCTTAGTACCCTTGCCCAATCCTGCAACCAAACAAGGACAAGGATGGGACCACCGTACTACAATAGGCTATGTCCCTATACCTCTAATAACTGCTAAGTCTACTTGCATGCAAAGTTTTTAACAGCAGTTATTCCTAACGCACGACCCACACGTACAGGAGGCCAAACCCTGCACGCCAGTCTGTGATCTATATGAGACTCATAACTCGTGTAACAACTGTGTCACGACCAATGAACCTAATGATGCTACATGATAATGGAGTAGTCTCATAAACAAGGTCAATGCAATACATAAATAAAAATATACCGCGACGACACCGTCGCGCACATTTTATATAACAGTTATAATATATGAACTAAAGACAGAAAATAAATATGCATACAACATATGGAATATAAATAACAGTACAATGGCAAGGTATACTTGCTTGGCAAGAAGCTGCAAAATGTAACGTCCAGATATCCAATACACAGGACCAGAAGCTATGGCCTCAGAACAATATCTCCGGATGCTGAAATAGATATCACCAATATTTCCAGAATAAGCAAAATAGCTAGAAAGCACTTTTCTTTCGTTTAATTTGGACACAGGGGCAAAATCGTAATTTTGGGTCAAAGTGGGTTCCACGTGTGGCCCACTTTGCACCGAAAAGCGTGTCAGGGTCAAAGGTCTCCAAATTCGTCAAAATTAGTGTCAACAAGTCAGGAACGATGATACGAACCCAACGAAACTTCCAGAATTGGATTCTGATGAGCCGATCACAAAATCGCCTGTCAATTGGAGCCGTGGGATCCACGATACGCGATTTTGTCAATGTTCTCATAATTGTACCAAACTTGGGTCACAGGACCAGCATATTGTTACGAGTCCGATAGTGCAAGTTTTTTCTCGATCCGACGTGTGTACACCAAGATATGACGTGTTCCAGAACAGGTGGATACGGGACGTTGTCGGCGGATACGCGTTGATTCCGGTGTGCACGCACATCCAAATCAACTTCTGCAAAATTTCGCACGTCCGTATCAACGGCGCACAAGTTTCGGTGAAGACTGCACGCAACCAAGTCGTCCCGTTTAGCAGGACGCACTCAGTTTCGGGGTAAAACAGGGTATTATTTTTCCTGTTTTTTTATCGCGGTTCGCGATCGCCACAGGACGCGACGCACCGAGCGAGTTGCACAGACATCGAGGGGGTTACACAGTCTACGCGTCATAACTGACAGAACAGAAAATGGAGCAACGAGGAGAGACAACGGGTTACTTGAACAGGGCTTCGTGGAACGGGGTTTCTCGTATCCTGGTCGAGTCTGCCGTGTCCGGTCACTATATCCTGGGTTAGGGTTCAGCCGTGTCCGTGTCAGAGTCCAGGCGGAGAGGGTTGTTCTGCATGGGTGGCTGACATCCGGAGGGAGGAGATGGAGAGGAGTTCGAGGGTGGAGGTCTAGGTGTGGCCGGAGTCGTGTGGTGGTGACTAGCCGCGGGAGATGGAGGCGGTGGCTCGAGGGGAGGAGAGGAACGTGGAGTAGAGGAGTTGATTCAGGGGGAGATGATGGTGGTGTGGTGGCGGAGCTAGGATGATCCCGACGGCAGTGGTCGTGCACGGGTCGAGGGGGCGGAGGAGGCTGACAGATATGGAGCACTACTAGAATAAGCGGGATTAGCGACATTTTTTAGCGACTCTATTTAAAAACGTCACTAATTTAGCGACTCCATGTAAAAACGTCGCTAGACGTCACTAATTGGCGACATTTAGCGACGTTTAGCGACTTTTATTCATTTTTTAAATGATTAGTCGCTATAAGTTTAATTTAGGTCGCTAAACGTCGCTAATATGTTTTATTTAGCGACGTTTAGCGACATTTTTAGCGACGTATATATTTTGGACATTTAGCGACGTCATTAGCGACATCTTAAATGTCGCTAATTTAGCGACATCATTATTGGCGTCGCTAAAAACGTCGCTAAATTCTAAATTAGCGACGTAAATTAGCGACGTCATTATTGGCGTCGCTAAATAGTCGCTAATTTAGAATTTAGCGACGTCATTATTGGCGTCGCTACAAAACGTCGCTAAAGTTTTTACTTAGGGCTGATTTCCCCCATTTCCTTCGATCTCTCCCTCTCCCTCTCCCAGAATTCAAATCCGCTCTCGATCTCTCCCCTCCGGCTCCTCCTTCCTCCCTCCGGTGACCCCCTCGGCCGCGTCCTCCCCCTCCGGCTCCCCTCCTACCTCCGGTGCCCCCTCCTCCCTCCCGGCAACCCGCCTCCAGCCGCGTACTCCCCCCTCCGGCCGCGTCCTCCCCCCTCATCCTCCTCCTCCTCTAGGTAAACCCTAACCCCCCCTCTCTCTCTCTCTCTCTCTCTCCCTCTCACAGGACACACATGTGACACTGACACAGACACGACACACACACACACTGACACAGACACAGACACTGATGAGGACCTAGGGTTAGGGTTAGGGTAAGGTTTTTTGACCTGGGGTTAGGGTTAGGGTTAGGGTTTTTGATCAGGATTAAGGCTCCATTCTTCTTTCAGGAATCTCGAACACAAAGACGCAGGAAGTCTTCCTACATTGAAGGCTCAATAAGCACATGTTTGGAATCAGGAACACCTATTCTGCAAGAACCCAAGAAACAAAATGCCTCAAAGGCCTTGCGAATAGCATCAATAGGTGGCCTTGCATAGGAAAAAATTTCGACAAAGCCAATTTTAAAGGAGCAGCCATGATCTTTTCCTCCTTATCAGAGATCACCAATGCAGGTTCGCCTCTGAATAAAGAATGAGCTTTGTTAGGAAGTTGAGGGGAGGGACCTTGATGTTGTGAAGATCACACGACATCAGCAAAGGATTTCTCCCTCAAATAAGGTATATATAAATATATATACGTTAGAATAAAAGCTTATAAACATGTAATGGTTTATATATAAATTAACTAAGAAACAAATAGTATATAGATAAATGAGGTGAATAGATGTATGCTTTATAATACAAATATTAAAATAAATATAAATATATAAGATATCGAGTAAACAAATAAAATTATTATATAGTAGATAAATAAAAAAATAGTAATAAAGTAATTATAACATAATTATCTAAAAGAATATATGAAAGCAATTAGCTAAAAAGAAAGAAAAAAAGAAATTTTTTTAAAATAAAAACAAAAGTATATAAAAATAAGTAAATAAATCCTTTGAGTTACTGTTCCCCGAAGGAATTAAGTAAATAAATAAATAAAAAAATAAACAAAAAGAATATAATATATATATATCCTCCCAAAAATTTTATAATGTTTCATTCTATCACTTGTATTAGTCGATCAGTAATGTCATTTACTTGAACACCTTGGTCCTGGAGTCAACCCATTAAGATGGTATAGTGGGCTTTTTATTAGAGTCTTAACTATTGGTTTGATGTCACTCAAATCAAATAGATACTAATTGATGTCCATATAGCAATTATACTTACAAGTTTGGTATATGACAATTTATTGTAATCCATTGGGCACTTCAATTTAAAGTATACTTTATTGGTTTATTATGGGTTACCCAAAATTCATGAGTTATAGAAATTAAATTATCCAATATTCCAGCATGATTCAAAAGTATAAACTAGCTCAGAAGAATGCCTTACTTCAAAACATGCACTGGACAATTGAATGCCCATTATTTGTCGGGAAAGTTGTGTCATTCTTTCCTATTTTTCTTTGCAAAACTAAGTTGTTGTTGTAACTGGAATGATTTGTTCTCCTGTGGACATACTTGATGTGGATGATCAGTCTAGAGATAAGCAGGTTGGGGACTGGGTACTTATGAATTTAGAGTTCAACAACATATTAGGTTGAGGTACCTCCCATCTCGTCCAATCTAACCTTGATTGCAGCAAACAAGAGTCAAATAAGAGCGATAGAAGGGAATCTCTATCATTCAAAAACCATATTTGTTATCAATTATATTCTTTTATGATTAGTATCATTATTATACTCTCATGTTTTATGATTCGTATTATTATTATACTACAACAAACAATTTATAGGCAGGGCTGCTGAGGGTATGTCTTAATTAATATCTGTTATCAATTATATTCTTTGTGAGTCATCTATTTCTTCCATTCCGCATTATTAAGGGTATGTCTTAAGTAATATATGTTATCAATTATATTCTTTGTTTTTATCTATCTTACCAGATGACACCCAAGAGAGAGATACCTCCTACTGTTAAGGAGGAAGTGATGCCTCATACTGTTAAGGAGGAAGAGATACCATCTGCTGTATCTCAGACGGGGAGTTCCAGTCACCCAGCACCTATAGCGGCTGTATCTCAGACGGGGAGTTTCAGTCACCCAGCACCCATAGCGGAGATTGATCACATAGACGCTATTTATGCACAGTATCTGAGGGACTGGTATGTGCCCCAGCGTATTGGATATCCTCGAGATTGATACTGTGATATTTCATATACTTTTATTGTAGTTATTGTGTGATACAAACAACTTATATATTATGCCCATTATGTCACTGTGATACTTATATATTATGCATTTTTTGTGACTGTGATACTTCTATTTTGTGTGTATTGTGTGACTGTGATATTTTATATATTTTTTGTGTTATTTCGTACCAAAAATTTTTAATGGAGGGTTGCTTTAGGTCTGTCTATAATATTTGTGTTTATTGTACGACTGTGATACTTTTTACTCATATTAAATGATGTTAATTTACCGGTGTTGAGTGTTCCACCGAAGGGGTCGACGAACCCAAAGAATTCAACGGAGGGTTGCTCCGGGTCTATTTTTAATTAAAATTTTATAAATTGCAGGAATAATAGTTTGGAAACAATTTAGTATTTTTTTTATTTTTTCTGTAAAATTAGCGACATTTTTAGCGACGTTTAGCGACGTTTATACACGTCGCTAACTGCGTCGCTAATTAGCGACGTTAATAAACGTCGCTAAATACGTCGCTGTACGTCGCAAATTGCTGACATGGCAGTACTGCCAGGTCATTAAAGACGTCGCTGCCGCGTCGCTATATAAGTCGCTAATTAGCGACGTTTAGCGACGTTTGTTTACGTCGCTAATTAGTGACGCTGCGTCGCTAAACGTCGCTAATTTAGCGACACATTTAAGTCGCTAAAAAATGTCGGTATAGCGACGTTTAGCGATGTTTTTCCTTTCAGCGACATGCCGATTTCCGACTTCTGTAAAACGTCGCTAATTACGTCGCTAAACATGATTAGCGACGTTTTTTTGTCATTTAGCGACGTTTTTTGACGTCGCTAATTTGATTTTTTCTGGTAGTGGAGGAGATGGTGTCGGGTTGGCTGCTGCTCGACTCCGACGAGTCGAGTCGAGCAGGGAGGAGTTCGACGAGGTGGGCAGCGGTGCTCGGGGTGTTCGTCGATGGGATCCGGCGGGTCGAGATGGCCGGAGGGAGAGGTGGATGGCAATGGCAGGGAGCGGGGATCGGTGGCTCGCTGTGCAGGTGACGGTGGTGGTTAGCGGAGATGGCCGCGGCGGAGAGGAAGAGGGTTCAGCCGTCCAGGCGAGGAGGAGGATGGCTCGATCGAGGAGGAGAGCATGGCGGAGCTGCTTCGGCGGGGGTCGGCTCGCCGCGGGGAGGCGGAGGTAAGGGAAAGGGGGTGGCGGCTGACGGCTAGGGTTAGGGATTTTATTTTTATTTTTTCTTTTATTTTTGTGGAAAAAAACTAGGAAAAATATGTATTTATACATGCAGAAATTTGGGCTTGGGTTTGACCTACGATTTGGGATGGGTCAATGCTCCTTGGGCTTGGGCTTCGGCTCTCATAGGGATGTTGGGAGGGCTGGAATTTACATTAAATAAATGCTAGGGCAAATTAATATACGGGGCGATGTGCGCGCGTTGCATATCCCGAAAATTACGAAAAAATCCACGTAAAGGGAAAAGTGGGTTTCTTCACGTATTGTCCAATGGTGGGGATATCTCAACGTATTTTTGCATAAAAGCCCCTAAAATTTAGGAAAATGCACAAAGGCAGAAATTGGATTTTAATTCATTAAAATTACTCTGCACGATATTCTGGGATTAATTAGAAATACCTGAGGCTGAAATTTGATGGGGCACAAGCGTCCTGGACCTAAAGGACTCAGAGTAGAATATTAATAAAATTCAGGTCATACAAAACGGTCAAGATTGTGTCCTCGATTTCGATTGGGACGCACATGGGTACAAGGGTCAGAAGGGTAGGCGGGCGCGTCTAGGACAATTTTGTGAACTTTGTAGATAGGCAATGGCTAACGTAGTGCTCCAATTAACGAAGCATCGGTAAGGTGCGCTACGCGATAAAATAATATACAGTTAAATCAAATACCGTGTTCAAAATTCTAATTGGGTTCCAACTAGCCCTAATTCCCCTATATAAGCCAAGTAAACCTAATTTTGGAGGAGGGGGTTTACAAATAAAAAGCCTAGTAGGCAAATATGTGGTTCTTGACTATATAAAGTCAGAAAAGAACCTTGCAGATCACTTGAGTAAGGGTCTGTCTAGGACTTTGATCCTAGAATCATCGAGGGGGATGGGGTTAAGCCCATAAGTTAGTCACCAGCAGTGGCAACCCAACCGAGTCTGACTGGACATCCTAAGAAGCCGGTTCAATGGGTAGAAACAAGCTGAACTTAGGTGACTTTTTGGAACACTGACTCGAGATTAAAGTCTCATTAAAATAAAGCCCAAGCGGCTGTACATGTGTACAATGACTCCCCATCCCTATGGTGACAGTGTTCCTGTGTGATATGGTTAGGATGAGGTTAAACTCTTAATAGGTCCAAGCTGTAATGCTGGGTTGATTCATATCACCAACTATTAAGGACTTACCTATATGAGAGGTCGTGAAGGCCGCGACTATGGGACAGGGCGATCCCAGACAACTCTCATGAATGTGGAAAAGTGTGCATGGCTATTTAAAAGTGCCACCCGATAGACCAAGGATCTCTTGCGTACTATGTGTGTTATTTTTCTAAATCTGGTTCAAGAAGTCTGATTCAAGGCATAGTCCATCAAGCACTTCTTCAGATTAAGGCAATAGTCACTACGTGAGATTCAAGGTTGTAGTCCATCTCATCTATGCATAGTATTTTACTGCCCAGATGCTCTCTCTCTCTCTCTCTCTCTCTCTCTCTCTCTCTATTTACTTCACACTTATCTTTGTTTCGAAACTTGACCTTTTTGGGGGGGGGGGGGATTGTTAGCTTTGCTTGAGCAAAAGCTCAATTTCCTTCTTTTCTTTAGTCCCACATCGAATGGGCCAACCCCTCCTTGTGTACATATATTAGTTTCTCTTCTTTGCTTTCTTAAAGTTGTTGTGTAGGAAACCCCTTGGGCCACACGTGCGCGCCGTCGCCGCCGCCCGGCCCTGCTCGGCTCGGTTCGATTCGGTTTGCGTAACGGGTGCGGGTACGCGCCCACATCTGCGGGTGCCGAATGCCGATTCGATTTCCTCTTCGGGTTCGGACTGAGACCCTAAAATTCTTTTTGTTCCTCTTTATTTTTTCGTTTAATATTCTGAACGTTGAATATTAATTTTGTCCGTTACTATTTAATTTTGAACCGTTAATACATTTTGTGTCCAGGTTCATTTCTCCATGTGTCTGTGTAACGGCTGAATTAATAAAAAATTAATTCGGACCGTTATATATTGGATGGAGTATTATATATGAATGGTTTTCTTTGTAAACGTAATCAGATATTATTTTCTCCAGAAACTTACTGCCAACATATTATTCCGTCCATTCTTCGTTGTTTCGCTCATCTCCAAGGTTTGGGCAGAGCTAAGTCCTGGTCATTCTCTTCGAGTCGTGTGCGGCAACGAGATACCGGTATTGTGGGCGTTTTACCACTAGGAGCTTTGGGAAACGTCTGTACACAGATCCCGAATCAACTCTTAGGACAGTGCTTCAAGCACGACTTCCCCAGAGGTCGGTAACATCAGTCTATTTTTATTTTTTTATTCACAAAATTTTCAATAATAAAACGACAATTTTTCTAACAATCTAAGAGTTGATTTTTATGTTAGAATTGTTCATCTAAATCTTGCTAGAAAACTTCAGAAATATTATTAATATACCATTTTTTATTCGCTGCTAAAGAAAAAAAATAATTTAACCATTTATTATATATATATATTTCTCACCAATTAGGTTAATATTTGTTGTCTATTCTTGCTACATAACCGGAATTTTTGTTTGGGCATTGCTTAATTCATAATATTGTAGCAACATATTATTGGCAAGTAATATAAAAATATTCTGGAACAAAGTTGATTACTAAATTAAAAGTTGATAGTTACTGTAGGATAGTTGATAATTTATCAATTTAAAATTTGAAAATTTCTGACTATAGCAAGCTTTAACTTGTAGGAAAATTATTCTTACTGTAGCCAATATTATTAAGTTGCAGTAGTTTAATTTTTATTCTAGAAAATTTAATTTGCTTAAAATTTACCATAGCAAATAACCATATTTAATATTTGCTATTTGACCATAATCGTTAACTCAAAATAGTTGTTAGCAATTTGCTTCATTTCCTCAATTGATTTATTTGTTTACTTATCAAGTTGCTTACTATACTGTCAAATTGTAAATTTGCTTAAAGTGATTTAAAAAATTGTTAGCACATTTGATAATTTTGTCAATTGCAATATTTTGATCACAAAATTCCTTTCATTGTAACATAAACAATCACTTAGTATTTTTGAAAGCAATCTAGAACCAAAAGAAAATAATTTAGTAAAAAGAAAATTGCAAATAAAATCTTCAAATCTAAAGTTTCAAAGTAGAGGCAAACTCGGGCACAAGCCGAAAGGGTCCTTCTGTCAACCTGGTGTAAATAGCCCTAAGTGACACGGTACTTAAGAGTCTTCGGACCGCCGCTAGCTGGGAACCTGCCCCTATAGCTAACCTGAGTTGACCAACACGTGAAAAAACTAAAGATTTTAAGATTGATTAGAAAAGATCACCTAAACTATTATCTTAGACTTTGTTATTAAATAAATTTATATTTTTTAAGACTGCAATCATGACTGGTAAGGAGGAATCCTCTACTGCAAAACCCGTTAAGTTTGATGGCTCATACTTTAAAAGATGGCAGAGCCAAATGAAATTTTGGATCATGACGTTAGGACTTATTTCAGCCATTGATGGGTCCACACCCATCACAAATGATTTTGATGAAACTGAGTCTGATATAGGAGTGTCCACCTCCTCGAAACCAAAAACCCCTAAAGAGATAGACTTTCACTGCTTTTATAGGATTCTAAGCGCATTATCTGAATCCTTGTATGATATATTTTTTGAATACAAGAGTACTAAAGAACTTTGGAAAGCCTTGGAAGATGAATGCGGCTGTGATGATGCCGGAGTAAAAAGATTTAATTCTTCAACCTTTAATAGGTATTTCATGGTAGATAACAAGCCAATGAATGACCAACTCCATGAATTCCAAGAATATCTTAGGCATATTCAAGCCAAAGGCACATCTTTTTTCAATGAGCATAAAATAGCATGCCTAATAGATTAGCTACCTCCCTCTTGGTCTGATATTACTAAGGAACTTATCCATACACATAGAGATCTTACCTACAATCAAGTCCTAAAGAAAATTAGAACCGAAGAACAAATTAGATTGAGATCTAAGCCTAAGACTGAATCTAAAGCTAAGGTAAACATTGTAGAAGGCCAAGGAAAACCCAAATCTAATTTTCATTGTAAATCCAAAAAGAATTTCTTCAAGAAGTAGAAAAACTTTCAGCCAAACCATCAGATTCTTCATCACCAAAACCATAAACCTAGAAACTTCAGTCAGACTCAGGATAAAAAGAGATTTTATTTTGTGTGTGGTAAAATAAACCATATGGCCACCAACTGCTACCAAAGGAAGAAGAAAGTTGTCCAGACCTCCTACAAAGGAAAGGGCTCAGTTAGACCAGAAGCGAACATGCTTCACAAAGGTTCTTCGAGTTCCTTCAGGTTTGTAAGCTTTCAACCCTTTATTAACCTCTCTTACCATTCTGATGATTGGTGGTTGGATTCTGGAGCTAATGTTCACGTTTCGTTTGATCGCTCCTATTTTTCAAACTATCAGGAATCAAGTGGAGGAGGTGTGACCCTAGGAGATGGCTCAACGGTACAAATTATTGGAAGAGGAAAAGTTGACCTGAAGATGACATCAGAAAAAATCTTAACTCTTCATGATGTTCTTCATGTACATTCTGTCAGGAAAAACCTAGATAGTGGATCCCTTCTTGCAGCCTCAGGATACAAAATTATAATGGAGGCAAATAAAGTAGTATTTTCTAAGATGACTCCTTTATAGGAAAAGGCTTTGTAAAAGACGATCTTTTCATTTTAAGCACAATGAATAAAATTTTGGATTGTTCTCTCATTGTCTCTAATATAGAATCTTTAAATGTTTGGCATGGCAGACTAGGTCATGTGAACCTAGGTTCTATTAAAAGAATGATGACTTTAGATCTTATTCTCAAGACTCCAATAGATGACAAACACAAATGTGAGATTTGTGTTCAAGCCAAACACACTAAATTACCATTCAAATCTGTAGATAGAAATTCTGACCTTCTAGAACTTATCCATAGTGATGTATGTGACTCAAATAGGATTTTGACTAGAGGCGGTAGAAAATACTTTGTTACGTTTATAGATGATTATTCAAAGTATTGTTATATCTACCTTCTCAAAACCAAAGATGAAGTCCTAGATAAATTTAAGGTCTACAAATCTGAAGCTGAGAATCAATTAGAAAGGAAGATTAAGATCCTTAGATCTGATCGTGATGGAGAATATATCTCAAACGAAATGATTAACTTCTGTGAAGAATATTGAATAATTCATGCGGTAACTGCTCCATATTCACCTCAGTCTAACGGAGTTATTGAACGCAAGAACCGCACTATGTTAGATATGGTAAATGTCATGCTTCTCATCTCTGGTGCTCCTGATAACTTGTGGGGAGAAGCCCTTTTAACTGCCTGTTACATTCTTAATAGGATTCCTAGTAAGACAAAAGATAAGACTCCCTATGAGCTGTGGAAAGGTAGAGCTCATAGGATTAATTACCTTAGAGTTTGGTCCCAAGACTGTAGACGATATTTTCATAGGGTATGCCTTAGACAGCTATGCCAATAGATTTCTAGTGACTCACTCAAAAGTAAATAAAATCTCTAACAATACCATTATAGAAGCAAGAGATGCAGTTTACTTTGAAAACATATTTCCTTTTAAGGATAGGAGTTCAATCTCTTCCTCCATACCCTCTACTAGTTCTCATGTCTAAATATCTAGCTCACAATCTGAACAGGACTTAGAACCTAGACAGAGTAAAAGAAATAGGATTGAAAAAAAATTAGGAGAAGGATTCTTCACCTTTTTTGATAGAGGGTGATCCCTCAACTTATGAAGAAGCAATATCGTTTCATGATGCTCCCTTCTGAAAAGAAGCCATTAATAGTGAATATAACTCCATCATGGAGAATAACACTTGGTTTCTAACAGATCTACCTTTAGGCAATAAACCAATAGGTTGTAAGTGGATTTTCAAGAAGAAACTCAGAGCCGATGGTACTATAGAGAAATGCAAAGCTAGATTAGTTGCTAAGGGTTTTATCCATAAGAAAGGGTTAGATTATTTTAATACCTACTCTCCTGTAGCTAGGATTACATCCATTAGAACTCCCTTGGCCTTAGCATCCATTCATGATTTGCTAATCCATCAAATGGATGTAAAGACAGCATTTTTGAATGGAGATCTAGAGGAAGAACTTTATATGGACCAACCTGAAGGTTTCATTGCTAAAGGTCAAAAAAGAATGTTTGCAGGCTAGTAAAATCCCTCTATGGATTGAAACAAGCTCCCAAACAATGGCACAATAAATTTGACAAAGTAATTTGTGAATATGGTTTCTTGTCAAATGAGTATGACAAATGTATATACTCTAAAGGTACATGTAAAAGTTGTGTCATTTTATGCTTGTATGTAGATGACATCCTTATCCTAGGTTCATCACTGGAATTGATAAATATTATAAAGAACTATTTATCTAGCCAGTTTGATATGAAAGACCTAGGAGAAGCCAACTTAATTTTAGGAATGCTAGTGACCAAAGGCAAAGAGGGTTATACTCTATCTTTAGCACATTCAATTGAAAAAATACTAAAAAAGTTTGAGTTATTTGATAAGAAACATGTCCTTACTTCTTATGACAGCAGTAATGTACTAAAAAGGAATGAAGGATCACCTTTGGAACAACATAAATATTCACAGATGATAGGCTCCCTTATGTATATAACAAACAGGACAAGACATGATATTGTATTTGCTATTGGGAGACTAAGTAGATATACCAGTAATCCAAATCAGTCACATTGGACTGCCTTGGATAGGGTATTTAGATATCTCAAGGGCACCCTAGATTATAAACTTTATTTTACTAGGCACCCTGATATCATAGATGGTTATTCAGATGCAAACTGGGTAACTGACTCACATGATATAAAATCTACTTCTGGATATGTATTTACTCTAGGAGGAGCTGCAATCTCCTGGGGCTCTTGTAAGCAAACTATCATAGCTAGGAGTACAATGGACTCCGAAATGATAGCTTTAGATACAACTTGCACCGAAGCTGAATGGCTTAAATTTTTTATTATGCATATACCTGTTTCTCTTAGTCTTGTTCCTACAATTTCTATAAACTGTGATAATAAATCTGTTATTGAACTACTAAAGCATGATTCTGTGAAAGCTAAGATGAACAGGCACCTGCAGCTGCGCTTCAAGTCAATAAAAATCCTACTAGGCAAATATGTGGATCTTGACTATATAAAGTCAGAAAAGAACCTTGCAGATCACTTGACGAAGGGTCTGTCTAGGACTTTGATCCTAGAATCATCGAGGGGGATGGGGTTAAGCCCATAAGTTAGTCACCAGCAGTGGCAACCCATCCGAGTCTGACTGGAGATCCCAAGAAGCCGGTTCAATGGGTAAAAATAAGCTGAACTTAAGTGACTTTATGGAACACTGACTCGAGATTAAAGTCTCATTAAAATAAAGCCTAAGCGGTTGTACATGTGTACAACGACTCCCCATCCCTATGGTGACAGTGTTCCTGTGTGATATGGTTAGGATGAGGTTAAACTCTTAATAGGTCCAAGCTGTAATGCTGGGTTGATTCATATCACCAACCATTAAGGACTTACCTATATGAGAGGTCGTGAAGGCTGCGACTATGGGACAGGACGATCCCAGACAACTCTCATAAATGTGGAAAAGTGCACATGGCCATTTAAAAGTGCCACCCGATAGACCAAGGATCTCTAGCGTACTATGTGTGCTATTTTTCTAAATCTGGTTCAAGAAGTCTGATTCAAGGCATAGTCCAAAAAGTACTTCTTCAGATTAAGGCAATAGTCACTACGTGAGATTCAAGGCTGTAGTCCATCTCATCTATGCATAGTATTTTACTGCCCATATGCTCTCTCTCTCTCTCTCTCTCTATTTACTTCACATTTATCTTTGTTTCGGAACTTGACCTTTTGGGGGGGGATTGTTAGCTTTGTTGAGCAAAAGCTCAATTTCCTTCTTTTCTTTAGTCCGGCATCGAATGGGCCAACCCCTCCTTGTGTACATATATTAGTTTCTCTTCTTTGCTTTCTTAAAGTTGTTGTATAGGGAACCCCTTGGGCCACACGCGCACGCGCGCCGCCGCCGCCCGGCCCGGCTCGGCTCTGTTCGGTTCGGTTCGCGTAACGGGTGCGGGTACGCGCCCACATCTGCGGGCGCAGAATACCGATTCGATTTTCTCTTCGGGTTCGGGCTGAGACCCTAAAATTCTTTTTGCTCATCTTTATTTTTTTGTTTAATATTCTGAACGTTGAATATTAATTTTGTCCGTTACTATTTAATTTTGAACCGTTAATACATTTTGTGTCCAGGTTCATTTCTCCATGTGTCTGTGTTACGGCTGAATTAATAAAAAATTAATTCGGACCGTTACATATTGGATGGACTATTATATATGAATGGTTTTCTTTGTAAGCAAAATCAGATATTGTTTTCTCCAGAAACTTGCTGCCAACATATTATTCAGTCCATTCTTCGTCGTTTCGTTCGTCTCCAAGCTCTGGGCAGAGCTAAGTCTTGGTCATTCTCTTCGAGTCGTGTGCCGAGACGAGATACCGGTAGTGCGGGGGTTTTACCACTAGGAGCTTCGGGAAACGTCTGCACACAGATCCCGAATCAACTCTTAGGGCAGTGCTTCGTGCACGACTTCCCCAGAGGCCGGTAACATCAGTCTATTTTTATTTTTTATTCACAAAGTTTTCAATAAGAAAACGATAATTTTTCTAACAATCTAAGAGTTGATTTTTATGTTAGAATTGTTCATCTAAATCTTGCTAGAAAACTTCAGAAATATTGTTAATATACCATTTTTTATTCGCTGCTAAAGAAAAAAATTAACCGTTTATTATATATATATTTCTCATCAATTATGTTAATATTTGTTGCCTATTCTTGCTACATAACCAAAAATTTTGTTTGGGCATTGCTTAATTCATAATATTGTAGCAACATATTATAGGCATAGTAATATAAAAATTTTCTGGAACAAAGTTGATTAATAAATTAAAAGTTGATAGTTACTGTAGCATAGTTGATAATTTATCAATTGAAAATTTGATAATTTCTGACAATAGCAAGCTTTAACTTGTAGCAAAATTATTCTTACTGTAGCCAATATTATTAAGTTGCAGTAGTTTAATTTTTATTCTAAAAAATTCAATTTGCTTAATATTTACCATAGCAAATAACCATATTTAATATTTGCTATTTGACCATAATCGTTAACTCAAAATAGTTGTTAGCAATTTGCTTCATTTTCTCAATTGATTTATTTGTTTACTTATCAAGTTGCTTACTATACTGTCAAATTGTAAATTTGCTTAAAGTGATTTAAAAAATTGTTAGCACATTTGATAATTTGGTCAATTACAATATTTTGATCACAAAATTCCTTTCATTGTAGCATAAACAATCACTTAGTATTTTTGAAAGCAATCTAGGACCAAAAGAAAATAGTTTAGTAAAAAGAAAATTATAAATAAAATCTTCAAATCTAAAGTTTCAAAGTAGAGGCAAACTCGGGCACAAGCCGAAAGGGTCCTTCTGTCAACCGGGTGTAAATAGCCCTAAGCGACATGGTACTTAAGAGTCTTCGAACCGCCGCTCGCAGGAAACCGACCCCTACAGCTTACCTGATATGACCAACACTTGAAAAAACTAAAGATTTTAAGATTGATTAGCAAAGATCACCTAAACTATTATCTTAGACTTTGTTATTAAATAAATTTATATTTTTTTAAACTGCAATCATGACTGGAAAGGAGGAATCCTCTACTGCAAAACCCGTTAAGTTTGATGGCTCATACTTTAAAAGATGGTAGAGCCAAATAAAATTTTGGCTCACGACCTTAGGACTTATTTCAGCCATTGATGGGTCCACACCCATCACAAATGATTCTGATGAAACTGAGTCTGACATAGGAGTGTCCACCTCCTCGAAACCAAAAATACCTAAAGAGATAGACTTCCACTGCTTTCATAGAATTTTGTATGAGATATTTTTTGAATACAAGAGCGCTAAAGAACTTTGGAAAGCCTTGGAAGATGAATACAACTGTGATGATGCCGGAATAGAAAGATTTAATTCTTCAACCTTTAGTAGGTATTTCATGGTAGATAACTAGCCAATGAATGACCAACTCCATGAATTCCAAGAATACCATAGGCATATTCAAGCCAAAGAGACATCTTTTTCCAATGAGCATAAAATAGCATGCCTAATAGACAAGTTACCTCCCTCTTGGTCTGATATTACTAAGGAACTTATCCATACACAAGGAGATCTTACCTACAATCAAGTCCTAAAGAAAATTAGAACCGAAGAACAAATTAGATTGAGATCTAAGCCTAAGACTGAATCTAAAGCTAAGATAATTCTTGTAGAAGGCCAAAGAAAACCTAAATCTAATTTTTATTATAAATCCAAAAAGAATTTCTTCAAGAAGAAGAAAAACTTTTAGCCTAACCATCATCACCAAAACCATAAAACTAGAAACTTCAATCAGACTCAGGATCAAAAGAGATTTTGTTTTGTGTGTGGTAAAATAAACCATATGGCCACCAACTGCTACCATAGGAAGAAGGAAGCTGTCCAGACCTCCTACAAAGGAAAGGGCTCAGTTAGACTAGAAGCGAACATGCTTCACAAAGATTGTTCGAGTTCCTTCAGGTCTGTAAGCTTTCAACCCTTTATTAACCTCTCTTACCATTCTGATGATTGGTGATTGGATTCTGGAGCTAATGTTTACGTTTTGTTTGATCGCTCCTGTTTTTCAAACTATCAGGAATCAAATGGAGGAGGTGTGACCCTAGGAGATGGCTCAACGGCACAAATTATTGGAAGAGGAAAGGTTGACCTGAAGATGACATCAGAAAAAATCTTAACTCTTCATGATGTTCTTCATGTGCCGTCTGTCAGGAGAAACCTAGTTAGTGGATCCCTTCTTGTAGCCTCAGGATACAAAATTGTAATGGAGGCAAATAAAGCAGTATTTTCTAAGCATGACTCCTTTATAGGAAAAGGCTTTGTAAAAGACGGTCTTTTCATTTTAAGCACAATGAATAAAATTTCTGATTGTTCTCTCATTGTCTCTAATATAGAATCTTTAAATCTTTGGCATGGCAGACTAGGTCATGTGAACCAAGGTTCTATTAAAAGAATGATGACTTTAGATCTTATTCCCAAGACTCCAATAGGTGACAAACACAAATGTGAGATTTTTGTTCAAGCCAAACACATTAAATTACCATTCAAATCTGTAGAAAGAAATTCTGACCTTCTAGAACTTATCCATAGTGATGTATGTGACTCAAATAGGATTTTGACTAGAGGCAGTAGAAAATACTTTGTTACATTTATAGATGATTATTCAAAGTATTGTTATATCTACCTTCTCAAAACCAAAGATGAAATTCTAGATAAATTTAAGGTCTACAAATCTGAAGCTGAGAATCAATTTGAAAGAAAGATTAAGATCCTTAGATCTGATCGTGGTGGAGAATATACCTCAAACGAAATGATTAACTTCTATGAAGAACATGGAATAATTCATGAGGTAACTGCTCCATATTCACCTCAGTCTAACGGAGTTGCTGAACGTAAGAACCGTACTCTGTTAGATATGGTGAATGCTATGCTTCTCAGCTCTAGTGCTCTTAATAACTTGTGGGGAGAAGCCCTTTTAACTGCCTGTTACATTCTTAATAGGATTCTTAGTAAGAAAAAAGATAAGACTCCTTATGATCTGTGGAAAGGTAGAGCTCCTAGGATTAATTACCTTAGAGTTTGGGGATGCCTTGCTAAAGTCGAAATTCCCGAACCTAAAAAGAGAAAGATTGGTCCCAAGACTGTAGACGATATTTTCATAGGATATGCCTTAGACAGCTATGCCAATAGATTTCTAGTGACTCACTCAGAAGTAAATAAAATCTCTAACAATACTATTATAGAAGCAAGAGATGCAGTTTACTTTGAAAACATATTTTCTTTTAAGGATAGAAGTTTAATCTCTTCCTCCATACCCTCTACTAGTTCTTATGTCCAAATACCGAGCTCACAATCTGAACAAGACTTAGAACCTAGACGGAGTAAAAGGAATAAGATTAAAAAAAATTTAGGAGAAGGATTCTTCACCTTTTTGATAGAGGGTGATCCCTCAACTTATGAAGAAGCAATGTCGTCTCCTGATGCTCCCTTCTGGAAAGAAGTCATTAACAGTGAATACAACTCCATCATGGAGAATAACACTTGGTTTCTAACAGATCTACCTTTAGACAATAAACCAATAGGTTGTAAGTGGAGTTTCAAGAAGAAACTCAAAGCCGATGGTACTATAAAGAAATACAAAGCTAGATTAGTTGCTAAGGGTTTTACCCAGAAGAAAGGGTTAGATTATTTTGATACCTACTCTCCTGTAGCTCGGATCACATCCATTAGAACTCTCTTGGCCTTAGCATCCATTCATGATATGCTAATCCATCAAATGGATGTAAAGACAGCATTTTTGAATAGAGATCTAGAGGAAGAACTTTATATGGACCAACCTGAAGGTTTCATTGCTAAAGGTCAAGAAAAGAAAGTTTGCAAGCTAGTAAATTTCCTCTATGGCTTGAAACAAGCTCCCAAACAATGGCACAATAAATTTGACAAAGTATGTTGTGAATATGGTTTCTTGTCAAATGAGTATGACAAATGTATATACTCTAAAGGTACATGTAAAAGTTGTGTCATTTTATGCTTGTATGTAGATGACATTCTTATCCTAGGTTCATCACTGGAATTGATAAATATTATAAAGAACTATTTATCTAGCCAGTTTGATATGAAAGACCTAGGAGAAGCCAACTTAATTTTAGGAATGCAAGTGACCAAAGACAAAGAGGGTTATACTCTATCTTTAGCATATTCAATTGAAAAAATGATAAAATAGTTTGAGTTATTTGATAAGAAACCTGTCCTTACTCCTTATGACAGCAGTAATGTACTAAAAAAAAATGAAGGATCACATTTGGAATAACATAAATATTCACAGATGATAGGCTCCCTTATGTATATAACAAACAAGACAAGACCTGATATTGCATTTGCTATTGGGAGACTAAGTAGATATACCAGTAACCCAAATCAGTCTCATTGGACTGTCTTGGATAGGGTATTTAGATATCTCAAGGGCACCCTAGATTACAAACTTTATTTTACTAGTCACCCTGATATCATAGAAGGTTATTCAGATGCAAACTGGATAACTGACTCACATGATATAAAATCTACTACTGGATATGTATTTACTCTAGGAGGAGTTGCAATCTCTTGGGCTCTTGTAAGCAAACTATCATACCTAGGAGTACAATGGACTCCGAAATGATAACTTTAGATACAACTTGCACAGAAGCTGAATGGCTTAAAAATCTTATTATGCATATACCTGTTTCTCTTAGTCCTGTTCCTGCAATTTCTATAAACTATGATAATAAATCTGTTATTGAACTACTAAAGCATGATTCTGTGAATGCTAAGATGAACAAGCACCTGCAGCTGCGCCTCAAGTCAATAAAAAGCCTACTAGACAAATATGTGGTTCTTGACTAAAAAAAGTCAGAAAAAAACCTTGCAGATCACTTGACGAAGGGTCTGTCTAGGACTTTGATCCTAGAATCATCGAGGGGGATGGGGTTAAGCCCATAAGTTAGTCACCAGCAGTGGCAACCCAACCGAGTCTGACTGGAGATCCCAAGAAGCCAGTTCAATGGGTAGAAACAAGCTGAACTTAGGTGACTTTATGGAACACTGACTCGAGATTAAAGTCTCATTAAAATAAAGCCCAAGCGGCTGTACATGTGTACAATGACTCCACGTCCCTATGGTGACAGTGTTCCTGTGTGATATGGTTAGGATGATGTTAAACTCTTAATAGGTCCAAGCTGTAATGCTGGGTTGATTCATATCACCAACCATTAAAGACTTACCTATATGAGAGGTCGTGAAGGCCGCAACTATGGGACAGGGCGATCCCATACAACTCTCATGAATGTGGAAAAGTGCACATGGCCATTTAAAAGCGCCACCCGATAGACCAAGGATCTCTAGCGTACTATGTGTGCTATTTTTCTAAATCTGGTTCAAGAAGTCTGATTCAAGGCATAGTCCATCAAGCACTTCTTCAGATTAAGGCAATAGTCACTACGTGAGATTCAAGGCTGTAGTCAATCTCATCTATGCATAGTATTTTACTGTCCAGATGCTCTCTCTCTCTCTCTCTCTCTCTCTCTCTCTTTATTTACTTCACACTTATCTTTGTTTCGGAACTTGACCTTTTGGGGGGGGGGGGGGTTTGTTAGCTTTGCTTGAGCAAAAGCTCAATTTCCTTCTTTTCTTTAGTCCCACATCGGATGGGCCAATCCCTCCTTGTGTACATATATTTGTTTCTCTTCTTTGCTTTCTTAAAGTTGTTGTGTGGGGAACCCCTTGGGCCACACGCGCGCGTCGCCGCCGCCGCCCTGCCCGGCTCGGCTCGGTTCGGTTCGGTTCGCGTAATGGGTGCGGGTACACGTCCACATCTGCAGGCGCCGAATGCCGATTCGATTTTCTCTTCGGGTTCGGGCTGAGACCCTAAAATTTTTTTTACTTCTCTTTATTTTTTCGCTTAATACTATGAACGTTGAATATTAATTTTGTCCGTTACTATTTAATTTTGAACCGTTAATACATTTGTGTCTAGGTTCATTTCTTCATGTGTCTGTGTAACAGCTGAATTAATAGAAAATTAATTCGGACCGTTACATATTGGATGGAGTATTATATATGAATGGTTTTCTTTGTAAACGAAATCATATATTGTTTTCTCCAGAAACTTGCTGCCAACATATTATCCAGTCCATTCTTCGTCGTTTCGCTCGTCTCCAAGCTCTGGGCAGAGCTAAGTCCTGGTCATTCTCTCCGAGTCGTGTGCGGCGATGAGATACCGGTAGTGCGGAGGTTTTACCACTAGGAGCTTCGGGAAACGTCTGCACACAGATCCCGAATCAACTCTTAGGGCAGTGTTTCGTGCAAGACTTCCCCAGAGGCCGGTAACATCAGTATATTTTTATTTTTTATTCACAAAGTTTTCAATAAGAAAACGATAATTTTTCTAACAGTAACATCATAAAATTAAATAAAAAATATTTATAAAAATATAACAAATTAATATTCATATTCGTGTCTGAACCAAACTTCTAAATTAAAAAAACAAAAAGTTTTGGACTACATTTTTTCTACCTAATCAGAAATGGATATGAAAATGTTGAATTCATTTTCCATAAGGGAGAAATATCCTCATGGTGTGTATTGGGCCGGTCCGGACCGACCTGCGGCCTGAGTCAACCGGGTTTGACCCGGTTTGGTCCAGGCCGAGCTCAACTCGAGAGGAGAGACGGGCCGGGCCGGATCGGTCTGGTCAGGAATAATCCCGACCCAGTCCAGACCCATGATCCAGTCAGGGGAGGACCGGGACGAACTGGTCTTGGTCCGAGCCGGTTCACGGTCGGACGGGACCGACATGGTTTTATTTAAAAAAAAATTACGTTTTTTTATATATAATCTATATGATATAACTTATATGTTAATAAATTCAAGTTAAAATTTATATATTTTTTGTTACTAAGTTATTTTTGTATAATTTGAAATTTATAAGTTATTTGTTAGAATTTTTTTATATAACTTTAAGTATAAATTTATTTAAAATTTATAAGTTATATGTTAAGTATAATTTAAAATTTATAAGTTATATGTTTAGTATAATTTGAAATTTATAAATTTATTTGTTATAATTTTTTTTTATATCAATATTTATATAACTTTAAGTATAAATTTAAAATCTAAATATTGATACGGAAAAGAAAAGAAAAAAAGACTATTTGATATTATCCCCTCTTAGATTAGGGATATTGATATTATCCCCTTTAGATTAAAAGTTGAGAATGCCTTCCTGAAAGTGTCGTTAAAAATTCTTTAATGACACTTTCAAAACTCATTAATGACACTTTCAGGATGGTATTCTCAACTTTTAATCTAACAGGGGATAATATCAATATACCTAATCTAAAAGAGGGTAATATTAAATAGCCAAAAAAAAATCAGCCGAACCGAACCTGAACCGGACCGGTCCGGTCCGATCCAACTAGGCCGTCCGAATTCGGCTCGACCCGAAAGGAGCAGAAAACGGACCGGACCAGGCCGGACTTGCAGGTCAGATCCTCCGACTCAACCCGGACCTATGGGAGGAGTGGGCCGGAGTGGACCGGTCCGATAACCGGATCCGAGTCGGCCCAGACCATATTTGACTAGACGGAACACACCTTGAAAATATCCTTAATTCGAATACAAAACTTGTTTCAAAAGCCAGATAAAAGAAAAACCAATACCAAACGGAGTTGTGGGGAAAAAAAAATGTGTGGGATCAAAATATTCTTATAAAATTAGAATAAATTCCATGTAAAAGTGGAACAGTACTACATATGTGTCTATATAATGTTCCCTGAGTTGTGCTTGACTAATTTCCTTGAAAATATACCCCTCAAGAAACACACAGAAAAGAGAGATGGAAACTCCAGCAGCTGATAGTTTGGCCTGTGCCTCTGCTGCTGCTGCTGAAGGGAGCCTCTTCTCTGTCCTGTCCACTGAGAACAGAGACTTCCTTATCTCTCCATCAGGAGAGAAGGTTTATTCTTCCCCACTGTTTCTTCACTTAATTCTTTTTGACTCACATGAAATTACACTCATCATCTTATGCATTGATTATTTATTTATTTATTTATTTGCTTCCAAAATAATTCTGCTTCTCAGTGAGTTCCATTCTGTCAATCCAAGTACTACTTAATTTCTTATGCTATAATGTTGTTTGTTCCCACTGACATGAACTTCTTTATGTTTCGTTGTCTTTTGTTTCTTTCTATTTTTGGCAGATATTTTTAGTGTTTTGTTCTTGATCTGTGTAGCTACTCTCTCTCTTTATAAGTTAGTTGGACAGTATTTGCTTCCTTTCAGTTGTTTTTATTCATGTATTATGTGTAGCACCATCCATCCCTATTCTAAAAAAAGAACTATGTGGTTAAAAAGGTTACTCTTGCACTTAAATGTAAGAATCAAGATCAAGAAGCCTTTAGAATCTCCTATTAAACAATTATTATATATAATTTCCACTTTTTTGCTGGAATAAACTAATTATACAGCCTCAAACCTGGTCGCAACTCAAGATTTTTTTGTACAGATCGACTTTAACATGATATCAGAAGAGCACACACATTTCAATTTTCAAGCGGATTAAAAAGAAATTGTACCCCTGCGCTAATCCTAAATATAGTAGCAATATGCTCATGGAGTAAGTTGAACAAATCTATGCCATTTGTAAGGAAAAGTGTAGTTTGTTTGTTTCTCCCCCCCGACTGATCTCTTCTTCTTGTATGGGCAATATATGAAGAGGTATCCGGAACTTGCAGGTATTTGTTAAGGACATGGAACATAACACCATAGGTTTGTACTTCGGTGCTAACTGGTACTCCCCGTGTGAGAGCTTCACCCCAGTATTAGCCTCCGTCTACCACCAGCTCAAGAGCAAGGGACACGAATTCGAGGTCGTGTTCGTGTCGTCGGACGAGGACCAAGCGTCCTTCGAGCGCTTCCACGGCGGAATGCCCTGGCCGGCCATCCCGTTCGGCGACCTCCGGTCCAAGAGGAGCCTGACGCAGAGGTTCCAGATCGAAGGCATTCCGTCGTTGATCATCCTCGATTCTGACGGAAGACTGGTACGCAGCGACGGCGTGGAGCTCGTGTATCGGCACGGGTGGCGGGCCTTCCCGTTCACTCCGAAGAGGATCGCGGAGCTGGAGGCCGAGGAGGCGGCGAAGCACGCTTCTCAGACCTTAGAGAACCTCCTGTTGCTAGGCTCGACGGACACGGGGCTCGTCGAGGCTGGAGGGCTGCAGGTTCCGGTTTCGAGCTTGGCCGGGAAGACCGTCGGGCTGTACTTCTCGGCCGACGCGTGCCCGCCGTGCGCCAAGTTCACCTCGAGGCTGATCTCTATATACGACAACCTCAGGGAGAAGGAGGAGGCGTTCGAGATCGTGTTCGTGTCGATGGACAGAGACAAAGAGGGGCACGCCCGGTGCTACGCTGGCATGCCGTGGCTCGCACTGCGGTACGATGCCGAGTTATCGAAGGCGCTCTCCCGCTACTTCGACGTCCAGGGGATACCGGCCCTGGTCGTAATTGGGCCCGATGGGAAGACGGTCACCCGGGAGGGGAGGAACCTGATAAACCTGCACCTCGAGGGGGCGTTCCCCTTCACCGAGGACCGGGTGCGGGTGCTCCAGGAGAGGATGGACGAGGAGGCGAAGGGCTTCCCGGCCTCGTTCAACCACGCGGGCCACCGACACGCGCTCAGGCTCGTGACGGAGGACTCGGGCGGGGGGGCTTACATATGCTGCGAGTGCGAGGAGCAGGGACTGCGCTGGGCGTACCAGTGCCTCGGCTGCGGATATGAGGTGCATTTGAAGTGCGTCCGCGAGGCCGTGGAAGGAGACGCTGCGGCGCGGCGACGATAGGTGTATCTGACTTGGAGGTGTACATATATACCCATCTGCACAGAGTTAACTGGGAACTCCGGCGAGCTATATACAACAATGCCAACAAAGGTCAGGTGGGTGTGTTCAGCTTTATTTAGCCATGCTCAGTAGCTCTTTTCCGATTATGTGAATATATGGGAAGTGCTTCTTGAGACGTTGCATTTGTAGCTTTTGATGTCTGTCTGATGCTTCATAAGTTTTATGGTGGTTTCTCATAGTAGTAATGTATCAAGAACAAAGCATATGGTTAGTTTTGAGACTTTCTGCTAACGTGACGCAAATGTACATCACATTTGGCGAAAGTTACAAGTTTTATGCTGGTAAAATTTATTAGTTTCGATTGGAAAATCATAGACTTGGAGTGTTTCTATATGTTTATTAAGTTCTGTCTGAATGATAATAGAATGGATTGTGAGCTATTTGCCATTGATATGTTCAATTTATCATGTGATAGTGTAGTTCTACACAACCATTTGAGTAGTTTTGGTGTTTGTAATAGGTAAAAAGTACATGGAAAACTGATTTAAGAGTGTCTGTATCATACTATCGTATCTTGTGTCTGATATGTGCCGTAGATAGTGCATCGTCACATTTTACTTCTTCTATTTTTCTTTCCTTCAATTTTTTTTTTCTTTTCCTATGACTCTTTGGTTTGCGGGAAGGAAATGAAATGAAAGGAAATCAATTCTTTAAAAAAATGAATTCGTAGAATAAAAAAGTGAATCTTTAAGTAGGTGAGAAACCATTTTTTATATTTTTCTATTCTTTGGTTATTATTTTATTTTCCTTCTCATTTTCTTTGGCAATTCAAATACAGAAAATGAAAGACTTTTTTTTTTCCAAGATTATGATTTTTTGAAAACTTGGAGTGTGCGCATGAGTTTAAATTACGTATCTAGATGGTATGTCTGTCAACTAGCCAATTGACCGTCTACATTTTAAAGTATAATTTTTTTATAGGACTATTTGATATTATCCTCCTCTTAGATTAGGTATATTGATATTACCCTCCTGTTACATTAAAAATTAAGAATACCCTCCTGAAAGTGTCGTTAAAAATCTGAAAGTGTCGTTAAAGAGTTTTTAACGACACTTTCAGGAGAGTATTTTCAACTTTAATCTAACTGTGGGCTAATATAAATATAACTAATCTAAGAGGAAAGTAATATCAAATAGTCCTTTTTTATATGCTCATATTTGTTTTTGGCTAAAAAATTAGCACGAATATTAAAGGCTACGTTATATCTAGAGGCTATGTTATATCTAGAGCCTATGTCAAATCCTTTACATAAAATTTTATATGGGAGGGGGGACACATTTTCGGACAATTGTTGTACTTGTTGGCTGCTTATAATTTTTTTTTTAGTTGTCTTTTCCTACTTGTTTTATCATAATTCAAGATGTACCATATCGAATTACCATAATGTATGAAATCTTTCACTTTTAACGAAAATCATTAATGACTAGGGCTGCAAATGAGCCAAGCCGAGCAAAGCTTTTATAAGCTTGAACTTGGCTTGCCTAGAATTATCGAACTTGATAAGTTTTTTATTTTAGAACTTGAGCTTGACTAGAGCTCGTTTATACTAAGCTTGAGCTTGGCTTGGTTTGAGTTTGAGCTTGGCTTGATAAGCAAGCTTTATTCAAGCTTGATAAGCAAGCTCACGATAAGCTCAAAATCAAACTCGTTCATCTTTATTTCAATCTCGTTCATCTTTATTTCAATCTTAAGGAGCTCGATTTCAAGCTAGTTAGACTTGAACTCAAGTACATGTAATATTAAAAATTTATTTACAAAAAATTAATTAAAAAAGTTTCTTAATATCAATTATTAAGGACGTATAAATATATAATGCACACAACCATATTGTTATACAAACATACATAAAATTAGAATTCAACATAGAACAAATTTAAATTTAAATAATAAAACAAATTATTAGACTGCCAGTAACGAGCTCCTAAACGAGTTTCTAAACGAGCCAGCTTACGAGTTAGCTCGCAAGCTTCTAAATGAGCCAGCTCGCGAGCTCAAACGAGCCGAGTATTTTTAAGTTTGAGCTTGGCTCATTTATTAAACAAGCTCGAAAATAAAACTTGAGCTCAGCTTATTTACTAAACGAACCAAGCTCAAACGAGCTTTTATCGAGCTGAATTTCGAACAGCTCGCGAAAGACTTGGCTCATTTGCAATACTATCAATGACTAATAATCAACTCCTTTGAACCCCTTCCCATTTATGACCAAAATATTCTCAAATAATTGTGGTGCAACTTAAAATTTATTTTTATTATTTTATGTAGCTTAGGAATTGACGGTTAGTCATTAACAATTTTTGTTAAAAATAAAAAATTTAATATATTATAATAATTAGATAGAATATACCTTGAATTATAATAAAATAAGAGGGAGCAACTCATAATTTATCATAAAAGAAAAGCATGTAGCAGCTTATAGTGCTGGTGGGCTGGTACAAAAAAAAAACCACGGTCGATAGAAAAATGGACCATTACCAACCACCATAATGTGACAGGGAACAACTGGCACCACCTCCAGTAGACACATTGCTTAAACAAACCGATGAATAGAAAAAACAAATATAATAACAAAAGTTAAAGACTTTCCATAAATTGGTTCATTGATGTTTAAGGTTCCGTATGTTGTGAATGTAATGGGTTCGTTGATGTATGTCATGGGTGACTTCGTTTCGATGTTATATGAAGTCAGTTTTATATGCAGTCAGTTTGGTGAATTGGTTCATAACAAATTCAAGAAAGATTCACTAGAAGGTCGTAAAATGGAATACTTTGATATGTTAAAGGCTCAAAAGGATTTTAGTTTGTCACAAATCAAAGCACGAACCGAATCAGTTGTAGAGTTATGTGTATGCTGATTACAATGGTAAGTTGATATATTCCTTAGTTGAAAGTTGACACTTCAGGCAGTCCGAATACATGGCCGCAGTCAAGACATCTAAGGAGGCTTTGTGATTAAGGGGACTAGTTAAGTAGTTTGGATTCGAGAAGGTGCTAGGTTCCAGCAACAGTTAGGCATGATTTATATCGCCAAGAATTTAGTATATCATAGTTGGATGAAACACATTGACGTGCTATATCACAAGATAGATATGTGAGTGGTGCAATAAGGAGATCGACCTTCTGAAGATTGATACTAAAGTGAATCCTACACACAAGCTAACCAAGGTGATTCCAGTGGACAGGTTCAAGTCTGACTTGACTTCTATCTAAGTACTCTGATTGGAGGAGGGTTTGCGGTCTCGATAGATAGGTCGTGGCAGTTTTGCGGTCCTTTGGAAAAAAAAATCGTAGCAATGACATTTTCTCGATTTTGGATCAAGATCGGGTTAGTGATGTCGTATTCAATCTTGGGCATGATTAAGGCGATTTGTAGTTTTTTTTGTTCTAGTTAAAAACATAAAGGTGGAAAAAAGACAAAAACTTGGAATGAAGGCAAAAAAGACAAAAACTTGGAATGAAGGCAAATGAGCATGGAGTATCACAACCATCTTATAAGGTAGATAGATGAACATATTGTTTCCAGGTTACAATGATCGTAGAAAGTACGTGAAAATCATAAAATACAACTGTTATAAAGACACTTACAAAAAATTGCATGAGAATAAAAATTATAACTTATGAACAGAAAGGTTAATGAAGTTCCAACGCAGTTGCTAATACAACACGAAACGAAATTGAAAAGATTAAAGAAGAAGACAACTCTCGTTGGAGTGATGAAGATCATAGTTGCTCAAAGAAAGATTCGACCATTTTTGTCTATCTGCTCCCAGGAACTATAAAGTTCAAAAAAGAACTTTTGGAACGCTCCTTGTCACCCTTGCTTCGAATCTCAAACTTGGACGAACGTATGACACTTCATGGATCTCTCTAGCTGCTGCTAGCTCTCCTTTCGTAGAAAAATATTTTCTACTCCTCTTTAAAGAAAGAGAGAAGAGAATATATACAAGGAAGACACAAGCCAACCCTAACAGACACCAACCTCGTAATCCGAAGTGAATCCCCATGGATTAGGGTTTGTTACAACCCCTAAGGATAAAGGACGATTATAACAAATAATACATTCAAACAACCGCCACTCATAGTTTCCGTAGAGACCAAATTTTCGCTCGAGTTCCTTCTGTGCAAAATGACAATTTTTGCAGGAGCAACATATGAGCAGAAATTTAGTGCTCTTCTCACATGCACGCCTGTTGTGCCCACGCTGCGTCTGTATGAAAAATTGTATTTCGTTCGCACTATGCCCGCATGGCACCCATGTTGCGCCCACGCGGCACCCATGTTGCGCCTGCACGACACCCACGCAAAAACAACAGGGAAAATTGCGCGGTAACTCATGCAATGATACACAAAAGTGTCATTTTGCGTCTGATGCGTATATGCAAAGTGTGCCATCAAAGCACCACTTTGTCTTCTTCGCCTGAGTTCGAGTCGTCCTAGCTCATAGGAAATTTCCCAAGAAATAAGTGACAAAAAACATAATTGTTTCTTGGAGGTTTTGATCCTTGTCCTTTAGAAAAATACTCCACTATACCAACTACATAGGCTATCACTCCTCATGTGCACAAGTTAAAAAAAAAGAACCTTATATTAAAATACACACTTAGTTTGCTATATGAATGTGAGACTATCAGGTTCCTTTTTTTTCACAACTTTTGTGGATATTCTGTAACATTAATATTTTTATTATTTTTTTGATCAATTCGAGTTCAAGTGTCTTAGATGGGAGATATGTGTCCATCCTATCTATAAACTTATTATTTCTTACATTTAATAAATGATAGAAGTGAAAAGAAATCGACAAATCTAGTTGACATGATTGAAATGTTGGTTGTGTGTGTATATGTGCTCACACACATGTGAGCAAAAGCTCAATTTCCTCCATTGCTTTAGTCCTACATCAGTTGGACCACTCCACCTTTATATGTATATAATAGTTCTTACTTTTTGCTTCCTTGTGGTCTTGTGTGGGGAGCTCTATGGGCCACAAACGCGGGCCACCGCCGCCGTCCGACCCGGCTCGGTTGGGTTTGCATGCGTAACGGGTGCGGTTACGTGCCCACACCTACGGGCGCCGAATGCCGATTCGATTTTCTCTTCAGGATCGGGTTGAGACCCTAAATATCTTTTTGCTCCTCCTTTTTTTAAACTCATTGGAGATTTAAACGTTGGGCACTATGTCCAGGTTCATTGTGCATATATGACAGCTTTTGTAACAGCTCATATGGAAGCAATTTCTCTACGTTTCTTTTCTTTTGTTATTGCTCCTTAATGGCATATTTATGAGCCATTTAATATCATGTCCATTGGTTGTGTCTAGGGACTGCCTATATATTGCGGTCTCCTCCTCCTTTATTTTTTACAGAAGTTTATCCTCAATGTGAAACCTCTTTCTCTTGTTCTTTTCTCCAAACATATTCTCTCCTCTAAATTCTTGCTCTGGACAGAGCTAAGTTCGGTCTCTCTCTCCGTGTTGTGTGCGATGAAGAGAACCTGGTAGTCAGTGGGTTTTACCACTAAGAGCTTCCGAGAAACGTCTGCACATAGACCTCAGATTAACTCTTAGGGCAGTGCTTCGTGCACAACTTTCCCGGAGGCCGATAATATTAACTTTTTTTTATGTAAAGATTTCTAAACGAAAATAAGAGTTGGATAAATTTCTAACATTCTAAGAGTTGACTTGATTTCCTGTTAGGTAAAATAATAGTAAATTGTAGAATAATACAAGTGTAAGCTACATTATGTTACTACAACAAAAATAATTTTCCTTGCTATAAACTTCATCTGTTGTAGAATTTGCTATCGCTACATTATTATAGAATTTGCTTACTCTAACAAAAAAAAAACTTTGTTACTTGTTCAAATTTGCTTATTGTAATAATTTCGCTTGTTGTCAATTTCATTTCTTGTAGTTTATTATTTTTTTTTTTTGTAGCAAACAAAACAACCTTCTGAAACCAAAAATAATTATTTGCTAAATTTCTACTGTAGCAATAGAAATCTGGTTGTTTGCAACTATATTGTTCATAGTTGTTTAAAGACACTATAGCAATTTTATTTCTAGCAAATAATTAAATAACTTTAGTAGCTTTTCATTTCAATAAGATTCTGTAACAACTTGTATCAATTTTAAATTTTAATTATAATTGAACAATTTTTTTACATATCAAGTTGTTTATATACCTTGCCTTGTGAAAATAGTGTTCGAGTATATTTCTACTGCAACTTAGAACAATAGAAATTATTTTCTAGAAGTAAAGAAATATTTAAAGTGAAACTGCAAATCCTTTTGAGTCTAAATTCTAAAAGTAGAGATAAATTTGGGAATAAGCCGAAAGGGTCCTTCTGTCAACCGGGTGTAAATAGCCCTAAGCGACACGGTACTTAAGTGTCTTTGGACCACCGCTAGCTGGGAACCGGCCCCTACATCTAACCCAAGTTAATCAACACTTGATAGACTAAAGATTTCGTAAGGTTGATTAGAAAGATCACTCAAACTATTCTTCTAGAATACTAGACTTTCTTATTGAGTAAAACACATATTTTGCGGTTTCAGACTATTCACATTAGCAACCATGACTGGCAAGGATGAGACTTTTACTGCTAAACCTACTAAATTCAACGGTGCCTACTTTAAGAGATGACAGAGTCAAATAAAGTTTTGGCTCACAACTTTAGGGCTGATTTCAGCCATTGATGGTTCCACACCCATCACAAATAATTTTGATGACACCGAGTCTGACGTAGGAGTGTCCAAATCCACCAGCTCCTATAAACCCAAAACACCTAAGGAAATAGACTACCACTTCTTCCATAGAATTCTAAGTGCTTTGTCTGAATCATTATATGACATATTCTTTGAATATAAGAGTGCTAAAGAACTTTGGAAAGGAAGATGAATATAGTTGTGATGATGCTGGAATTGGAAGATTCAATTCCTCCCCATTCAACTGATACTTTATGGTAGATTCTAAACCTATGAATGACCAAATACATGAATTCTAAAAATATTTTAGGCATATTCAAGCCAAAGGTACTTTCTTTTCTATTGAGTATAAAATAGCCTGTTTGGTAGACAAGCTCCCTCATTCTTGGTCTGATGTTAAGAAAGATCGTATTCATACACAAGGTGTGTAAAACCCCTAATTTTAAGTATTATAATTATTTAATTAATCATTGAATTTAATTACATTATTTCTTGGTTAATTAGAAAATAATTTTTAATTGAATTAATTACCTAGATAATTACTCATCTAGAATTTATGGAACAAAAATATTATTATATTTTATTTTATTTAGAAAATCTTGTAGAAGGATGATAGAATTTTAGAATGTACTAATAAAATTTTCTGGAATTTTATTACCTTATATATATATATATATATATATATATATATATATATATATATATATATATATATATAGTATAAATAAAAAGAAGAAGAAAAGAAAGAAAATAAAAAACTTAATTGAATTCCTTAAACCACAGCAACTAAGCTGACCGCAGCTAATAACCCCCCCAAGCCCGCGAGCGAACCCGGCCTATTCCTTAATCACCCGCCTCTATATATATATATACAGATATCCTAAAAATCCTAACCCTAGCTGCTGACTTCTCCACCTCCACAACGCCGACCCTGATTTCTGCCACAGCACAGCCACCGGAGGGCGACCGACCGACTGCGACAGCGATGCCGCGCGATCGCGTTAGCAGCCGCGGCACCGAAAGGCAGCGTCGATCGCTACTTCAAGCGTTGTTTCCCGTCCCATCTTTCGATCATTTTCGAATCCGTCTTCACCGTTATGATCACGACCTATCCCCCTCTCAACTCTGTTAATTAGTTTTCATCGAACAGCGTTTAACACTAGGTAGAAATCGAGGCCAAGTTGAAAACAAATCACATAATTTAAACTGTTGTGAACTGTTCAACCACCTATGTTTAGAGGTTGTTATCTTCCACCCTAGACCTCCAAATTTAAATCTACTTTTTGCTATGTGAAGTCTACATAATCGAGATCATTTCTAGTTAATTAGATTATTTTATTTTGTGTTCAAATCAGAGATAAACTGGGTTAAAAAATATAAAAAACTTGTTTTTAAAACTTTAGAAATTTGCGATACGGAGCGCGCCCCGCCAAACGGGATCGCCCCGTACCAATTATACCGAAAGGCACGTATGGTATGTCCTGACGTGTGGGCTTTCGCGAAAACTGATTTAGACGCGTGTGCGTGTCGAAATCAACCCATATCCGTAAAAAGTTCCCGTATATCAACTTTTATAAAATACCACACAATTTTGTATACGTTCGTCGGAATGCGACAAAACTTCCGCCATTGGATTCGTGGTATCACGCTGGTCCTGTGACCCAAGTTTTACGCAATTCTGAGACAGTTGACCAAGCCACCTATTCGCGGGCCCCACGGTTGGCTTTAAGGACGAATTTGTGTTCGGATCACCGGAATCCAAAATTGGACATACCGTTAAGTTCGTATGGAAGTTTAGAATTTGTTTGACCTATAATTTGTCCCATTTAGAGATCTTTACCTCTGACACGTATTTCGGTGCAAAGGGAGCCACATGTGGACCCCACTTTGACCCGAAATTATTGTTTTGCCCCTGTATCCAAATTGGACAGAAGGGTAGTGTTTTCTAGCTATCTCGCTGATTCCGGGAATGTTGGTGATGTTTATTTCAGCATCCGGCGACTTCTATTCGGAGGCCATAGTTTCTGATCTTGTGTACTTGACGTCTGGACGCTTACACTATGCAAATTGTTTGCCAGGCAAGTATACCTTGCCATTGTACTGTAATTTACATTACATATGATGCATGTATTTTATTTTTGTCCATTTAGTTCATATATTTTAAATTGTATATAAACTGCGCGTCCAAGAATAACTTGGGTGCAACGACGGTGGCGTCGTATTCTATTTTTATTATATATATGCATGTTGATCTAGTTTATGAGATCACCCCATTATCATGAGGAATTCTTATGTTTCATTGGCCATGACACTGTTGTTACACGAGTGTGAGTCTCATGTAGGACACGAACTTGCGTATTCGGCTGCCCACTGGTACGTATGGGACGTGCGACGGATAGGGATAACTGCTGATAGAAATTGCATGCTAGAAGACCTGGCAGTTATTTAGAGGTATCATCGTGTCATGGATGTGACATGCTTAGGGCATGGGGTGGAGAGGACAACAAGTAAAGCGTTTGGGCTCCTTTGTACTTTCTGTAAACACCCTGATTTTCAGAATAATTTAATATAATTTTTTCCTAATTTTTTGGTATTTTTCTGGAGGAAGAACCAAGGTAATTGTGATTAAAATATTTTTAAGTGCTGTTAATTGATGTTAAAATATTATGGAAATAATATTTTATGGTGTAAAATAGAAAATCGGACATGGGGTATTTTTCGGTGAATTTATTGGACTCCGGAAACGCGTTTTAGGTCCTAAAAACTATTGGCTTTATAAACCGAACCAAACCCAAACTAAACCTGAACCAAACCCAAATCTGAACCGAACCCAATCTGGCTGAACCAACCGCATATTGGGTCGGGTCAGGTCGGATCCGAGCCAAACCCGACCCAGACCCGAAACCTAAGTGGAACCCTAGCCTCCGCCGGATTTACTGTACACAGCCTATAAAATCTTCTCGATTTTCGTGCCCAGCCTCGGAAACCCTAGCCTTACCCCACCGTCATCATCTCAGATCAGCCCCCTAGCCCGCCGTGCTCAGCACCCTCAACTCCCCGCTCAGCCTGCTCCCTCACCGCCATAACTCCGCAACCGGCTCCCCCATCTACGCCGCTCCGCCTCCCCGAGAGCCACCCGCTCCCCCTCAGCCCATCGACGAATCCCCTCCCTCCTTCTTCCCAGCGCCGACCTACCCCTCATCCTTCCTCCCAGCACCTCAACGCCTCGGCTCCACTCCTTCCCGCCTCAGTCGCCCGACCCCGCTGCCCCATCTCCTCGCCGCACGGCTCCGTCCCAGCGCCGGCCACCACTCCCCTGGCCCTTCTCCGCCTCCCCGAGAGCCGCCCGCAGCGCCGCCCTCCTCCAGCGAGCCGCCCAGCCCTCGTCGAGCCGCCCCGTCCAGCAGCGACTCTCCGGCAAGCCCTGAACCCTAGCCGGACACAGACACGGTCAGGACACGGCCCCTTCGTGTCGACACGGACACGAAAACTCTGTTTTTCGGAGCTCTGTTCAGGTACCCGTTCGCTCTCCTCATAATTCTATTTTCGATTTCGTCTGTTGCAACATGTAGACTGTATAACCCTCTCGATGCCCGTGCAACGCGCTCGGTGCGTCGTGTCCTGTGGTGATCGCACACCGCGATCCAAAAACAGGAAAACCAATGCCCTGTTTTACCCCGGAACTGAGTGTGCCCCGCCAAATAGGATGACTTGGTCGCACGCGGTATTTACCAAAATGTGCGCGTCATTGATATGGACATGCGGGATTTCGTAGAAGTTGATTTGGATGTGCGTGCACACCGGAATCAACGCGTATTCGCCGACAACGCCCCATATCCGTCCATTCTGGAACACGCTGTAACTTTGTGTACACACGTCGGATCGAGGCGAAACTTGTACCATCGGACTCGTAGCAATACGCTGGTCCTGTGACCCAAGTTTGGTTCGATTCAGAGAACGTTAACAAAATCGCGTATTGTAGGCCCCAAAGGAATCCAATTCTGGAAGTTCCATTGTGTTCGTATCATTGTTCCTGACTTGTAGACACTAAGTTTGACGAATTTGGAGACCTTTGACCCTTACGCACTTTTCGGTGCAAAGTGGCCCATATGTGGACCCCGCTTTGGCCCAAAAATGTTATTTTTGTCCATGTGTCCAAATTGGACTTAAGGACAGGCGTTTTTAGCTATTTGATATCTTCTGAGACTGTTGGTGATGTTTATTACAGCTTTTGGAGTAGTATTCACAGGATCCACTGATACAGGGATAACTGTTGGTATTCAAACCCCAGGCAAGTGTACCTTGCCAAACTCTGCAGTATTGTTATATATTTTCCTTGCTTCATTATATTGTTGTACATGCTTAACCTAGGACCGTGTGACATACTTAGCGTCCGATTATTAGTCGGGTGCCAACACTGTACGCGATGTTGGGTACGGTCATCTAGAGATGGACATTCGTGATACTTTATATTCTCGTACTTGTCTTACCAAGTACACGTTGACCCAGGACACTTGACACTCCTCATGAGATAGGATCTTCCCGAGATATTTGTGGTGATTCTGTATAGGATACAGGACTTGACAGAGATACTATATTCTTAGATACATTATTACTTGTTGTATTAGCTATGATCCCGCTTGACATGGACATGAGACGTTATGGTCATGATATGCATGGTTACATTGGGTGGGGAGAGACACACAGGCTATAGGCTATTTTATATATATATATATCTTCTATTATTGAGAGGTCGTAGACTCTCGGAGCTGAGCTAGACCCACTACCGGTTAATACCGCTATCGGCTCCCCGACACAGAGCTTGTAGTGGCTCAGCCTGAGTACTCGTGATGCTCTCATCTTGCATTTTACATAGATGGTTACTTACTTACCCTATTTATCTCATTATTGCTGCACTGCTTATATTTTGGCTTGTATATTTTCTGTACCTTGCTATGTCCCCTGAGGACCTGGATATGGATTATGTCCCCAGGATTTGAGGACGAGATCTATCCCGAGGTATACGGGACCGCAGCAGGAGCTGATCCAGGAGCTGTACCGCCATCCGTGGACGAGGTGTTAGCCGAAGACTTCTCCTGAGCATCCATGTTTCATGCTCAGTATTTATTATTTATTTCAGTCATTTATATTCTGGTCTGTTGAACCATTGTATCAGATATTTATCGGGTTGTTCCCCGAAGTACTTTATTGAGACTAGCAGATGATTTACATTCCTTATTTATTCTGTGGTTCATATTTTATATCTTGTGTGGATAAGATTAGCTGTGACATGATTGTCGTAGACTTTGTTTTACAGCTTAAGTATGCCCTGATGGATCCATTAAATTGGTTTGTCCATCGGTGCGTACTTCTGGCCATTGCCACGTGTCTAGTCCCTCGGTATTTTGGGACTGGAACATGATATGGTTTTTGTGGTGGCCCATGCAGGTCTACGACTAAATCGTTCGGTTCAACTTAGGGACCGAACCAGCCTGCCCTAAGGATAGGATAAGTTCTAGGATCTCATTCATTATTTAAACCATTTTTGAACTCTATATCGAACTCGAAATTGTTACTTGATTTGCATCCTGTTTGATTCCTCTGAGCGTTCTTACAGTTTATCTTTTGGTTGCAAAGAAATGGATCCCAGGAACGGAGACGAGATTCCTTTGGATACGCCACACGATGCTGTGGTTACTTATATAGACGGAGTGACTCCAGGGAATGGAGGACAAATATCGCAGAGCGATCAAACCGGCCAGCCTAATCCAAGGTTTCGGAGAGACGACATCCTACCTCCACCACAGTTCACTCCACAGATGCCAGTTTTCTCGCCCGGACAAGCCATGGACGGGCAACAGATGTTCCAGATGATGTATGCCATGATGCAAGCTCAGCAGCAGATTCAATAAGAGGCACATCGTTAGGAGGCAGAGTATCTGAGAACCAGCCTGGTATCCGCATTGGAACAGGAAAATCCACCAGCGAGGCGATCAGCGACGGAATCTATCACCGATTTTTGTTATCTCAAGCCTCGTACATTTTCTGGTAAAGAGGGGCCAACAGAAATTCATGAATGGCTCACGAACATTCAGCACCAGTTGGAAGCAGCTGAACATCCAAGAGAGAAATGGATGACTGCAGTCAGAATGCAGTTAACTGAAAATGCACATCACTGGTGGTTAGCAGAAGAAAGGAGGCTCGGACAGGACCGAGTCACATGGAAATAGTTCTCCAGACTCTTCCAAGAGATGTACATTCCAGCAGTTGCACGGTCAGAGCTCAGAGACAAGTTCAACCGCCTTATCCAAGGCAATATGACAGTGGAAGAATACAACGCATAATTTATTCGCCTAAGTCGCTTTGCCCCAACCTTGATCTCGACAGAGGAAGAGAAAGCTGAGAAGTTCTTTGACGAACTGAAGTTCGAGCTCCAGCGATTGATTGGCTCGGTCGCACCTACATCTTATACCGACGTCCTTGCAGCAGCACGACGCCTGGAGCGCGTCACTAGAAGGGAGTCGAATCTGAAGAGGCCAATCACATCAGCACCATCCAAGACAGCACCTAGAGATTCTGCAAAACGATTCCAGAGGAGTATGCCAGAGAGAGCAGAACATAGGGACAGACCTCTTCCTACTAGTCACCACTGCGGCAAGGTAGGACACATTGAGAAAGAATGCAGGCGTAAGTTGGGACTATGTCTGAGCTGCGGATCCAACCAGCATTTTTCCAGGGACTGTTCTGAACGCAGAGACGGAGCACCGAGACTAGCTTTACCTGCACCACGACCAGCTTATCCAGCAGTAGGAGCACAGCAGACAGGAGCTGGAGGAGTTAGACCACCAGCTACAGGGGGCTACCAGCAGAGACCACCACTGGCACCACATACAGCTCTATTTCAGCAGAATCAGCAGCAGCAGAGAGGTCCAGCTCAGGGACGAGGACAGGCATTCACATTAGCTGTTGAGGAGGAAGCTACTGCGGGCGAGGTCATCGCAGGTACTATTCTAGTAGCTTCATTACCAGCTGTAGCTTTATTTGATTCTGGAGCCTCGCATTCATTTATAGCAGCTAGCTTTGTAGCCACCCATAGAGTAGCTACCGTACCCCTTCCGAAGATGAAGAGAATTCTTACGGGAGGTGGAATTATTCCGGTTAGTGACGTCTGTAGATCATATTCTGTAGTAGTTTGTGGAAGAGAAATGCGAGCTCAATTTCTGATATTTTTCATGCCGGATTATGATGTTGTACTTGGTATGGACTGGTTAAGTCAGTACCATGCAACTCTTGATTGTCGACTTGGGCGGGTTATATTTAGACCGCCTGGACATCCAGAATTTGAGTTTCTTCGAGGAGCAGTAGAGCAAGGAGTTTAGCCTACTCTTAGGGTACTATCTGTAGAAGGGGAGACAGGTCACCCAAGAGTCATATCTGAGTTTGTGGATGTATTTCCTGACGATCTTCCAGGTTTACCACCTGATCGGGAAATAGAATTCACAATAGACTTAACTCCAGGAGCAGAGCCTATCACATCATCAGTATATCGGCTAGTACCTAAGGAGTTAGTGGAGTTGAAAGAATAGGTTGATGATCTTCTGGAGATGGGTTTCATCCGGCCTAGTGTTTCACCTTGGGGAGCACCCATATTATTTGTGCCGAAGAAGGATGGAACAGTACGGTTGTACATTGACTACAGGGCACTAAATACTGTGACCATCAAGAACAAGTATCCCTTACCACGCATTGATGATCTATTCGATCAATTGAGTGGTGCTAGGGTATTCTCGAAGATTGACTTTAGATCCGGCTACCATCAGATCAAAGTAAGGAAGGAAGACATACCAAAGACAGCTTTCAGGACCAAGTATGGACATTATGAGTTCTTGGTAATGCCGTTTGGTTTAACCAATACGCCAGTAGTGTTTATGAGTTTGATGAACAGAGTCTTTCATCAGTTCTTAGATAAATTTGTGGTGGTGTTCATTGACCACATTCTAATATATTTCAAGAACCACGAAGAGCACGAGGAGCATCTCAGAATCGTGTTAGAGACCTTGAGGCAGGAGAAGTTATATGCCAAACTCAGTTAGTGTGAGTTTTGTATGGATAAAGTGCCTTTCTTGGGACATATCATTTCAGGAGAAGGACTTTCAGTTGATCCAGAGAAAGTTGCGACAATAGAGACTTGGCCTACACCCACATCAGTTGCAGAGGTGAGAAGTTTTCTCGGACTTGCGGGATATAACCGAAGGTTTGTAGAAAATTTCTCAAGGATTGCAGAGCCTATAACGAAGTTGACACGCAAGGACCAGGAGTTTACATGGACAGAAGACTGCCAAAAGGCTTTTGAAGAATTGAAGAGAAGATTAACAACAGCACCTGTCTTGACTCTTCCTTCGGGGTCAGGAGGTTTTGTGGTTTACAGTGATGCATCAGGGAGCGGACTAGGATGTGTTTTGATGCAACATGGCAAAGTCATTGCTTATGCATCGAGACAGTTGAAGGTCCACGAGAAGAACTACCCAACACACGATCTGGAGCTAGCAGCAGTTATATTTGCACTGAAGATTTGGAGACACTATCTCTATGGGGAGAAGGTAGACATCTTTACAGATCACAAGAGTCTGAAGTATGTATATACTCAGAAGGAGCTTAACATGAGGCAGAGACGTTGGCTTGAATTGATGGTAGATTTTGACATAGATCTGCAGTATCATCCGGGAAAGGCGAATGTCGTAGCAGAAGCACTCAGCAGGAAGCCTACGGCTTATTTCTTGACGATGCAGCCGAAGTTATTGAGAGATCTACAGGAGCTTCAGATAGAGGTAGTTTTACCAGGACAGAGTGGAATGCTGGCTAATCTTGAAATTAAGTCGTCACTTGTGGAAAGAATTAAAGAGGCATTGCCCACCGACGCTAGATTCCGAAGACTCAAAGAGAGGACAGAAGCAGGCATGCAGACAGGACTTCGCATACACGAAGACGGGACATTGAGGTTTGGAAATCGCCTGTATGTTCCAAATGGAGGATTGAGACAGTAGTTAATGACTGAAGCACATAGCTCTATGTACTCTGTTCACCCAGGAGGAACCAAGATGTACCGAGACTTGAGACAGTATTATTGGTGGCATGGAATAAAAAGGGAAATTACAAGATTTGTGGCCAAATGCTTAGTCTGCCAGCAAGTAAAGGCCGAGCATCAGAGGACTGCAGGTATGTTACAGCCGCTTCCTATACCAGAATGGAAGTGGGAACATATCATGATGGATTTTGTCACAAAATTTCCAAGGAGCCCCAGCGGAAGAGATGCAGTATGGGTTATTGTGGATCGACTCACTAAATCGGCACACTTCTTGCCATTTAGAGTTGGACAGTCCACAGAGGTACTAGCCGACATGTATATGCGACAAATCATCAAATTACATGGAGTGTCGGTTAGTATTGTATCGGATCGAGATTCGAGATTTACATCTCATTTCTGGAGAAGCATGCAAGAGAGTCTTGGCACAAGACTCAAATTCAGCACCTCTTACCACCCACAGACAGATGGCCAATCAGAGCGTACGATTCAGATCTTGGAGGATATATTGCGATCATGTATGCTAGACTTTGGAGGATCTTGGGAAGATCATTTACACCTAGTGGAGTTCTCCTACAACAACAGTTATCAGGCCAGCATTCAGATGGTACCATTCGAGGCATTATACGAAAGGAAGTGCAGATCGCCTATATGTTGGAGTGACGTTGGTGAACGTCAAATACTGGGCCCGGAATTGGTAACACAGACAGTGGAGAAGGTGAAACAGATTCAGAATCATCTATTAGTAGCTCAGGACAGACAAAAGCATTGGGCTGATACACACAGGCGTCCTCTAGAGTTCAAAGAAGGAGAGCACGTATTCTTGAGGATTTTGCCCACTCAAGGTACCATTCGATTTGGAAGCAGAGGCAAGTTGAACCCAAGGTATATTGGGCCATTTGATATTCTAGAGCGCATTGGTGAGGTGGCTTATCGTCTTGCATTACCACCATCCTTAGAGGGAGTGCATGAGGTATTCCACGTCTCACAGCTGCGAAGGTACATGACCGACCCAAGTCACGTAGTCGATCATTCAGAGATCGCAGTGGGCCCTAGCTTGAGATATGAAGAACAACCAGTTGGCATCCTCGACGTCAGTGAGAAGATATTACGGGGACAGACAATCAGATTTGTTCGTGTAGCTTGGAAATATCATTCTCTTGACGAATCAACTTGGGAACGAGAAGATAATATGCGCCAGCGTTATCCCCACGTATTCGCGGATGCAGTCACAACCTAAGCAATCTTGTAATTTTTATAATTCTTCTTTAGTAGCTTATTCTTTGATTGCAAGGACGCAATCCTCTTAAGGGGGGTAGATTGTAAACACCCTAATTTTCAGAATAATTTTCATATAATTTTTCTCCAAATTTTTGGTATTTTTTTGGAGGAAGAACCAAGGTAATTATGATTGAAAGATTTTTAAGTGCTATTAATTTATGTTAAAATATTATGGAAATAACATTTTATGGTGTAAAATGGAAAACCGGACATGGGATATTTTTCGGTGAATTTATTGAACTCCAGAAACACGTTTCAGGTCCTAAAAACTATTGGCTTTATAAACCGAACCAAACCCAAACTAAACCTGAACCAAACCCAAATCTAAACCGAACCCAATCTGGCTGAACCAATCGTATATTGGGTCGGGTCGAGTCAGATCTGAGCCAAACCCGACCCGGACCCGAAACCCAAGTGGAACCCTAGCCTCCGTCGGATTTACTGTACACAGCCTATAAAATCTTCTCAATTTTCGTGCCCAGCCTCGAAAACCCTAGCCGTACCCCGCCATCATCATCTCAGATCAGCCCCCTAGCCCCGCCGTGCTCAGCACCCTCAACTCCCCGCTCAGCCTGCTCCCTCACCGCCCTAACTCCGCTACCGGCTCCCCCATCTACGCCGCTCCGCCTCCCCGAGAGCCACCCGCTCCCCCTCATCCCATCGACAAATCCCCTCCCTCCTTCTTCCCAGTGCCGACCTACTCCTCCTCCTTCCTCCCAGCACCTCGACGCCTCGGCTCCACTCCTTCTCGCCTCAGTCGCCCGACCCCGCTGCCCCATCTCCTCGCCGTACGGCTCCGTCCCAGCGCCGACCACCACTCCCCTGGCCCTTCTCCGCCCCCCGAGAGCCGCCCGCAGTGCCGCCCTCCTCCAGCGAGCCGCCCAGCCCTCGTCGAACTGCCCCGGCCAGCAGCGACTCTCTGGCAAGTCCTGAACCCTAGCCGGACACAGACACGGTCAGGACACGGACACGAAAACTCAGTTTTTCGGAGCTCTGTTCAGGTACCCATTCGCTCTCCTCGTAATTCTGTTTTTGATTCCTTCTATTGCAACACGTAGACTGTATAACCCTCTCGATGTCCGTACAACCCGCTCGGTGCATCGCGTCCTGTGGTGATCGCACACCGCGATCCAAAAACAAAAAAACTAACGCCCTGTTTCACCCCGGAACTGAGTGCGCCCCGCCAAACGGGACAACTTGGTCGCACGCGGTCTTTACCAAAATGTGTGCGTCGTTGATACAGACGTACAAAATTTCACAGAAGTTGATTTGTATGTGCGTGCACACCGGAATCAACGCGTATCCGCCGACAACGCCCCGTATCCATCCATTATGGAACACGCTGTAACTTTGTGTACACACGTCGGATCGAGACGAAACTTGCGCCATCAGACTCGTAGCAATACGCTGGTCCTGTGACCCAAGTTTGGTTCGATTCTGAGAATGTTGACAAAATCGCGTATTGTGGGCCCTACAGGCTCCACTTGACGGGCGATTATGTGATCGACTCATCGGAATCCAATTCTGGAAGTTCCGTTGGGTTCGTATCATCGTTCCTGACTTGTAGACACTAAGTTTGACAAATTTGGAGACCTTTGACCCTGACGCACTTTTCAGTGCAAAGTGGCCCACATGTGGACCCCGTTTTGGCCCGAAAATGTCATTTTTGTCCATGTGTCCAAATTGGACTTAAGGACAGGCGTTTTTAGATATTTAATATCTTCTGAGACTGTTGGTGATGTTTATTACAGCTTTTGGAGTAGTACCCACAGGATCCACTGATACAGGGACAACTGTTGGTATTCAAACCCCAGGCAAGTGTACCTTGCCAAACTCTGCAGTATTGTTATATATTTTCCTTGCTTCATTATATTATTGTGCATGCTTAACCTAGGACCGTGTGACATACTTACCGTCCAATTATTAGTCGGGTGCCAACACTGTACGCGGTGTTGGGTACGGTCATCTAGAGATGGACATTCGTGATACTTTATATTCTCGTACTTGTCTTACCAAGTACACGTTGACCCAGGACACTTGACACTCCTCATGAGACAGGATCTTCCCGAGATATTCATGGTGATTCTGTATAGGATACAGGACTTGACAGAGATACTATATTTTTAGATACATTATGACTTGTTGCATTAGCTATGACCCCGCTTGACATGGACCTGAGACGTTATGGTCATGATATGCGTAGTTACATTGGGTGGGGAGAGACACACAGGCTATAGGCTGTTATATATATATATATATATATCTTCTATTATTGAGAGATCGTAGACTCTCGGAGCTGAGCTAGACCCACTACCGGTTAATACCGCAACCGGCTCCCCGACACAGAGCTTGTAGTGGCTCAGCCTGAGTACTCGTGATGCTCTCATCTTGCATTTCACATAGATGGTTACTTACTTACCCTATTTATCTCATTATTGCTGCACTGCTTATATTTTGGCTTGTATATTTTCTGTACCTTGCTATGTCCCCTGAGGACCTGGATATGGATTATGTCCCAAGGAATTGAGGACGAGATCTATCCCGAGGTATACTGGACCGCAGCAGGAGCTGATCCAGGAGCTGTACCGCCATCCGAGGATGAGGTGTTAGCCGAAGACTTCTCATGAGCATCCATGTTTCATGCTCAGTATTTATTATTTATTTCAGTCATTTTTATTCTGGTTTGTTAAACCAATGTATCAGATATTTATCGGGTTATTCCCCGAAGCACTTTGTTGAGACTAGCAGATGATTTACATTCCTTATTTATTCTGTGGTTCATATTTTATATCTTGTGTGGATGAGATTAGCTGTGATATGATTGTCGTAGACTTTGTTTTACAGCTTAAGTATGCCCTGATGGATCCATTAAATTGGGTTTGTCCATCGGTACGTACTGCTGGCCATTGCCACGTGTCTAGTCCCTCGGTATTTTGGGACTGGGGCGTGACACTTTCCTTGTGTAACCCGTACGCTCCACCGGAGATGCGCGATCATGATGACCACTATATATATTATTATTATCAGGCGACCTCTGAGGTTCAAAAGATGTCATACTTTTTTGGCCCCTGAATCTCCGAGAGAATCATGCCAATCCCATTTTAGCCAGATAGCCCACGTGTTGAAAAGTTGTTCTCAAAGTACATTCACATAGATGGTTAGGTGACCCATTGGATGTTTATTTTTAGTACTTTATTGGCATGCTTCTATGTATCTTGTTATGTCCCTCTGAGGACCTGGTACCTTTTTAGGTATAGACGTGTAGGATTATCTACAGGAGTACGGACCCGGACCTGATACTTCATACCAGACTGAGAAGGTCTTACCCTCAGAGTACCTTTGATTCATCGCAGCTGATGGATATTCTAGTGCTATTTCCTTTATTGACATTTATTTTATATTAAATTTTGATCTCTTCTCTCATTTAGTTTTAGTATAGTCGATTGGCAGTGAATTTGTTTTCATCCGACTATCATTCTTTGATACTTCATATTAGAGATTCAGTTATTCATTTTGTAAACCCCCAGATTTTGCAAAAATTTTAAATGGGGATTTTTCGCAATTTTCTGGAATTTTCTGGAATTTTTCTGTAAATAAAATCAAGTTTCTAATTATTTAATGATTTTTAGTTATTAATAAATAATATTAAAATATTATGAAAATAATATTTTTGGGTGTAAAATGGAAAACTGGACTTAGGGTAATTTTTCTGGAATTTATCGGGCCCCGGACCTATTTTTAATTACCTAAAAAACTATTTATTATTTATTTATTTATTTATTATTATTATTATTATTATTATTATTATTATTATTATTATTAATACTATTATTATTATTTTTCTTATATTCAGCCCAGCCCGGCCCAATTACCGGCCCAGCCCGCTTCGTCGGCCCAGCCCACCCTATCGGGTCGGGTCCGCCCGACCGAACCCGACCCGCCCGCAGACCCGTTTCTCCCCCAGCCCCCGCACGAACCCACGACTGCTGACCGTTTCCTCCGCCGCCTTCCCCTCCGGCCACATCGACGGAATCCCCGCCCCGCCCGGCCAGCACCCCCCCCACGTCGTCCCCTCTCCTCCGCCTTCTCCGCGTCAGCCCCGCCCTTCCTCCCCCTTTAAAAAGTCCCCCGAGAACCCCCGGCCAACTCGAACCCCCCCTTGCCGGAACCCTAAACACCCACCGCCACCGCAGCCGTCTCCGTGGGCCGCCTCGCCGCCGGACGACTTCGCCCCAGCCTCCTCCCTCGTCTCCTCCCTCCTCCTCCCCCTTCAGCCGACGTCGGGCCCCCAACTCACCGCAGCTCCGCCCGCCTTCAACTGACGTTCCCCCACGGCCGGGACCGCCCTGACCCCTCGCACTCGGTGCCAGAGCCGGCCGCCGCGTGTCCCCGAGTCCAGCCGCCCGAGTCCGGCCAGCCAGGACACGGCAGAAGCAAACCCTAACCCTAATTCCCAATTTCCGTGTCCGACACGAGTCGGACACGACTCGACCCTGAATTTTTGGGTCCCCTTCAGGTGCGTGTAACTTTCGCCTCGTAGCTCTGTTTTCGATTCCGTAAATTACGTTGTGAAGCCTGTATGACCCTCTCAGTGCCCGGATAAACCGCTCGGGACATCGCGTCCTGTGGTGATCGCACACCGCGATCCAAAAACAGGAAAAACCAGACCCTGTTTTCACCCAGAACTGAGTGCGCCCCGCCAAACGGGACGACTTGGTCGCGTGCGGTCTTCACAGATACGTGCGCATCGTCGATACGGACGTGTGAGTTTTCGTGGAAGCTGATTCGGGTGTGCGTGCACACCGGAATCAACGCGTATCCGCGGACATCGCCCCGTATCCACCTTTTCTGCAATTTATCCTAACTTCGTGCACACACGTCAGATCGAGACGAAACTTGCGCCATCGGACTCATAGCGATACGCTGGTCCTGTGGGTCAAGTTTGGTTCGATTCTGAGAACGTTGACGAAATCGCGTGTCGTGGGCCCCATAGGCCCCGCTCGACGGGCGATTTTGTGTTCGGCTCATCGGAATCCAAATCTGGAAGTTCCGTTGGATTCGTATCAGCGTTCCTGACCTGTTGACACTAAGTTTGGTGAATTTGGAGACCTTTGACCCGGACACGTTTTTCGGTGCAAAGCGGGCCCACCGGCGGACCCCGTTTTGACCCGAAACTGCCGTTTTTGCCCTTGTCTCCAAATTGGACCCAAGGATAGGCGTTCTAGCTATTTGACATCTTCTGAGCGTGATGGTAATATCTATTTCAGCTTTTGGACTCATCTTTGGAATTTTCCCCCGAGAGCCAATATTAATCAGATCCAAACAACAGGCAAGTACCTGCACCTCAAGTTAATCTTTATATATTGTGATAATTAATTCCTTGCCTTACATGTACCCCTGATGATTACATATAGTATTAGAAAAGCTGGATTTTATGTCTTGAATATTGGAGTTCCTGTCTTGTTTTTCATGTCGGGTGGGAGAATACCTAGAAGGCATGTAGTTTACCCTTCCCCTTGTCATGTTTAATAGCTGTTGGTACACGATTGTACCTTAGCCGGATCTCGATTATTCTTGTTTAATAGCCGTTTATGACGGCCGAATTAACCTTATAAACCCCTACATGCCAACTATGTATTCTAAAATAAACACAAGTTCACACAGATAGCTTCTGGTCTTGTTATAGTTCTTGCTGACTGTTGTAGTTTCATTTCCTGTCTCATTTATTCCTGCTTTGTCATATTCCTATTTATAGCATTAACTCTGAGATATTGATGTTCTTCTATGCAACTTTCTCAACATGATACTCAAGTTAATTGTCATGAATATTTAGTTTTAATCTTGTTGTGCATTGTGTACTTTGCTCCTTTCCTGACTGGATCCGTTATTTTAGGCGATGATGAAGACTTTGCCCCTACCTATTATGGCCCTATGAGTTAGCAGGTGACACATATAAGGAGCCGGTTCCCACTCAGGAGACTACCTTTGAGGAGGAGTAGCCAGTTAGTTATTATTTTATTTTCCTTTCAGCATATACTCGGGTTTGTCCCCGATCTATCTTCTGGCTTGTATTAACTGTGGATTGGTTGTCACAGATTAAATATTATGAAATTTTAGCATTCCTATTTCCTGTGATTATTCTTACATGTTCATTATTGTGGATGAGATAGATACTTATTGACCCCATAAATGACCTAGACAGCGTACTACCGCCGACACTGCGGCGTAGGCTGGACGTGCCCACGCACTCGTGCCCGAATAACCGGGTGCGGGTCGTGACACATTTTTTTGGTGGCCCATGCAGGTCCAACGACTAAATTGTTCGGTTTCAACTCAGGGACCGAACAGGCCTGCAATAAAGCTAGGATAAGTTTATAGGATCTCATCCACTTGCTTGAATCGTTCTTGATATCCATATCGACTTCGAATTATTTTATTGACTTGCATCCTGTCTTGATTCCTGTGCGCGTCTTATCGTTTATTTTGGATGCAGAGTAAAGGATCTACCAGCAAGCGACGGAGTTCCTACAAGATCACCACGAGATGCTCTACCAGCATGACCGTGGAGAACGCGCAGACTCTTGGAGTAGCTTATGCGCGTAAGTGATTTTTGCTGCCGTTTCTAGTTCTGTTTAACTCGTGCCTATTGGTTCGTGACCTCAGCCCCAACCTAGTAATTTTGGAAACTTGCTAATAACCTGGTATGCTTTTGTATTTGATAACTGTAGAGTTTGTAGAATCTTTTGTTATTTTGCTTAATGTAGGTTGTTTGTGAACTTAAATAATTTGTATCTTCTTCCATCACCATCTAGCGCACTTCATTTTGTTGTGCTTGACTTATGCTGCTATTTTATAGCCTAGTTTTGCAAGCTTATCCATTTATCAAGCTTGTTCATGACATATGTATTAGTGGGTCGACACACTAATACAATTGTCTATTTAGAATCCATGTATTACGGTCTGATCAACCTTAGTGCATTCTGATTCGCCCTTCGCACTACCTTGAGTGGATTGAGATATACAGTTGACTAGTATACTTGCCCTAGACATGTCTGAGCATATCACATAGGTTACATAACTGTATTAATACGAGCATGTGAATAGGAATTACCGAGATAGGATTCAATCCACAATCGCTTGACAATTTCCACCTGAATACTTTAGAACGCCTTGACCCCGATATTCCTTTTCTATCACCCCACCCTTGAACTCTTTAATTATTGATCTTCGTCTTCCCTTATTTCGGAAAGACGAAATCTCGTGCCTGGTATAAGTTAGTACATAGATAGTACTGGATATGCCACATAGGCCGATCACATACTTGAGGATTAACTTTCGTAATTGAGGACATATCATGATCGGCGTTGAAATTCGAGGATTGAATGACATAGGTAAACATATTAAGAAATATTTTCTTAAGGTATATAGTCTTTTGTGATGAATGGGTAAACTCTAAGTTGGGTAGCAATGCATTTGTCAACTTGAGAGGAATGTCCTTGGATCGTGACCGAGTAAGGTCAGGTTGGAAGAAGCAAGCCATTATAATTTTGAAAATTTAAAGCTGTGACTAAGATGATTAATGAATTGATATCGAGGACCCAATAGTTATATCTTAGGTTTATGATTTTGAATCATGAAGGTAAAATCATCAATTTGAATTTAGAGGGTAGAATTATAGAATTTCAGACTTGAACATCGGTGGACTACACTTAAATTATTTTTCAATTTGATGATTTGATCTAAGAATTAAAATTTGAAGGTTGGACTATTGAGGATGTGAATGGAATTTAAAAGTTTGGAGCATACAAATGGGAATACTGTTGGACTCGAATCACTTCTAGAGGAATTATGATAGTTAGAATAGTAAGGCAAGGTCATAATCATGTGCAATCCTTGAAGATGTTATAAGGACTTACTCTAAAATCTGCCTGTGGGTAATTTGAGAAAGTAAGAAGTAATTACCATAGGGTAAAATTTTGATTGAAACAAGTAGTCATCTTAATCATGAAAGGATTGCAGTGGACATGATTAGGATTTAAATTATCGCAAGGAGATTGCGATTGATGTACATGAAGGGTTAACAGATTATGGCATGATTTTTTTAAATTTCGAGGATGAAATTTTTATAAGTTGGATAGATTGTAAACCCCCAGATTTTGCAAAAATTTTAAATTGGGATTTTTCGCAATTTTCTGGAAATTTTCTGTAATTAAAATCAAGTTTCTAATTATTTAATGATTTTTAATTATTAATAAATAATATTAAAATATTATGAAAATAATATTTTTGGGTGTAAAATGGAAAACTGGACTTAGGGTAATTTTTTTAGAATTTATCGGGCCCCGGACCTATTTTTAATTACCTAAAAAACTATTTATTATTTATTTATTTATTTATTTATTATTATTATTATTATTAATACTATTATTATTATTTTTCTTATATTCAGCCCAGCCCGGCCCAATTACCGGCCCAGCCCGCTTCGTCGGCCCAGCCCACCCTATCGGGTCGGGTCGGGTCCGCCCGACCGAACCCGACCCGCCCGCAGACCCGTTTCTCCCCCAGCCCCCGCACGAACCCACGACTGCTGACCGTTTCCTCCGCCACCTTCCCCTCCGGCTACGTGGCCGGAATCCCCGCTCCGCCCGGCCAGCACCCCCCCACGTCGTCCCCTCTCCTCCGTCTTCTCCGCGTCAGCCCCGCCCTTCCTCCCCCTTTAAAAAGCCCCCCGAGAACCCCCGGCCAACTCGAACCCCCCCTTGCCGGAACCCTAAACACCCACCGCCACCGCAGCCGTCTCTGTGGGCCGCCTCGTCGCCGGACGACTTCGCCCCAGCCTTCTCCCTCGTCTCCTCCCTCCTCCTCCCCCTTTAGCCGTCGTCGGGCCCCCAACTCACCGCAGCTCCGCCCGCCTTCGACCGATGTTCCCCCACGGCCGGGACCGCCCTGACCCCTCGCCCTCGGTGCCAGAGCCGGCCGCCGCGTGTCCCCGAGTCCAGCCGCCCGAGTCCGGCCAGCCAGGACACGGCAGAAGCAAACCCTAACCCTAATTCCCAATTTCCGTGTCAGACACGAGTCGGACACGACTCGACCCTGAATTTTTGGGTCCCCTTCAGGTGCGTGTAACTTTTGCCTCGTAGCTCTGTTTTTGATTCCGTAAATTACGTTGTGAAGCCTGTATGACCCTCTCGGTGCCCGGACAAACCGCTCGGGGCATCGCGTCCTGTGGTGATCGCACACCGCGATCCAAAAACAGGAAAAACCAGACCCTGTTTTTACCCTGGAACTGAGTACGCCCCGCCAAACGGGATGACTTGGTCGCGTGCGGTCTTCACAGATACGTGCGTATCGTCGATACGGACGTGTGAGTTTTCGTGGAAGCTGATTCGGGTGTGCGTGCACACCGGAATCAACGCGTATCCGCGGACATCGCCCGGTATCTGCCTTTTCTGTAATTCACTCTAACTTTGTGCACACACGTCAGATCGAGATGAAACTTGCGCCATCGGACTTGTAGCGATACGCTGGTCCTGTGGGTCAAGTTTGGTTCGATTCTGAGAACGTTGACGAAATCGCGTGTCGTGGGCCCCATAGGTCCCGCTCGACGGGCGATTTTGTGTTCGGCTCATCGGAATCCAAATCTGGAAGTTCCGTTGGGTTCGTATCAGCGTTCCTGACCTGTTGACACTAAGTTTGGTGAATTTGGAGACCTTTGACCCGGACACGTTTTTTGGTGCAAAGCGGGCCCACCGGCGGACCCCGTTTTGACCCGAAACTGCCGTTTTTGCCCTTGTCTCCAAATTTGACCCAAGGACAGGCGTTCTATCTATTTGACATCTTTTGAGCATGATGGTAATGTCTATTTCAGCTTTTGGACTCATCTTTGGAATTTTCCCCCGAGAGCCAATATTAATCAGATCCAAACAACAGGCAAGTACCTGCACCTCAAGTTAATCTTTATATATTGTGATAATTAATTCCTTGCCTTACATGTACCCTTGATGATTACATATAGTATTAGAAAAGCTGGATTTTATGTCTTGAATATTGGAGTTCCTGTCTTGTTTTTCATGTCGGGTGGGAGAATACCTAGAAGGCATGTAGTTTACCCTTCCCCTTGTCATGTTTAATAGCTGTTGGTACACGACTGTACCTCAGCCGGATCTTGATTATTTCTATTTAATAGTCGTTTATGACGGCCGGATTAGCCTTATAAACCCCTACATGCCAACTATGTATTCTAAAATAAACACAAGTTCACACAGATAGCTTCTGGTCTTGTTATAGTTCTTGCTGACTGTTGTAGTTTCATTTCCTGTCTCATTTATTTCTGCTTTCTCATATTCCTGTTTATAGCATTAACTCTGAGATATTGATGTTCTTCTATGCAACTTTCTCAACATGATCCTCAAGTTAATTGTCATGAATATTTAGTTTTAATCTTGTTGTGCATTGTGTACTTTGCTCCTTTCCTGACTGGATCCGTTGTTTTAGGCGATGATGAAGACTTTGCCCCTACCTATTATGGCCCTATGAGTTAGCAGGTGACACATATGAGGAGCCGGTTCCCACTCAGGAGACTACCTTTGAGGAGGAGTAGCCAGTTAGTTATTATTTTATTTTCCTTTCAGCATATACTCGGGTTTGTCCCCGATCTATCTTCTGGCTTGTATTAACTGTGGATTGGTTATCACAGATTAAATATTATGAAATCTTAGCATTCCTATTTCCTGTGATTATTCTTACATGTTCATTATTGTGGATGAGATAGATACTTATTGACCCCAGAAATAACCTAGACAGCGTACTACCGCCGACACTGCGGCGTAGGCTGGACGTGCCCACGCACTCGTGCCCGAATAACCGGGTGCGGGTCGTGACACATTTCTACTTTCTTATTTATGATGTGGATGAGATATAGATTGCGTATGACTTGCGTTGACAGTATATTACTATATGTGGATTTGATATTCATGTACATCGTATATATGTGTTACAATCTTCAAACACACTAGAGTTATCGTATACATACGACTGGCATATTGCGTATTCCTAGTCCTACGTATTTTTGGACTGGGGCGTGACATATTTTTGTGGTGGCCCATGCAGGTGTACGAATATATTGTCTCGGTTATATTACTATACCGAACAAGCCTGCGTATAGGAATAGAGTATAGAATCTCATCCATGCTTGACTAAAACTCATATTCCCTTTCAAACCTTCCTATTTAAAATGTTTGCATCTTGTTTGATTCATGTACTCCTTCTAATCGCTTCGTCCATCTCTTGCAGAGAGATGAATTTGCGTAGTGGATGTACTGCCACCAGAGGCGACACACCTTCAAGAGTCAACGGCCAAACTCGAGGAGAGGCCCCAACGACTCCTAGACTTCCGGGGCCGGATGGACACACTCACAATCCAGTTCCATATGATCTTTCCGTATCGCCTAATGGGACTTTTCCAGCTTCATCGACACCACAGGATGGCCAGACACAGCTATTCCAATTCTTCCAAATGATGATACAGGAACAAAGACAGCAGGCAGCCACGCTGGATGTAGAGCAGAGGCAGCAAGCGACGGAGCAGAGGCAAGAATTTCTGGCAGTACTTGAGGGAATGGCTACACAGGCACCTGTACCAACCCAGGCACTGGTTCCAGTACCGCGAGCTCGAGTTGGTTCAGTCAAGGACTTTGTACGGATGGGTCCAAAACCCTATAAAGGCACTGAGAGCCCAGAGGAGACCACCAACTGGATTACCCACACTCAGAAGTTGTTAGAAGCATCACAGTTGCCTACAGATCAATGGATGACAGGCGTAAGGACCGAGCTAGATGGTAACGCTCTTCACTGGTGGAAATTAATGGAGCGCCAGTTGGGTATGCGTCAGACTTGGGAACAATTCTTGGAGTGCTTTGAGAGGAAGTACTTCCCGGATATTGTAAGGGATGCATTATACGATCAGTTCCTCCATCTGGAGCAGGGGAACAAGACAGTTGACGAGTATGATGCAGAGTTTAGTCGCCTTAGTAAATATGACGCTGCCCTGATACCGAATGACTTAGACAAGGCTAAGAGGTTTCACTGCGGACTGACTTAGGAGCTCCAACACTACACTAGCTCACAGTCCCGGATCTCTTATGCCGAATTATTGACAGAAGCTAGGTTACAAGAGACCATCAGTAAAGAAAAAGAAGGTCAACTGAAGACACAGTAGGGACCAGCGAGGACACAGCTAGGAGGGCCTATCAGACGTCCCTTGGCACAGCAACAGCAGCATCAGCACAGAGCAGAATTGTACCAGAATTTGGATAAGCCCCACTACAGTTATTATGGAAAACTCGGGCACATTTCGAGAGACTGTCGGTCTCGCTTGGGATAATGTATGAGGTGTGGTTCCGGACAGCATATGGCGAGAGACTGTCTAATGTAGCAGGCATTGACGCTTCCACCGCCAATACAGAGGCTAGCACTTCCAGCACCAAAGCTAGTTCAGCAGATAACTAGACCAGGAACACCTCGACCTCCAGCAGGAGAAGTATTTCAGCGAGGACCATCGCTACCTACTCATGAGGATCAGTTCACTAGGGCCAGACATGGACTACCACAAGGGAATGGACAAGCTTTTGCACTAGAAGTGGACGACGTAGATCAGGAGATTGATGTTATAACAGGTACTACTCTTTTTTTACTTTTCCTGTTGTGACATTATTTGATACGGGAGCCACCCACTCGTTCATATCTCCTAATTTTATTGCCAAACACAATATTGCCATTACACCTTTACCTAGTTGTGTTAGAATTCTCACCGGAGAAAGAGTTATACCTGTTAGTCGGATTTGTAGATCGTATCCTGTAGTGATTCGTGTCAGAGAGATGAATGCCCGACTATTAGTCCTTCCTATGCCAAATTTTGATATTGTGCTTGGAATGGACTTGCTAAGCAACTTGTCACGACCCGCACCCGGATATTCGGGCACGAGTACGTGAGTACGTCCAGCCTACGCCGCAGTGTCGGCGGTAGTACGCTGTCTAGGTCATAATCACAGGTAATAAAATCTATCTCATCCACAGTAAATAAATAGACAAGGAAAATAACAGGAAATAGGAATGCTAAGATTTCATAGATTAAATGTGATATACAAATCCATGGTTTAATAAAGAATCCAGAAGATAAATCGGGGACAAACCCGATTACTATGCTGAAAGAAAATACTAGCTAACTGGCTGCTACTCCTCAAAGGTAGTCTCCTGAGTAGGAACCGACTTCTCAACTGTGTCACCTGCTCCCTTATAGGGACCATAATAGGTGGGGCAAAGTCCTCATCATTGCCTAAAATAATGGATCCAGTCAGGAAAGGAGCAAAGTACACAATGCACAACATGATTTAAACTAAATATTTGTGACAGGTAAAAAATAACTGACTAAGCATCATGTTGAGAATAGGCATAAGTAAGTAGTGAAATTAACTGAGAAATAATGCTATAAATCAGGACTATAAGTAAAACATGATTAATTGCTATAAATCAGGACTATAAGTAAAACATGATTAATTGCTATAAACCAGGAATATGAGTAAAACAGGAATAAAATGTGACAGGGACTGTAACTGTAACAAGACAACAAGAACTGCAACACGACAAGAAACTATTGTGTGTGAACACGTGTATTTAGAATATATAGTTGGCATATAGGGGATTATAAGGCTAATCAGGCCGTCATAGACGGCTATCAGTCAGGAATAAACAAGTATAAGGCTGATGGTACAGTCACATACCAACAGCTAGCAGTCACGACAGGGGGAAGGGTAAACTACATGCCTCCTAGTATTCTCCCACCCGACACGAAAAGCAAGACATGAAAATCCAGTATTCAAGACATGAAATCCAGTGTTCTAATACTACGTGTAAACATCAATGTTACTAGTAGAGCAAGGAATTAATCGTCACAATATAAAGATTAAACTTGAAGTGCAGGTACTTGCCTGAAGTTTGGATCCAATTACAATTGTGTTCTAGGGGAAATTTCCAGAAATGACTCCGGATGCTGAAATAAACATTACAATCATACTCAGAAGATATCAAATAGCTAGAAACACCTGTCCTTGAGTCCAATTCGGAGACAAGGGCAAGAACGGCAGTTTCGGGTCAAAACGGGGTCCGTAGGTGGGCCCGCTTTGCACCGAAAAATGTGTCAGGGTCAAAGGTCTCCAAATTTACCAAACTTAGTGTCAACAGGTCAGGAACGATGATACGAACCCAACGAAACTTCTAGAATTGGATTCCGATGAGCCGATCACAAAATCGCCCGTCGAGCGGGCCTGTGGGGCCCACGACACGCGATTTCGTCAACGTTCTCAGAATCGAACCAAACTTGGTCACAGGGCCAGTGTATCGCTACGAGTACGATGGCATAAGTTTCGTTTCGATCCGACGTGTACACAGAAAGTTAGGGCGTGAAACAGAAAAGGCGGATACGGGGCGGTGTCCGCGGATACGCGTTGATCCCGGTGTGCACGCACACCCGAATCGACTTCCGTGAAATCCCACACGTCCGTATCAATGTTGCGCAAATATCTGTGAAGACCGCGCGTGACCAAGTCATCCCGTTTGGCGGGACATACCCAGTTCCGGGGTGAATCGTGTCGATGTTTTTCCTGTTTTTGGATCGCGGTGTGCGATCACCAAGGGACGCGATGCCCCGAGCGGTTTGTCCGGACACCGAGAGGGTCATACAGGCTTCGCAACACAATTTATGGAATTGAAAATGGGGCAGTGAGGAGAAAGATATGAGTACCTGAACAGGGCTCTGAAACCCGGATTTTTTTCGTGTCCGTGTCGTGTCCGACAAGCCGACACCAAAAATTAGGAATTAGGGCTAGGGTTAGGGTTTACTGGCCGTAGACGGCGGGGGGCGGCCGGAGGTGCGCCGGGGAGGGCTGGGGACGGCTTGCCGGGGCAAGGCGGAGGCGCTGGCGGCGGAGGCGGCGCCGGAGTCCAGGCGGAGGCGGCTGGCTGCTCGCTGCTGCTGCTGGAGGAGGCTGCGTCGGGGCCCCTGGCCGGAGCAGCGGAGGAGGAAGGAGAGGGGAAGGAGAAGCAGCTGCAGCGGGCGGCGAGGTGGCACGGGCGGTGGAGCTGGCAGAAAGCGGCTGGCGGCGGCTGACCAGAGCCGGTGGTGGCGGATCGGAGGGGTGAGGGAGCCGGAGGGGGGTGAGGGTTTTAAAGGGAAGGGAGGAGGTCGGGGAGGCCGGCCAAGGCGGAGGTGAGGGCCGAGGGAGGCGGCTGCGTGGCCGGGCCGGACGTCGCATGGCCGGGCGGGGCGGCGCAGGCGGCGTGAAACGCGGGCGGCCGGGTCGACTGGGTCAGGGAGTGGGACGGGTCGGGTGGAGGATCCGGTTCGGCCGGGCGGACCCGACCCGACCCGACCCGACCCGACCCGACCCGACCCTTTAGGGTTAATGGGCCGCGGGCTGAGGCCGCAGGCCGGGCTGGGCTGAAAAATATTAATAATAATAATAATAATAATAATAAATTAATAAATAAATAGTTTTTAGGTATTTTAAAATAGGTCCGGGGTCCAATAAATTCCAGAAAAATTATCCTAAGTCCAGTTTTCCATTTTACACCCAAAATATTATTTTCATAGTATTTTAATATTATTTATTAACAAATAAAAATCATTTAATAATTAAAAATCCTGATTTTAATTACAGAAAATTCCCAGAAAATTCCAGAAAATTGTGAAAAATCCCAATTTAAAAATTCTTGCAAAATCTGGGGGTTTACAATCTACCCAACTTATAAAAATTTCGTCCTCGAAATTTTAAAAAATTAAACCATAATCTGTTAACCCTTTATGTACATCAATCGAAATCTCCTTGCGATAAATAAAAATCCTAATCTTATCCACTGCAATCACTTCAAGGTTAAGATGACTACTGTTCCAATCAAAAATTTCAACCTATGGTTATTACTTCTTACTTCCTCAAATTACCCACAGGTGAAATTTAAATTAAGTCCATATAACACCTTCAAGATTTGCATATGCTTATAAATTTACCTCACGATTCTAATTATCATAATTTCTTCTGAAAGTATTTCGAGTCCAGTAGTATTCCCATTCACACTTGTATGCCTCCACTTTTTAAATTTTATTCACCTCCTCAATAATCCAACTAGTTAGTCCAACCATCAAATTTTAATTCTTAATTCAAATCATCAAGTTGAAAAATAATTTTAAATGTAGTCCACCAATGTTCAAGTTAAATCATATATCCTCTAAATTTAAATTGACGATTTTACTTTCATTATTCAAAAATTAATCATGTACCTAAGGTATAACTATTGGGTCCTCGATATCAATTCATTACTCATCTTAGTCACTCCTCTAAATTTTCAAAATTGGAATGGCTTGAACCTCTCTCAATCTAATCTTACTCGGTCACAAAGAAATTTATCTCGAGTTGACAATGCACTGCTACCCAACTTAGAATTTACCCATCCATCACAAAAGCTATATACCTTAAGAAAATATTCCTTAATATGTTTACTCATGTCATTCAATCCTCGAAACTTCAACGCCGATCGTATCACATATGATATGTCCTTAATTTCGAAAGAATAATCCTCAAGTATGTGATCGGCCTATGGGACATATCTAGTACTATCTATGTACCAAACTTATACCAAGCACGAGATTTTGTCTTTCCAAAATAGGGAAGACGGAGATCAATAATAAAGAGTTCAAGGGCGAGGTGATAGAACAGAAGTATCAGGATCAAGGCGTTTAAAGAATTTAAATAGGAATTGTCAAGTAGTTGTGGATTGAATCCTATCTTGGTAATTCCTATTCACATGCTCGTATTAATACAGTTATGCTCAGACATGTCTAGGGCAGGTATACTTGTCTACTAATCACTACATCTCTCAATCCACGTAAAGTATTAGTTCGAAGGGCGAATCAAAATGCACTAAGGTTGATCAGACCGTAATACACTGATTCTGAATAGACAATTATATTAGTGTGTCGACCCACTAATACATATGTCATGAACAAGCTTGATAAAAGGATAAGCTTGCAAAACTAGGCTATAAAATAGCAGCATAAGTCAAGGTGCAACGAACATAAGTACGCTAGATGATGATGAAAGGAGGTACAAATTATTTAAGTTCTCAAAATAACACACAATAATCACAATAACAAAAGACTCTACCATCTCTATAGTTATCGAATATGAAAGTATACCAGGTTATTAGCAAGTTCAAGATTACTAGGTTGGGGCTGAGGTCACGAACCAATAGGCACGAGCTAAACAATACTAGGAACGGTATCTATAAATCACTTACGCGTATTAGCTACTCCAAGGGTCTGCGCGTTCTCCACGGTTATGCTGGTAGAGCATCTCGTGGTGATCTTATAGGAACCTCGTCGCTTGCTGGTAGATCCTTTACTCTGCATCCAAAATAAACGATAAGAGGCGCACAGGAATCAAGGCAGGATGCAAGTCAAAGAATTTATTCGAAGCCGATATGGATATCAAGAACGATTCAAGCAAGTGGATGAGATCCTAAACTTCCCTATCTTATTGCAGGCCTGTTCGGTCCCTGAGTTGAAACCGAACAATTTAGTCGTTGACCTGTATGGGCCACCACAAAAATGTGTCACGACCCGCACCCGGATATTCGGGCACGAGTACGTGGGTACGTCCAGCCTACGCTGCAGTATCGGCGGTAGTACGCTGTCTAGGTCATAATCACAGGTAATAAAATATATCTCATCCACAGTAAATAAATAGACAAGGAAAATAACAGGAAATAGGAATGCTAAGATTTCATAGATTAAATGTGATATACAAATCTATGGTTTAATACAGAATCCAGAAGATAAATCGGGGACAAACCCGATTACTTTACTGAAAAAAATACTAGCTAATTGGCTGCTACTCCTCAAAGGTAGTCTCCTGAGTAGGACCCGGCTTCTCAACTGTGTCACCTGCTCCCTCATAGGGACCATAATAGGTGGGGGCAAAGTCCTCATCATTGCCTAAAACAACGGTCCAGTCAGGAAAGGAGCAAAGTACACAATGCACAACAAGATTTAAACTAAATATTTGTGACAGGTAGAAAATAACTGACTAAGCATCATGTTGAGAATAGGCATAAGTAAGAAGTGAAATTAACTGAGAATTAATGCTATAAATCAGGACTATAAGTAAAACATGATTAATTTCTATAAACCAGGAATATGAGTAAAACAGGAATAAAATGTGACAGGGACTGTAACTGTAACAAGACAACAAGAACTGCAACACGACAAGAAACTATTGTGTGTGAACACGTGTATTTAGAATACATAGTTGGCATGTAGGGGGTTATAAGGCTAATCAGGCCGTCATAGACAGCTATCAGTCAGGAATAAACAAGTATAAGGCTGATGGTACAGTCACGTACCAACAGCTAGCAGTCACGACAGGGGGAAGGGTAAACTACATGCCTCCTAGTATTCTCCCACCCGACACGAAAAGCAAGACATGAAAATCCAGTATTCAAGACATAAAATCCAGTGTTCTAACACTACGTGTAAACATCAATGTTACTAGTAGAGCAAGAAATTAATCGTCACAATATAAAGATTAAACTTGAAGTGCAGGTACTTGCCTGAAGTTTGGATCCAATTACAATTGTGTTCTCGGGGGAATTTCCAGAAATGACTCCGGATGCTAAAATAAATATTACCATCATGCTCAGAAGATATCAAATAGCTAGAAACGCCTGTCCTTGAGTCCAATTTGGAGACAAGGACAAGAACGGCAGTTTCGGGTCAAAACGGGGTCCGAAGGTGGGCCCACTTTGCACCGAAAAATGTGTCAGGATCAAAGATCTCCAAATTTACCAAACTTAGTGTCAACAGGTCAGGAACGATGATACGAACCCAACGGAACTTCCATAATTGGATTCCGATGAGCCGATCACAAAATTGCCCGCCGAGCGGGGCCTGTGGGGCCCACGACACGCGATTTCGTCAACGTTCTCAGAATCGAACCAAACTTGGGTCACAGGGCCAGCGTATCGCTACGAGTCCCATGGCGTAAGTTTCATTTTGATCCGACGTGTACACAGAAAGTTAGGGCGTGAAACAGAAAAGGCGAATACGGGGCGGTGTCCGCGGATACGCGTTGATCCCGGTGTGCACGCACATCCGAATCGACTTTCGTAAAATCCCACACGTCCATATCAACGCACCGCACGTATCTGTGAAGAGCGCGCACAACCAAGTCGTCCCGTTTGGCGGGGCGTACCCAGTTCCGGGGTGAATCGGGTCGATATTTTTCCTGTTTTTGGATCGCGGTGTGCGATCACCACAGGACGCGATGCCCCGAGCGGTTTATCCGGGCACCGAGAGGGTCATACAGGCTTCGCAACACAATTTACGGAATTGAAAATGGGGCAGCGAGGAGAAAGATATGAGTACCTGAACATGGCTCTGAAACCCGGATTTTTTTCGTGTCCGTGTCGTGTCCGACACGCCGACACAAAAAATTGGGAATTAGGGCTAGGGTTAGGGTTTACTGGCCGTAGACGGCGGGGGGCGGCCGGAGGCGCGTCGGGGAGGGCTGGGGACGGCTCACCGGGGCGAGGCGGAGGCGCTGGCGGCGGAGGTGGCGTCGGAGTCCGGGCGGAGGCGGCTGGCTGCTCGATGCTGCTGCTGGAGGAGGCGGCGTCGGGGCCCTTGGCCGGAGCAGCGGAGGAGGAAGGAGAGGGGAAGGAGGAGCAGCTGCGGCAGGCGGCGAGGTGGCACGGGCGGTGGATCTGGCGGGAAGCGGCGGGCGGCGGCTGACCGGAGCCGGTGGTGGCGGATCGGAGGGGTGAGGGAGCCGGAGAGGGGTGAGGGTTTTAAAGGGAAGGGAGGAGGTCGGGGAGGCCAGCCAAGGCGAAGGTGAGGGCCGAGGGAGGCGGCTGTGTGGCCGGGCCGGGCGCAGCATGGCCGGGCGGGGCGGCGCAGGCGGCGGAGGCGGCGTGAAACGCGGGCGGCCGGGTCGACTGGGTCAGGGAGAGGGACGGGTCGGGTGGCGGGTCGGGTTCGGCCGGGCGGACCCGACCCGACCCGTTAGGGTTAATGGGCCGCGGGCTGAGGCCGCAGGCCGGGCTGGGCGGAAAAATATTAATAATAATAATAATAATAATAATAATAATAATTAATTAATTAATAAATAAATAAATAGTTTTTAGGTATTTTAAAATAGGTCCGGGGTCCAATAAATTCCAGAAAAATTACCCTAAGTCCATTTTTCCATTTTACACCCAAAATATTATTTTTATAATATTTTAATATTATTTATTAACAAATAAAAATCATTTAATAATTAAAAATCCTGATTTTAATTACAGAAAATTCTCAGAAAATTCCAGAAAATTGTAAAAAATCCCAATTTTAAAATTCTTGCAAAATTTGGGGGTTTACATAAGTACCACGCTTTCTTCGACTGTTTTGGAGGAAGCATTCTTTTTAAGGTACCAGGCCAGCCAGAACTTGGGTTTGCACGAGGATCCACCGAAGCCTTTGATGGTGTACAACTTGCAATGGACGACGTTATTTATCACCCCATCATTTCAGAGTTTCAAGACGTCTTTCCAAAGGAATTGCCAGGACTACCCACGGACAGAGACGTAGAATTCTCGATTGAATTGACACCAGGAGCAGCACCAATAGCGTCGCTTGTTTATAGATTGGCGAAGAAGGAGATGGATGAGCTGAAGGCACAGTTGAAGGAATTAGAGGAGAAAGGTTTCATCTGACCAAGTGCATCACCCTGGGGAGCACCAGTATTATTTGTACCAAAGAAGGATGTGTCAGTACGTATGTACATTGACTATAGAGCCTTAAATGCAGTGACCGTAAAGAATAAATATCCATTGCCACGCATTGATGACTTATTTGATCAGCTTAGTGGAGCCAAGGTGTTCTCGAAGATAGACTTGAGATCGGGATATCACCAGGTGAAGGTACGGAAGCAGAACATCCCGAAGACTGCATTTAGGATAAAATATGGACACTACGAGTTTCTGGTCATGCTATTTGGGTTGACCAATGCTCCAGCTATCCTTATGGACCTAATGAATCGAGTATTCCATCAGTATTTGGACCAGTTCATGGTTGTCTTCATAGATGACATACTTGTCTATTCGAAGAGCCACTAGGAGCACGAAAAGCACCTGCAGATCATCCTAGAGACCGTGAGAGGAGAGCAGTTATATACAAAGCTCAGTAAATATGAGTTTTCCTAGACAGAGTCTCATTTCTTGGGCATGTCGTTACGGGAGATGGTATTTCTGTTGATCTAGAGAAAATATTGGCAGACGAGACATGGCCCGTTCCTGAATCAACATCGGAGGTGAGGAGTTTTCTTGGACTTGCGGAATATTACCGACGGTTCATGAATAACTTCTCAAGGATAACAACGACTATGACTCGGTTGACGTACAAGGATCAAGAGTTCGTATGGATCGACGAGTGTCAAGCCGCTTTCAAGGAGTTGTGTAAACCCCCCCACCCAAAATAGGTATTTTGTGTGTATTTTATATTAGTATATTTATTATAGATTATTTTAAATATTGAATTACTTTAGAATATTCTCTTAGTTAATTAGAAAATAAATTTCTTAGTATATTTACTTATATAAATAGGAAACGTAAATTTTTAGTCTATTTTAGATTTTTGGAGATTTTTCTAGAATTTTAGGGTAATTAAAATATAGGAAGCGTAAATTTTTAGGACTTTCATGATTTACTATGAGACCATACTTGCATATTATTTCTACCAAATATTTATTTTAGGTTAAAATATTTAATTATATTTTTTTGTAATTGTTTTAGAATTTTAAGAAATTTATTTAGATTTTTGAAATTATTTAGGATTTATTTGGATATATATAGTCTTAATATTAGATAGATGCTAATTTAGTGTTAATAGATATTAATAAGATTATATATAAATTATTTGTATTATCTTTAATTCTATTTAAGATTATAAATTATTGAGATAAACTCAAACTTTATTTTAAATTAATTCAAATCTTGAGCCTACTTAGAAAGCAACTTCATGCATATCCTATCCTTATTTAAACTCATCCAAATCATATCCAAATTAGCAAATCCTAGTCGTATTCATCTAAATAGTCTCCACAATTATAAATACCTATTAGAATTATGGAATAAACTATCTTTCATAATTTTCTTCCCCAAATTCCTCTCTTTTTTGTCCAAAAATAGTCGAAATTCGTCATAAATTCAGCCTCATTTTCTAGTAGTTATGACGACTTAAAAAGACGATATCTCCTAGCTCCGGACTCTAAACGCACTTCATTTTTTTTAGAATTATACAAGGTTAGTTTTTTGAATATATAAATTATTTTAATAATTTATGAACCGATTTTTCCAGAAAATTCTAAAAGTGTCAGCTGTCCGAAATCAGACGCGTTTTCGTATTTTCGAGATTTCGGGAGATCCCGAATTCAGAATTATGAACCGTTTAAAGTTTCAAAAAGTTGACATGACGAACTTACATAAAATAATATTTTTAGAATTTAATATGAAAGTTTAATCTACTATAAAATTCGTGCTACGTAGACGTAAATAGAAAACTACCGAAAACTGTCATCTATGCGCCCTTATGGACATAACTCTTTACCGACTTCTAATTTTATGAAACCGTTGATTCCAGTATTCATATAATATTGAAATATATAGCATTCCACATACAAATCCAAGATTTGAGTCGGTTGACTTTTTGGTCAACGGATTGCCTCGATTTGCGTGCCACAGATCACAAATTCGTAAAGTTGACTTTCTTTGGACCAAAATTAGGGTTTAACAAAAAAAATCAGATTATAATAAGATTAAAATACTATTTTAGGTTATTTTATTCAGAATTAAAATAGATTAAAATAGAGGAACCTATTCACCCATTTTTGTAACCTAACTTGTTTAATTTATGTGACGGGTAGATCGGACGACGCCTTGAGTTGGGACTTCATTCTTTTTCAGAGCAGGCAAGATACCTTACCAAATTTTTTATAGTACTTTGCATGCTTATCATATTTTTATATATTCATTATATATGTATTTTCTTTCAGTCATAATTATATATTATATATATGTTGACACACACTTGACACATAGTATCATGGGAGGGAAGGACAACCAGTTGGCGTATGGACTATAACTACTCTGGTAAACCATAGTAACTAGCACGCACTACGGTAGTTGTGCCGCGTTGGTCACTACCCTCGCGGTATATTGATTTCTGGTGTCGCGCTGGTCGCTACCCTCGTGGTATGGAGTTGTGAGATTAGATAGAGTAACCTACCCATGCTCATACGTCAAAAAGTTGTCCTTATTATGCATTTCATATAGATTATCTTGTACAACGTACTTATAAATTTTTTGTCTATTATGCATGTTTTACTGTATTCAATTGGCATGCTTCTATGTATCTTGTTACGTTCCTCTGAGGACCTGGTCCTTTGTCAGGTATAGACGACCAGGAGTATCCGCAGGAGTACGGACCAGGACCTGACGCATTATTTTCTGCTGTGAGGTCTTACCTTCTGAGCATCTTTGATTATCTCTAGCGATGGATCTCTTAGCTGATACACTTATATCATCATCTTATTTTATATTGGAGATCTATCCTTCTCTCTCATTTTAGTATGGATATAGTCTTTGGTAGTGGATTTGTCTCCACCAAACTATCATTTTTGGATTATTCAGACTCATTATTCTATTTTAGTTATTTCTTTACTATGACTTGTTTTATGGATGAGATTAGTTTTTTCTTTGACTTGTGACAATATATATACCACATGTGAGTTAATATTCATATTACAGCATAAGTGTGTATTATGGTATCCATATATTGGAGTTGCCATATACATACGGCTGGCATGCTTACATATTCCTAGTCCTACGTATTTTGGGACTGGGGCGTGACATATTTTTGTGGTGGCCCATGCAGGTCGAGAGTATATTGTCTCGGTTACGTTACTATACCGAGCAAGCCTGCGCATAGGATTAGAGTATATGATCTCATCCACTTATTTAATCACCTCCCTTGATTTTATTTCGCATTCTTATTTGATTGCTTGCATTGCATCTTGCTTGATCCTTTCATAACGTTAATCTTATCTTTTCTTTCGTGATTGATAGGGGTCAGGAAGATAGCTTATACTAGGTATACACACGCTATTTTTCAATAACACTATTAGTTAAATTTTTGTAAGTTGGGTAGTATGCCTCATAACCTTGTATCATATAGTTCTTTTGACCCATTAATGAAGTATAATTGAATGACACCAACTATAGGCTTGCATAAGAAGATAGTGTTTATTCAGACTGTAGAACTTAGAGGCCCATACCCCCATTTGGTTGACTAGAGACTTAGACAAGAAGTTAGTATGGCAACTGTAGAGGCACAACACCGGTCTTCTTGGTGAACTTAAATTATTTTATACCTTCCTTCATCATCATCCAGCGTACTTATATTTCTGGACTACCACGACTTATGCTGTTATTTTATAGCCTAGTTTTGCAAGCTTATTCTTTTATCGAGCTTGTTCATGAGATATGTGTTATTGGGGAAGCCCATTAATACATCGTCTAAATCAGAATCAGTGTATTATGGTCTGATCAACCTTAGTGCGCTTGGTTCTCTCTTCACATAACTACTTTACGTGGATTAAGATATAGTTGACTCAGCTTGTTAGACGAATATACTTGCCCTCTAGACATTTTCGAGCATATCGTATCGGTTACATAATTGTACGGATATGAGCATGCAAATAAGAATTTATCTAAAATAAGATTTCAATCCACAACTGCCATGACAACTCTCTTTTTGAATTCTATAATCGCCTTGAACCCCGTACTTATATTCTATCACCTGCTCCTTGAATTCTTTATCATTGTTTTTCGTCTTTCCCTAATTCGGAAAGACGAACGCTCGTGCTTGGTATAAGTTTGATACAAAGAGAGTACTAGATATACCCCATAGGCCAATCACATTACTTTGTGACTATCTTTTGTAATTAAGGGCATAAAATATATGATATATTTGGTGTTAAATTTTTTGAGGATATATTGAATAACACGATTAAATAATTTGAGGAAGTCTTTCTTAAATATATAGCATATGTGATAGATTAGTAAATTCTAAGTTGGGTAGAAGTTACATTGTCAACTTCAGGTAAAATTTTTTAGATTGTGATCAAGTAAGATTAGATTGACAGATTTAAGTCATTTTAATTTTGAAATTTTTTAGAAGAATGATTTAGATGATGATGATTTAACTTTAAAGATAAGAATGCCTTATAGAATAAATTTTAAAATTTTGATATTGTGGACCAAATATTTATAATTTGAGCACATGATTTAAATTTTGAATATTGGAGATTAAATTAATAATTTAAATTTTGAAGAAAAAAAGAAAAAAATATAGAACTCAAAACTTGAACATTGATGGATTGAATTCAAAATTTTATAATTTAATGATTTGAATTAAAAGTTAAATTTTGATTGTTGGATCACCTATTTGAAATTTTGATAATAGAAATTGAATTTAAAATTTAAAGAGTACAAAATTTTTAAGCTGAAAATAGAAATACAATTTGATTAGAGTTATTTATTATTTAAAATCTAGAAAAAAATTTATTATAGTTGGAAATCATGATTTAAAATTTGATGTGGGTTATTTAAATCTTGAAGATGTCATATAGATTTGAATTAAATTTGGATGTTGATTATTTAAAAATCTAGAAAAGATTATGATAGGTTAAATTTTGATTTAAACAGTAGTTATTTTAATTTTGAAGAGATTTTGACGGATTTGAATAGATTTTGTCATTTAAATTTTTAAGAAGATTGCAGTTGACTTGCCTTAGATATGAATGTGAAAGATTTAACAAATTATTTCTTATTTTTAATTTTGAGGACAAAATTTTTGTAAGTTGGGTAAATTGTATCCCCCTCACCCAAAATAGGTATTTTGTGTGTACTTTATATTAGTATATTTATTATAGATTATTTTAAATATTAAATTACTTTAGAGTATTCTCTTAGTTAATTAGAAAATAATTTTTTTAGTATATTTACCTATATAAATATTTATTTAGTATCATTTTTAGGCTATTTTAGATTTTTTGAAGATTTTTCTAGAATTTTAGGATAATTAAAACATAGGAAACGTAAATTTTTAGGACTTTCATGATTTACTATGAGACCATACTTGCATATTGTTCCTACCGAATATTTATTTTAGGTTAAAATATTTAATTATATTTTTTTGTAATTTTTTAGAATTTTAAGAAATTTATTTAGATTTTTTGAAATTATTTAGGATTTATTTGGATATATATAGTCTTAATATTAGATAGATGCTAATTTAGTGTTAATAGATATTAATAAGATTATATATAAATTATTTGTATTATCTCTAATTCTATTAAAGATTATAAATTATTGAGATAAACTCAAACTCTATTTTAAATTAATTCAAATCCTGAGCCTACTAGGAAAGCAACTTCATGCATATCCTATCCTTATTCAAACTCATCCTAATAATATCCAAATTAGCAAATCATAGTCGTATTCAATTAAGTAGTCACCACAATTATAAATACCTATTAGACTTATGGAATAAATTATCTTTCATAATTTTCTTCCCCAAACTTCTCTCTTTTTCGTCCAAAAATAGTCAAAATTCGTCATAAATTCAGCCTCATTTTCTAGTAGTTATGACGACTTAAAAAGATGATATCTCCTAGCTCCGGACTCTAAATGCGCTCCAATTTTTTTTAGAACTATATCAAGGTTAGTTTTCTGAATATATAAATTATTTTAATAATTTGTGAACCTATTTTTTCAGAAAATTCTAAAAGTGCCAATTGTCCGAAATCAGACGCGTTTTCGTTTTTTCAAGATATCGGGAGATCCCGAATTCAGAATTATGAACCATTTAAAGTTTCAGAAAGTTGACATGATGAATTTACATAAAATAATATTTTCATAATTTAACATGCAAGTTTAATCTACTATAAAATTCGTGCAACATAGACGTAAATAGAAAACTACCGAAAACTTTCATCTATGCGCCCTTATGGACATAACTCTTTACCGACTTGTAATTTTATGAAACCATTAATTCCAGTATTCATGTAGCATTGAAATCTATAGCATTCCGCACACAAATCCAGGATATGAGTCGGTTGACTTTTTGGTCAATGAATTGTCTCGATTTGCATGCCACGGATCACAAATCCATAAAATTGACTTTCTTTGGATCAAAATTAGGGTTTAACAATAAAATTAGATTATAATAAGATTAAAATACTATTTTAGGTTATTTTATTCATAATTAAAATAGATTAAAATGGAGGAACCTATTCACCCACTTTTGTAACCTAACTTGTTTAATTTATGTAATGGGTAGATCGGACGACGCCTTGAGTTGGGACTTCATTATTTTTCAGACCAGACAAGATACCCTGCCAAATTACTTATAGTACTTTGTATGCTTATCATATTTTTATATATTCATTGTATATGTGTTTTCTTTCAGTCATAATTATATATTATATATATGTTGACACAAACTTGACATATAGTATCATGGGAGTGGAGGACAACTAGTAGGCGTATGGACTATAACCACTCTGGTAAACCATAGTAACTAGCACGCACTACGGTAGTTGTGTTGCGCTGGTCGCTACCCTCGCGATATGTCGATTTCTGGTGTCGTGCTGGTCGCTACTCTCACGGTATATCGATTTCTGATGTTCTTGACGTGTGTGTGAGTTATGAGATTAGATATAGTAGCCTACCCATGCCCATACGTCAAAAAGTTGTCCTCATTATGCATTTTATATAGATTGTCTTGTACAACATACTTATATTTTTTTTCTTTCTATTATGCATGTTCTATTGTATTCAATTGGCATGCTTCTATGTATCTTGTTACGTCCCTCTGAGGACCTGGTCCCTTGCCAGGTATAGACGACCAGGAGTATCCGCAGGAGTATGGGTCAGGACCTGATGCATTATTTTCTGCTGAGGAGGTCTTACCTTCTGAGCATCTTTGATTATCTCTAGCGATGGATCTCTTAGCTGATACACTTATATCATCATCTTATTTTATATTGGAAATTTACCCTCCTCTCTCATTTTAGTATGGATATAGTCTTTGGTAGTGGATTTGTCTCCACCCGACTATCATTTTTGGATTATTCAGACTCATTATTCTAGTTTAGTTATTTCTTTACTATGCCTTATTTTATGGATGAGATTAGTATTTTCCTGTGACTTGTGACAATATATATACCACATATGAGTTAATATTCATATTATAGCGTACGTGTGTATTATGGTATCCATACATTGGAGTTGCCATATACATACGACTGACATGCTTACGTATTCTTAGTCCTACGTATTTTGGGACTGGGCGTGACAAGTTGAAGAAGCGACTAACCACAGCGCCAGTATTGACTATTCCATCAGGATCAGGGGGTTATGTGAATTACAGTGACGCATCATAAAAAGGCTTGGGATGCATATTGATGAAGCATGACTAGGTGATTGCATACGCATCTAGACAGTTACGAGTACATGAGAAGAATTATCCAACTCATAACTTGGAGCTTGCAGCCGTTGTTTTTGCTCTGAAGCTATGGAGACATTACATATATGGAGAATGAGTGGAGATCTATACAGACCATAAAAGCCTCAAGTATGTCTTCACGCAGAAGGAGCTAAATATGAGGCAACGTCGGTGGCTTGAGTTGATAAAAGATTTTGAGATAGAGTTACATTATCACCCAGGCAAGGCTAACGTAGTAGCAGACGCGTTAAGCCGGAAACCAGCAGCTTACTTCTTGACGACACAGAGTGTCATGTCCCAGTCCCAAAATATATGAAACTAGGCCACGTGGCAATAGCCAGCTGTCACGTCTCCAAGGATTTCCCAATTTAATGGATCCTATCGAAGGGTGCTACGCTGTCCTAAATAACTACATGTCCCAATATCAGTCAACAACAGGCTGGTCGAAGAACGGGGAATCTGAATAATATAACGTCCATACCGCTCCGAAGAACGGGGAATCTGCAAGTATATATACGTCCATACCGCTCCGAAGAACGGGGAATCTGAATAAAGCAAGTCATTGGATCCGTGGCTCCTCCAAATACTACAGATTCTAATAGGTGTATCCCATACGCCTACTAGTGGTCCTTCCCGCCCAATGTAGATACACAAATCGAATACTCGAAGTGCATACCACGTATCTATATGTCAGTCTCTATGAATAAAAATACCTTGAGTTACGTATTAACCGTGATGCATGTCACACGCACCGATAGCTAGTCGAATACGCGGACCCGCATCCTAATATAAATGTCACAGTAAAATGTGTAAGAGTGTCAGGTCTCGGAAGATATTAACGTATCCTCCTAACTGGGGTGAGTTTACTAGTGACTAGGCCAAGTATACTAAATCATCGACGTATCCGTCGATAGCACCCGAATCAATTTCGGACGCGCACAGTCATATGAAATAGAACAGCAAGATAATATACAACATATGCAGTATTAAATTTAAATAGTAAATATGGCAAGGTATCTTGCCTGAGTCCTCAAGCTGTGAATGCCAATAGCCTGCTCCTGCGATGTCTCCTGGCAGATCCGATGATCCTAACACACAATATAATATAGAAATCTACGTCAGACACTAAGACCACATGTGCAGACACTACGTTGCTCTTAGGAACTGTCTCAAGTTCACGGCTGGTCAAAGATAGCGTTACGTGTGCACGTAGCTACGGTGTACACGTGTTCTGTCCTTGGTCAACGTGTGTCTTGAGACAATAGGTTATCGAGTTATGGGTTGACAACTATTTTTGATCTGCACGAATACATGTCCTTGGTTTTTATATTCAACATACTTGGTTTATGTCCAGGTGTTCAGGTGAAATACTAGTCCTTGATGACAGGTCTCATGATTTAGGTGTTTGCTAGTTATTAAACAAATTCTGAATCTTGTTAATCATCATACCAGCATGTATATAATTAGGTTTTATTCAGTTTGTGTCTAAGACCACAATTCTCGACATGACGATTATAAATGAATACAGTACAAGGAGTATATAGGCGTTTACCTATTAGGCTGGATGAAGGTCTCCTCAGCGTGGTCGTCCTCCAGTGAGTGGCGGTGCTCCGATCAGCGACCGGTGAGCAAGGCAGCGGCGGCTTGCAGTAGCAACTGCAGGTGGCCGCAGCAGCAGCAGTAGGTCCGGCAGCGGCGGTGGCTGGTTAAGGCGGCATGGAGGGGGGCTGTCAGGACGCGGAGGCGGCGGTGCTCCGCCTGGCAAGGGTGGTCGGGGTGCTGGAGGCGGTGATCGGGGCCGGGACGGTCGGGTTGAATCGGGTTCGGGTTGGAATGGTGGTGATGGCGGTCGGGTATCGGGGTCAGTCGGCGGTTGTTGGGTGGCTGAGGTGGTGGTTGGCGTCGAGGGGGTGTGACAGGCGGCGAGGTGGCTGAGGTGTCGGCCGGTCAGCATGGGGGTAGGGTGCTCGGATAATGTGAGGTGGTCGGCTAGGGTTTTGAAGAAGGGAGGATCAAATTGTTTTAGGGTTTTTAATAGTAGGTAGCATTGTATTTATAAGGAGGATTTGATGGGCAGGCCTCGGGACTTGGGCCAGTCTGGACCTTATTGGGGTGGGCTGGTCCATGTAAAAGAGTGCATGTGGTTTGGTTAAGTCCTGCTTAGGGTGAATTTGGTCTATAACAATTAATTAGATTAATAAATGAAAGCGCAGGGCGAAAAACAAAGAACATGTCGTAGCTAAGGTTACACCATGGTCAGAAGGTACCTATAATTGTCTCACAAAATTTCTAATTAAGTTCAAATAAATCCTAGTCTCCGGTTGTAAATTAATTTAACCCTAACCTGGTCGAGGGGGTTTACAATCTACCCTCCTTAGACCATTTCGTCCTCGAAATTAAAATATACGTATGGCAAGAATTACTGACTGAATTTAAAATGCTAATACGTACCTAGTCCTTCGAAGAGGTGGGGATAATGCTGTCTAATATCCTACTCGTGTTTCCAGGTCGACTCGCCTGGTGCATGATGTCTCCATGCGACACAAACTAGGGGAATAGTCTGACCTCGTAGTACCTTCTCGCTCCTATCCGGAATCTCAACTGGCTTCTCTTGGTATGATAAACTTGGGCCGACTGTGATCTCTGAATGGTCAAGTACATGACTCAGATCCGGTATGTACCTTCTCAGCTGCGATACGTGGAAGATGTCATGGACTCCTTCTAAGGTCTGCGGCAAGGCTAATCTGTAAGCAATCTCTCCGACACGTTCTAACACATCGAATGGTCCGATGTACCTTGGACTCAGCCTCTGCCTCCGAATCTGATAGTCCCTAGAGTAGGCGAGATCTTTAGAAATACGTGATCTCCAACCTGGAACTCTAAGGGTCGTCGATGCGTATTCGCCCAATGCTTCTGTCTGTCCTGTGCTGCTTATAGGTGCCCTTGGATCTTCTTCACCTTCTTCACTGTACGAACAACCAACTCTGGTCCGAGAATCTATCTCTTGCCTATATCGCTCCAACATACTGGGGAACGACATTTCCTTCCATACAACGCTTTATAGGGAGCCATCTGGATGCTCGCTTGATAGTTGTTGTTGTAGAAAAATTTGACCAAATGCAAATGGTCCTCCCATAATCCTCCGAAGTCAAGCATGCACGCTCTTAACATGTCTTCCAATGTTTGAATGGTGCGCTCCGCCTGGCCATCTGTCTGTGGATGATACGCTGCGCTGAACTTCAGGCGGGTATCGAGGCTCTCTTGCATACTCCGCCAAAGTATGATATAAACCTCGTATCTCTGTCAGACACGATACTAACTGGCACTCCATACAGTCGCACAATCTCTTTCATGTACATCTCTACTAAAACCTCTATAGATTGCCTAACTCTGAAGGGTAAAAAGTGTACGGACTTGGTGAGTCTATCTACGATTAACCATACTGCATTTTGACTACTAGGACTCCTCGGAAAGCCTATAACAAAGTCTATAGTGATGTGCTCCCATTTCCACTCCGGTATCGGGAGCGGTTGAAGCAATCCTGCAGATCTCTGATGCTCAGCCTTGACTTGTTGGCACACCAGGCACTTGGCCACAAAATAAGCTATTTCTTTCTTCATTCCAAACCACCAGTAGTACTGTCTCAAGTCTCTGTATATTTTTGTGCCCCCTGGATGAATAGAGTAGGTTGAACTGTGTGCTTCGGTTATCAACTCCTAACGGAGTTCTCCATTTGGAATATAGAGACGATCTTCGCATCTCAAAGTTCCGTCTTTATGTATCCGCAGTCCTGTCTGTATTCTAGCCTCGGTCCTCTGTCGAAGCCTTTGAAATCTGGCGTCTGTCGGCAAGGCAGCCTTGATCCTCTCCACTAATGTCGATTGTAACTGAAAACTCGACAACTGACCGTCTACTCCGGGCATAACTGTTTGTGGTGGAAAACGAAAGAATGAAAATATATTCAAGATGGGGTTTACACGAAACCCGCCTTCTTTGGTTTACAAACAAACTTGTACAATTTGATCCTATACGAGGATATGGGAGTATAATTTATTTAATCTAGGTAAATATTGCTATAGGTGTCTGATCTGCAGTCGATCACTTTAGCCCTTGGACCACACGATGTTGAAGAAGTGCCGTAGAAGACAGGAAGCAGCTTCGAAGGTTGCAGAAGAGGGTGGATGCACGATGCCAAAGTCGTCGATCCCTACTCTTTGCCTGAGCTCCGAATTCTTCTCTCTCTCTCTCTCTCTCCCTTGACCTCTGGTTCGATCTTCCAATTTGTCGGCCTTGTATCTGATATTGGTTTCTTGACCAATTTTCTCCCCTTTTTCTCATTGATAGAGGTCTCTATTTATAGAGTTTTAGTGACAGTGACCACTCCGTCAGTGTAGAAACCGAGGAGTGGAAAGTACAGTACCCTTTTATACAACGGTTAAAGTAACCAATGCCTGCGTATAGATGATCCTTTGAATGAGCGTGTGACGCGGGTCCAACTAAGGGACAGAACGCGTATAATCGCTACGAATATCACGGCGTAGAAGCCACGTAGGTAGGTATCCATTGTGTAGAAGAGGTTGGCATAGAAGCCAAATGTCTGTCACCATGGCATAGAAGCTAAATAGTTATCAAACCGGCATAGAAGCCGAATCGGCGTAGAAGCCGAATAGGCGTAGAAGCCGAGTGGTCATAGAGGCCGAGCAGGCGTAGAAGCCGAGTGGTCATAGAGGCCGAGCAGGCATAGAAGCTGAGCGGTCATAGAGGCCGAGTAGGTGTAGAAGCCGAATGGGCGTTGAAGCCGAGCGGTCATAGAGGCCGAGTAGGCGTAGAAGCCGAATGGGCGTTGAAACCGAGCGGTCATAGAGGCCGAGTGAGCACAGGAGCTGGATGGGCGTAGAAGCCGCTGCGTACCGTGCCAGAATGCTGATGTGGACGTCTTAGCCGGAATTATGGATTTTGAAGATATAATCAAATCTCTTGCATTAAATGTCGAGATTTGCCACCATTCTGCGCATTAAATGCGGAGGCGTGTTTTTGAAGGTCTGTAACCCCTTCTGCGCATCAGTCTCAGAGACGTGCCTTGAGAAACTGTCACCGCTCTGTGCATTAGACGTAGAGACGTGCCTCGAGCAACTGTCATCGCTCTGTGCATTTGACGTAGAGACGTGCCTCGAGCCCCGTACGGAGTGCAGCTTTTGATGTGGCAGGCAGTTTGTCTACTGCAGAACGTAAACATCTCGTGTCTGCCTGTGTAAAACAAGGCAGCGTATCCCCTCGTGCTTTGTAAAAGCAGTTTACGCAAAGGGGATGGCGGTAAATGACAGCCTGGGTCGCAGTGCTGTACCATTATTATAGCCGTCGTCTGGGTAGTCGAGCCGTATCCCTTTGTCAGAAGTCCAGACGTCAGGTTCATTGCAGGATCTTCATTGCAGGGTTTGACAGGTTCACTTCGGAGAATACGAAGCGTCTCTTGTACACCTCAATGCTGCGTCTGAAAGAGGATGAGTTTTACGCCCTGGAGGCGATGAAGCACCCCGTTTATGCTGAAGTGGTTTGGATGTACTGCCTTACATGGATGGCCTTTTGAGCTTTTAATATTTTATGCTGTGTTTTAGCAGAAAAAGCTCTGTTGTACGCTTGATGGCTTTGAAGGCCTCTGCTTACGCTGCTCTGCACCAATATGCTGCGTATAGCCATCCGGCGTATTTTTCATGCTTCTACAAGACTCCCTTCAAAGCTTTCAAATTCCTCGAAATTTGGAACGCTTTGAATGAAGCATGAACCGCTCCTCGTAACTCGAAATGTTTCTGAATGGAGCGTTGAAACGTTCGATGCTGACTTTTTGGCGGATTTATTGGGGACCGGTATGACCTCTTTCACCTATAAAAAGGCTGGGGGAGTTAACCCATTCTCCCCACATTTCCATCACCATGCAGAGATGATCGCCGGAGTTCGTCGGGTCGATCTGAGGAAGAAGGAGATCATGTTCTTCCAGCGTGTAAGGAGCCGAAAAAGACGGCGTCTTCGAGCAAGTGTCCACTGCAACGATGGATCATGGAAGGATATCTTAGCCTCCCTCGGGATAATCAGCAACTTTATATGGCTGTTCTTCGGGAGAGGGGAAGGGTCGTATTAGACCACTCGGCTTGCAAGCGGTGTCTTCTCCTGTTACCTCCAGGGGTGAGAGCAGCTACTAGCTCTGATCTCGGGCATTGAGTTGGGTGAAATATCTCAACTCAATCTGTCACGGCGCACGGAGCATGGGATCTGCATAATTTATGCAAGCCCCAACTCTGTATTCTCCTGCCGTTGATCATTGCCATGTTAGTCAGTTTGCTGGAACTGACTGACTGTTGGAGAAGATGGATGAAGAATTGCGCCTACGCGAGAACCCGGTAGAACAGCTTCTGGGCGATCTTCAGACGACGATGGGGAAATCCTTTGTAGGTAGAGTTTCCCTCATATGTAATCATGAAAATAAAGAAAAAACCCTTTGTAGACAGGATTTCCCTCATATGTCATCATGATCTTGATTTTAATAAAATTGTCTTTCTTCTCTGCATATGATCGTTTTGCCATACGTTGCTGTAAAGTCTGAATATGTGTAGCTTCGACACGTCTAATTCTTTATGCCGACTCTATATAGAAAGAGTGCTAGGTCCAGTCTTTTGTGCATAGCGAATAGTCCATAGAACGCTGTTGAGCATTTTGAACATTTAGAAGAACTGTTCTGCTGCTAAGACTGAGGAACCGCGTAGAGTTTTTACTTCTGATGAACAGAATTTTTTGTTCAGACTTCGTCTTTAAGAATGACTTCTCAAAAAATCCCTTGGAAAAGGGTCGAGGAATGGCTGTCGAGCTGAGTTTGCCATCTTGATAGACGAGATATTCAGACTGGAGCCTGGATGAACCTCCATTTGACCCGAGAAGAGTAATTTCTCAATGTTTGAACTCTGTATGTTTCGGGTACTTAGGATATCTTGAGGTCAAGAAGAAGTATCTTCTGTGTGAACTCCTGTAATCGACCGTCTTGAGAACTGTTCGGATATGCTTAAAGTCAGAGATCCGTAGTGTAGATGAGATGAAAATCCTGAGTTCGTAGTCTATTGAGCGTAGAAAGACACCGAGCGTGAGATCATTGGTTTGGTATCTGCTGAGCGTAAAGTTGTAGGTTTGTAGCCTCTCGAGCATAAAAGCTACTAAGCACAAAGACATCCGGGCATAAAACCATAGACTTGTAGCTTGCGAGTGTAAAATCGTAGATCTGTTGCTGTTGAGCGTAGAAAGCTCCTTAGCGTAGAACTGTAGATTTGTAGCCTGTGAATAAAAAAAATCTTTTGGGCGTAAGGTTGCGGATCTGTTGCCTCCGAGCATAAACTAAACGCCACCGAGCGTGAGATCATTGATTTGGTATCTGCTGAGCGTAAAGTCATAGGTTTGTAGCCTCTCGAGCATAAAAGCTACCGAGCACAAAGGCATCCGGGCATAAAACCATAGCCTTATAGCTTGCGAGCGTAAAACCGAAGATCTGTTGCTGTCGAGCGTAGAAAGCTCCTTAGCATAGGAATCGCTGACCTGCTTTTGCACGAAAAACTCTTCGAATTTGCTGACTGTCCGTCTTTCGAGAGTAGTGGGCTGACGTAGTACCCAATCATAACCAAATATTTAATTGTGAGATTTGGTTGGGGTTTTGAGGAGCCCGTCTGAGGGTTCGAGGAGTCGACCTGAACTCTATATATATCCTAAGATTTTGAGGGAAAAACTTTTCATCCGTCTTCTGCGAAAGAGAGTCTTCGATTGTTTGAGTTTTTCCCCTCGTTCTTTCTCCGAGCACTCCGAGTTTTCAGAAATGGCGCCGAAACAAACCCCCTCCACTAAGGGAAAGAGCACAGGCTCTTCTTCTCGTTTTTTTGCCCCGGCAAGAGAGTCTTCGGTCGAGCAAGGTGAAATTTCTTCTGAGCGAAGCATCCTGCCGACGAGTAGCGAACCCGGCCTTAGAGGTATAGCCTTTGGGATGACAAAGAACGACAAAAAATCCTTCGCACACGTTGAACGTGACCGTGCTAGGTCATCTTCTGTGCTGATAGCCTCTTTGAGGAAGATGACGCACGGAGACGTTTTTATTTTTTACGCCCACATTTCTGATGTGCCAGCGTAAAAACTCCATGTTTTCGCAGTTTTGAGCGTAAAAGCTTTGACTGCCGAAAACTTGGTGTATACTATAAAATTTTAGTTTTACGCTTGTGGATGGGACCTCCGGCGTAGTAACTAGAATTTTGGCAGTCTGGCGTAAAGCACGGACAGTATACCGCCAATTACGCTTCAGGATGTGACTTTCGGCGTAAAATGACCAAATTTTGTACAGTCTTGGCGTAAAGCACAGACTGTCGTTTCTTGGTCTTTATGTTGCAAGATTTATAATGACGTGTTTTCCTTGCACTTTCGCAGTTAACTTGCATGAGTCTCCACTGGCCGAGGTGATGGGTTCCGCTGCCGGGATGCTGCACTCGAACTATCTGGAGGATCTGTCGCACGTGACATTTCCTATCTCCGGACCCCAGTATCCCAAGGACGAGGGATCTTGATATCGGCTCAGGACAAGCGGACATTGCTGAACATGATTAACGGAGAGCCCCTGACGTATATAGACGGGGACCAGTACATCAAGCCGACCTTTCTCTTTGGGGACATGATTGACAAACAGTCCCAGACGAAGCCCAAGAGAGAACCCTGGGTTTTTCCCGTCGAGAGTGTGGTCTTGTATCTGCCCACGACGTTGAGAGATTATCCCATCTCAGCTTTCTTCCATGCCACACATTCCAGGAGGATGTCGTGGACGCTAACTCCCGATCTTCACGGCAAGCCGAGAAAGATCTTTCATCTGAAAGGAGCTGACCATGGGTCGTTTGTCAGCCGTCCTTCTGGCGTCGTGACGTTGTTCAGGGGACTGTGCCTGGGCAGCGTCCCGAGTGAAGACAGTTCAGTGATCCAGCCGGTCCAATTGCCGACTTTCTGCAATGACTTCATGGGACGAGGGGGTGTATACCCCAAGGAGAATCCTCGGTGCAATAGGTGGATCACCCCAATAAACCTCCGATGGGCTTGTCTAGTTGACTGGGCTTTGAAGCATTTTCGGAAAAAGCTGGAGGTCATTGGACTGTATGCTGCTGTGAGTGCGACGAGTGTTGGGTTGCCTCCCAACCCTAACCTGTTTTTGGCACTGATGGAGCGATACATTTCGCTCACCGGGACCTTCGCCACTCCACTGGGGGAGTTGGGGTTGGCCCTCCACGAAATGGCAGTGATCTCGAGACTGCCGATGGGGGATACCCCGTATGAAGAGTATATTCCCACCAACTGGGAGTTGGAGGACTCGGACCCTCGGGTTATGGAGGTGTATCAGGAGCTGATGTGCCACTACTTCGAATACACTGCTTTTTATAATGAGCCTTCTGATTTGGCTTACACCACTAATTGGATGTCCTACCTCTTCTTCCACCGGGCCAGGGCCGTCAAGTCGGAGAAAGTTTCGGGGGGCAAGAATGAGCCTATGAACTGTTTGGGCGTGCTCAGTGCCCAGGTCATCGAGGATCTTATGGAGGATGCTAAAGCTCCAGATCAGTTTCTCACTGACGGGGTAGGAAAGTATCCTGAAGGCACTAAGGCCTATAGTTACTTGAGGTGCTGTCGCAGGCCTTTGTCTGAGGAAGCCCGACTGGCTGGTTTCCTCTCCATATGGCTGTGTCGAGTAGTGGTGCCCGGTATCGCGTCCGCGGACCACATTCACCGGAACATCCTGTGGCCTGCCGTTCGTCTAGTGTTTGGGGCAAGACTGGGCTTGCTCCCTGCCATGGTGTGCCGTATACAGGCTGGCCTGAGAGCCATGACTGACGGACTGCTCGTTGATGAAGCTCGGCGTGATAGCTTTTTCCGGGTAGAGTTACCATACCTGTACTTGATGGGATAGTTAATTCTCCACAACCCCTGGGTGATGTCTCCCGGCCCTGGTAGTAGCGTGGGGGGTAGTTTCTTGCTGAACTACAAGGACTCCCTCTGGAACGTGAACACAGTCTTAGACTGTCGGCTGGTACTGAGCCTCGGTCATTGCTGGAAGCTCCTCTGCACTGTCCCCTCTGTGCATCGCAATCAGTCGGGGATTAGGCTTGAGGATTTAGGTGGAGAGAAGACCAATCTTTCTCCAGAAGCTTTTAATTGGTTGGTCTGCTTCAGACCCTCCCATTTGCTGTACAGAAGCGAAGATCATTGCTTCTTCGAGCCTTACTTGCCCAGTCGGTTCGCCAGGCAGTTTGGGTACGATCAGCTGCACGTGGGCAATGCCGTCACCAGCTTCAAGTCCAGGGGCAGACTCATTGATGGAGCCAGAGGATGGCATTATTTTATCATGGGTTGCACGGAAGCAATCTTTACCGTGCCGGCTGTCACACTCTCCACGGAGCTGCGCATCCTCCATTCGTATACCCAGTTCTATGTGGCGATCAACACCTTCCATCACGATTTTGACATGCGTGTAAGCTTTAGGGTGCCTTCTCCCAAGCCTGGGGGAAGAGTCGAAGTCCCCTCGGTTTTGTCTGACGAGGGTGAGGAGTCCGTCACTCCGGATGAGCCTCTGGTGTCGGTGCCGAGGTGTGAAGTGCCTCCGCCTACGGGGGATTTGGCAGTCTCTGGGAAGCGAAGGGCTCCTGCCTCGAAGCAGACTTTCCCTCGCAAAAGGAAGAAGAAGACGGTTAATCGTTCTCTCCGGATTCCTGGCATTGAGGCTCCTAGAGAGGAACCTGATGTCTCTCATATTGGGGATGTCTCTTTGATTGGAGGTTTCCCGCCTTTTGGAGAGAGACCCTCAGTTTCGACTGGTGGTGCCGGAGAACTCCTGGTTGAGGCTGCCGTAGCTGCCACTGCCACCGGTAGTGGAATGAAAATGCCTGCGTGGCCGAGGCAAATGGGAGGATCTTTCCCTAGACCAGCAACGGATGAAACTTCTGCCGCGTCCGTGAGCATGACTAGCGAGATTCCAGCTGACGAACCTTGACTGCGTCTTGGTGAAGGCTTGGTAGAGCTCCTGGCGATGTCGGTTGGCCCACCTCCTTCTCCAGGTATGACAGTTCGTATTGCGTCATTAAGGCATGATATAGCTACATCGGCTGCAGACGCGGCATATATACCGTTGGCTAGGGGTAAAGGTCATCTTTTATGTCTCCTCTTAGAAAGATTACTATCATATTGATATCAACTTTCTTGTCCTCTTCTCAGGGGATGGCATCCACGGGAAGTATAGCGTTGAAGCGCCTTCTGGCTCTGCTCGGGCTCCTGGCGATGATACGGAGGCGTTTGACTTCGAGGAGGAAATACCTTCGGGGGCCAGCTCGCCCGGAGTAGTTTCGTCACCTCAAGAGGAGGATGAACCCGTTATCGTGACCTCGCCTCTTGCAAGTATGCCGATGACTTCGACCGTCGTTGTCGCACCTTCTTTGGTCGTACTACACGTCGAGGCGGCGGCTGTGGCCACTTCGTCTGCAATCATTCCTGGAGGGGAACTCGCCAATATCGCGGCCACTCCTGGCGTTCAACAAGATCTGGTTGCGCTGACCGAGCTGTATACCAGCCTCTTTTACACCAGTTTGAAAATGCTGATATCAATGGTGTTGGCGAAGAATCTGGATTTTGAGCGTCTGAAGAAGGCTTCCCAGTTTTCGATTGGGGCGGTCAGGGAGTTCGGCAATTCTGGGGTGGCTGATGGCCTGGAGGCGATGGTTAATGGGTTGGAGCAACCTATTAACGAATACTTGCAGCTGACTCGGGGCAGTTTTGAAGCTGAGGTCCAGGCCAGATACGACCTCATGACTGCGCGGCTTACTAAACAGCTGGAAAGCCTAGACAACTCCATCAAAGCACATAAGCTAGAGATGGATGAAAGAAAAGCTGTCGTGGAGGAGGCTCTTGCTCTTCAGACGAAGTGCCAATCCGAGCATGAAGGAAATGTAGCAAGGGCCCGCAAGTTGAAGGAAAAACTCGCTCTAGCAGAGGAGTGGGCTTCCCAGTCGTTGGCAGGTCTAGATGTAGCGACTAGTCGACTGAGCACAGCACGACGGGATCTGGAGCGTGCAGAAGCTGCCCGAGCTAGCTCCCTTCGGGCAAGGGCCGAACTGTTCTTTATAAACAATCCCGAGGCACGGCTGGAACATGCCCGCGCTGATGCCTTGGTTTCCAGGGATGAGAGGGTAGCTGCACTGGCAAAGCTGATTCACGATCTGACCGCTCCCCCACAATGATGTACCCTTTCTTCTTTTTGCTTCCCTAATGTAATTCTGCTCTTTTCGAGAATAAATAAAGTGAATCTTTTCTGACTTTGTGGACCCATCATTTCGGAATGTAAATGACAGGTTTGGACGAGAGTGATATCAGAGGTAGTATGGACGTGATAGACTCTCGATAAACTTCTAGCAAGACATACCTATTCAGAGGTCATACGGACATGATAGAATATGATCTAACTAGTTTCGTTTTGGAAGTAGTTTTATCAGAATTGAGATTCTCGCTATATTCCACTTGAGTAGAGGAGGTTTAAGCATAGTACATCTTCAGGAATTTACCGTTGATAGGAGTCATGAACAGGTCTCATTAGGCTGGGCTAACCTGTAAGCGCCGTTCAAGAACGTTGTCTCGACCACATAAGGGACTTCCCACTTGGGCTGAAATTTCCCTTTACTCCTGTGAGTAAGAATCATCGGCCTTCTTACGGCTAAAAGTAGCTCGCCGACTTTGAACACTCTTTCCTTTACTTTATGATTGAAAGCTTTGGAAATGCGTGCTTGGTAGAGCGCGATGTGCTGTTGAGCTTGGAGGCATTTCTCGTCTAATCCTTCTAGCTTTTGAAGCCTTAACAGGTCATTCTTTTTTTGAGTCAGCTTATTAGTCATGGCTATCCTGAGTGACGGGATCTGAATTTCAATGGGGAGAACTGCTTCGCTCCCGTAGACCAGTGAAAATAGGGTACAACCTATTGGTGTTCGTACCGTTGTGCGGTATGCCCAGAGACATTCGCCCAGCTTCTCATCCCAATCTCTTTTATTTGAAGAGACGAACTTCTTCAAGAGTTTGATAATGGTTTTGTTGAAAGCTTCTGCCAAACCATTAGCAGCTGGATAATATGCCGTAGAGGCAATATTATGTATCCGATTTTTATCGCAAAATCGATGAAACACTTGGCTGATGAACTGAGGTCCATTGTCATGGATTATCCTTCGGGGAATCCCAAAGCGATAAATAACGTGATGCTTGATGAAGCTGATTACATTAGATGCCTTTACCTCAGCAAGAGGGATCGCCTCTGCCCATTTGGAGAAGTAATCCGTGATGGCCAGTATGAACCGGTGACCTCTGGAAGAAGACGGATGAATAGGACCAATGATATCCATACCCCATGCTTCGAAAGGCCAGGACGCAACCGTAGGATGTAGATATTCAGACGGTTGGTGTATGAAGTCTGCATGAACCTGACAGGCTCTGCATTATCTTGCATAGTTGATCGCGTCCGTGATCATAGTGGGCCAGTAATAGCCCATTCTCCTGATACGATCCTGTAGCTTAGGACCGGGCTGGTGTGCTCCGCATACGCCGTCGTGAGCTTCTCGGATGATCTGCCGTGCTTCGTCGTTAGAGAGACATCTCAATAGTAGTCCGTCGTAGGTCCGACGATATAGGCATTGTGAAGATGCATCGAAGTAGAAGCATAATGATCGTCTTTTGACGGATACTGCTTCTTTGGGGTCCTCCGGCAAGATTACGTATGTGACGAAATCTATGAAGGAACTTCTCTAGTCTCTTCTAGGGGGATCTGTGTTCACAGCGTAGCTGCGTTCTATGTGAAAGTTTTTCTTCACACAGAATAAATCTCTGTTAAGAAAGATTATCGAATCCTGCCTTCTTATAGGAGTGGCTAAATTCGCAGCTAGACTGGCTAGGGCATCAGCTTCCAGATTCTGAGATCGAGGTACATACTCTAGGAAGAACCCTTTAAATGTCATGGCTATCTCGACTATTGCTTGGTGATAGGGGATGAGGTCTGGATTCCGGACTTCATATATTCCTCTGACTTGATTGACGATAAGCAGAGAATCACCGAAAGCTTCCAGGAAGACGACCCCCAGCTCTTTGGCGACTTGGAGCCTGATTAGCAGAGCGTTGTACTCTGCCACATTGTTGGAGCATGGCTCGCTAAGAGAATATGCTCGGTAGATGACGAGTTTATCAGGAGTGACCAGGACGATTCTTATCCCTGAAACCACGTTTCCCTGGGGACCAGTCCTGGAGGCGCCGTCGAAGAACAGTTGCCATGCGTCACTTTTCATTGCGGAATTACATTCTGTAACTTCGTCGGGAATGTCCTCGTATAATTTAGAGGCCTCCGGGATCGGATGAGCAGCTAGGAAGTCAGCCAGTTCTTGGCCTTTGATGGACTTCTGCGGGACGTATACCATGTTATATGGTGTTAACAACATCGCCCAAGTCGCGAGTCGGGAATTAAGAGTACATGGCTTGCTCATCAGTACTCGAAGAGGGTTGATCCTGGAGATTATATGAATAGTCTGGCCGACGACATAGTGCCACGTCTTCTGGATAGCTAACATCAGAGCCAAGCATTCTTTCTCCACTGGGTTGTACCGGTGTTCGACTCCGACCATCATCCTACTGAGGTAGTAGATAGCCTGTTCATGACCCATATCGTTCTTCTGTGCGAGAAGAGCTCCTAGCGAATGATCCATTGCTCGAACGTACAGCAAGAATGGCCTTCCCATGACGGGAGGCACCAGAACTGGCGGACTGGTGAGATAGCGCTTGATATCTCCGAACGCTTGTTGACAGGTTTCGTCCCATACGAAGGATACACCTTTTTTTATGAGATACGAAAAGGGTGACATCTTCCAGAGAGGTTGGATATGAACCTCCGGATATAAGCCAGACGGCCTTAAAATCCTCGGAGTTCCCTCAGATTACGGGGCGGTCGCATTTCTACGATGGCCCGGACTTTGTCAGGGTCCACTTGGATGCTTTTGGCGGTGATAACAAATCCCAGAAATTTGCCACTAGATACACCCAGAAAGGACTTCGTAGGGTTCATCTTGAGTTGATGTTGGCGCATTAACCCGAATACCGTCCTCAAGTCTTGAATGTGATCATCTTTGAGGCGGCTCTTGACGGCTATGTCGTCCACGTAACATTCTACTATTTTACGTAAATGCTCATGGAATATGTTACTCATAGCCCGTTGGTATGTAGCCCCGGTGTTCTTCAATCCGAAGGGCATGACCGTATAGCAATATACCCCCAACGGGGTCCGGAAGGCAGTGTGCTTTTCGTCTTCGAAATGCATCTTGATCTGATTGTATCCTGAGAATCCGTCCATAAAAGACATGCGTTCAAAACCGCAGGTGTTGTCGATCATGATGTCCGTGATGGAAAGAAGGAACTCATCCTTGGGGCAGGCTGCATTCAGATCTCGGTAATCGATGCAGATACGTATTTTCCCATTTTTTTTCATGATTGGGACAATGTTGGCGACCCAGTCAGGATGTTGTTCTTCCCGGATGAAACCACAGGCTATTAACTTCTTGACTTCAGCTTCGATGGCGTCAATCATATCCGGATGGAACCGGCGTTGGTGCTGCTTCATAGGCTTCGAGTCGGTCAATATATTGAGTTTATGAGTAGCCACCTTCGGGTCAAGGCCCGACATGTCCTCATAATTCTACGTAAAGACGTCGATATATTCTTTTATCAGCTGGATAACTTCTTCCCTTTCAGCTGGGGAAAGATTGTTACTGATGAATATCGGCTTTGGCAAAAGATCACCCCTAACATCAACCTGGATAACTTCGTCTTTGGTGGGAGGTTCTCTTTGCTCGAAGCAGAATTCCCACTGCGTATCCATTTGTTGAGCCCAAGAGTCATTCTCAAATGGCTCAGAATCCTGTTCGTCTGCTTCAAAGGGATCTGCCACTACCATATTCACTGATAGTGTTTGTTCGAGAGCATCAGGTGAGTCGGAGGGCGAAAAGCCATTCTGAGAAGAGAAAAAGATGTCCTCATCTGACTTAGAAGTCATAAGGGAGGTGGCATACGCTAACCCGAAATGAGTTTACTGATAGCGGGGGTCGCCGCGCAGCGGCGTTCGTCTGTCTCTTCCGTAGTTGAGGCCTGGCTTCCGCTCCAATTCGTAGCCCATGTTTTGCATGATCCTCAACGCTTGCGGGCTGTATCGGTGAACTTGCATTTTTCTAGTATTGTTATTGAGAGGATCTTCCTGGATAGCCGGTTGATTGCGCATGCGGCCGAAGACTATTGATCGCTGGCTGCTGCAAGTAGGCGGGACAATGAAGATAGAATCTTCATGCGGTCTATACGTCGTGACGATGTTGGATGATGACGCTACTTCCCAGACATATGGACGGTAGGAGTTCATAACTTCTAAGAATTTTTGTGCTATGGGTTCTACCTCGTCACGGGGAGTAGATTCCTGATTTGGATTTTGAGCGCCAATATACTGGAAAAGAGGAGATTTATTATCATCTGGAACTCCGTTCCTGGTTGCATTTATATCGGTCGGCTGCCTGTCGTGCCGAAGCTTGATGACCAGGGGTAGAGGCTTCTGGTTCAAAGTGATCACTAGAGGATCATTCCCTTTTCCTGACCTGGTCTTGTCCAGGTGAATAGCTATAGGCTACCTGGCTTTCGGATGAGTGGTTCGTCCTTTCACCTTGATTGACAGCGGTAGTGCGGCGGAGGGTTCTTCTGGCTCCCGGTGGGATTCCTTCTCTGCCTCGCCTGACCCTTCTTCCGTGTGGTCTTGAGAGTACAACACGGCATCGAAATAGTAGGATTCTACTCCTTTAAACGGGTTTAGGTCAGCAACCTCCGTCTGTACTATTCCTTGGGGGTCTACATATTTAAGACATTGATGTAGAGTTGAAGGAACGATGTTGTGGTCGTGGATCCACGGTCTTCCTAGCAAAATATTATAGGACACCTCTGAATCGATCACGTAACATGTGGCCACCGATCTGAGATTGCCAATCTGGATCCTTAGGCAAAATTTTCCCAACGGCTTACTTCTTCCAGCGTTGAAACCCCCGATTGTAGTGGAGGTGTAAGCCAATTCGCTGGTAGAAATCCTCAGCGGCCTGAGCAGACTGTGAGAGATGATGCTGATCGACGATCCCGGATCTATGTGAATCCGATCGACCTCCATGGAACCGACGTACCCAGTATAATAGAGGGGCCTGTCATGCCTGTTATGTTTTAACAGCATGTCGTCTTGAGTGAAAGTGATATTTGGGACCACTTTCATTATACTGTGGCATTGAGGACATGCCACCAGTTCTTCGTCGGGGGACTTGAGCTGGGTTAAGCATGCCTCCGTCTGCATCAGCGCTTCACTCAAGGCTAGACGAGTGTCTTGGGAGAGCCTGAGTAGCTCAAAGATGGAGAGCCTGGCTGGTGTATTAGCCAGTTGGGCCAGGATGTCGAAGTTGTAGGGCTTCTCCAAACCTTTGTTTGGAATATTTTTCACAGGTTTATCAAAGCGCACTTCTCTTTGCTTCCCCTTGTCCGCCGGAGTTGGTTTTGAAGGACCGACATCTGGTACGACGGAGTCTGGTCCTGAAGGTTTGGCAGCTGAAGCGTCCACCGGTGCATCTTCCTGACTTGCTCCGTAGTCGTTGAGGTAGGCTTTTCCTGAACCGCAGAGAGATCATGTTGGCCGTGACCATATGGCAAATACCTCGTCTTCGTCTGATGGCGAAGAAGTTGTGACCATATGGCATAGTTTGTATTTAGAGCTCTTTCTAGACGTAGCCTTAGTAGCTTTAGTCTCCTCCTCGAGCTCTGACACCAAATCCGGATGAACCCACATAATCTTGCCCTGCCGGGTGGTTAGGGGTACTAGGTCATGATTTTGACCCCTAGCCGGAGGGAGATTGACGATGTTCATCGTGGTCCGGGAAATGGGTGTGACACCGTTCGAGACTTTTTAGGAAGGCAGATTGCAAAACCGCAGAGAGATCATGTTGGCCGTGACCGTCTTCTCGGTGTTGTGCAGAGTGATGGCTTTAGCATCGATTAACCCCTAGATCTTCCTTTTTCAGTATGTAACACGCCTTTGTCGGGTGGTGCACGTATCTGTGGAAGATGCAGTATTTGGGGTCGTTAGTATTGCCGACTTCTTGGGGCCGTCTTAGCTCCGGAAGGGTGATCTTGCCACTCTTGACGAGACACTCGAATATACTTGGGATATTGTCGTCGTCAAAAGAGTAGACTTCGACGGGCCTGAAAGTCCCGGGTCTCGTCTGCGTGATCGCCGCAGTCTTTTGTCTGGACGTATTGATCGCCAGAGCTTCTTTTCCCTTGGAGCTGCGAGGATGGTCGCTGCTGGGAGATGACCTTTTGCCTCTGTCAGAGGCGGAGATCATAATGCCATTGTCGCGCGCCTTGCGACTGTTGTCTTCGGCGGCCGCTGCCGAGATGATGAACGAGGGCCAATCATAGAACTGATATGGTCCTGTAAACACCGAGACTACGGGAAGGAGGTTCTTCCTGCAAATGTCTACTAACGCAGAGTCTGGAACTCCTGGAGGCATCTGTAAGGTGGCCTGACGAAAATGTTCGATGAAGGTGCGAACGTCCTCCTTTTTCCTCTGCTTGACTTCGATGATAGAGGACATAGACATGTCCATTCCTCCCTCATAAAATCGCGTGAAGAATAAAGCTTTGAAGTCCTCAAAGGAAGTAATGCAGTTGTCCGCCAAGCTACGGTACCACTGATAGGCTACTCCTGAGAGGCAGCCTTTGAACACCCGAGTGAGGAGGGCGTCGTTCCCTTGTAGCAACACCGTCATCATACTGAAAAAGTTCATGTACTGACTTGATGATGTTTTTCCCTCGAACAGAGCCATAGTCTGAGGTTTGTACCTTGGAGGGAAAGGGACCTCTTCCCAGATCGCTGGATAAGGCTGGTTGATTCCCAGTTTCTTGAGCTGATCTTTGTGCTTCAAGGCGTCAAACTGGGCTTTTAACTCCCGTACTTCCTGCATCGAATTTTCAGTTGGAGGCGGGACTACGGTATAGTGCGGAGTTAGTTGTATCATGACTCCAACGGGGGGTAATATATTCTTCCAGTGAGGAAGCGAAGGAACTGCTGACTCTTGGCTCGGGTTGGATGGTGGTAAGTCCACCCCCACACGTATCTGAGTTGGCGGGACCGACGCTTGAGCCATGGCAGTTGTGTGCTGAGTTAGCATCATCTGGTTCATGTTCTCTATTATGGATTGCATTTGTTTCAGAGATGTCTCCAGTACAGTGATACGTTATTCCGTGTTTCCTGATGGCGAAGCTTCCTCGCGTTCATCTTCAACGGCGTAAACTCCGATTTCCCTGGGCGTCATCGAAGGATTAGTATAGGTCACCGCAGAAGTCAACTCTATACTCTCAGCATCTGATCCGGGAGATTGGCGACCTCCAGCGTCGGAAACAGACGAGTACGAAGCTGGTTGCTGTGACCTTACACGGGTGTTTTGGAACACCCCAGCTTCAGTGTTCCTGAGGAGGTCATCGAATATCCTTCGGCTCGGAGGCCTAGAGGGATGACGTCTTGAGCTCGACCCTCCTCTAGGTATGTGTGAAGCCATGTTCACGGATGCATGCACGGGCTCTTCTTTCTAGAAAGACTGAGAGTAGCTCAATCGGTCGAAAACCAACCGTTTTGCTTTAGAACAGTAGCAGTCAATCACAATTTTATGACTATTACAACATTGCTCGCCAGGGGGCATAATAGACATATTGGAAGGTCCCCTCTCCTTACGCTTCTGGTTTAGATATTTGCGCAAGTCAGAAGGAGTAGAGGAAGAAGACGACGGCTTGTTCCTTCTGTTCCCATCAGTGGGCATGCGGAGATTGGGCACCATAATTTTCCTTATGCCACCTGTGTATAACAGATTGGCCATCTGGGTGGCGGATAATCCCCGGGGAGGGTGTCTTTCTGCAACCTAAGCTTGCTTTACGCCATGGAGCTTCGTTTGACATAATTTGGAGATTTGCTCAGACTGACGTAAAGCTGAAGTGGTCCTCAGTCGGCCGTCGACTTCCCGCGTAATCCGGAGGGTAGGCAGATTGCTCCCTCGCTGGCGTAAGGGCCGAGAAGTTGAGTACTTTGCCGCTTGCTTTCCCTTGCGGAAATCATAGCGCTCATCTGGTTCCCCGTAGAGGTCAGATGTTGTCTTGCGCACGGAGCATGATTTGTACTTCCGATTTGGCGCTGAGGAATCATCAGAAGTTTGGTCTGTACCGCGCATAGCGGGAGACTGGTTTCTACGCGTAGAGCACAGTGGATACTTCTGGTTTAGCGCTGAGGCTTTGCCCAAAGTTTTGTCTGTACCGCACATAGAGGGAGACTGGTTTCTACGCGTAGAGCGCAGTGGATACTTCTGGGTTAGCGCGAAGGCTTTGCCCGAAGTTTCGTCTGTACCGCGCATAGCGGGAGACTGAATTTTACGTGCAGGGCACGGAGGGAGCAATGCTACAACCTCATTGGTCGGAGAGGTCGAAGAGATCGGAGAGTCCACAGGAATGGTAGAGGATGTCTTGGGCATCCAGACTTTGTGCAGCTTCCTGTTGTCTTGGACGGAGAGAGGGTGAGAGGTACCCCTGGTTCGAAGCATGTCTTCGTAGGCAGACTGGTCGAATTGGATGACCCGTGTCTTCTTCACGGTTCCTATAGATACCGCATCGTGTTGAGCAATCGCTTCCTCGTCAGAAGAGAAAGATGTCCCCAGTAGAGTCGCCATCTTGTTTGTGGTAGAAAACGAAAGAATGAAAATGTATTCAAGATGGGGTTTACACGAAACCCGCCTTCTGTGGTTTACAAACAAACTTGTACAATTTGATCCTATACGAGGATATGGGAGTACAATTTATTTAATCTGGATAAATATTGCTATAGGTGCCTGATCTGCAGTCGATCACTTTACCCCTTGGACCACACGATGTTGAAGAAGTGTCGTAGAAGACAGGAAGCAGTGTCGAAGGTTGCAGAAGAGGGTGGATGCACGATGCCAAAGTCGTCGATCCCTACTCTTTGCCTGAGCTCCGGATTCTTCTCTCTCTCTCTCTCTCCCTTGACCTCTGGTTCGATCTTCCAATTTGTCGACCTTGTATCTGATATTGGTTTCTTGACCAATTTTTTTCCCTTTTCCTCATTGATAGAGGTCTCTATTTATAGAGTTTTAGTGACAGTGACCACTCCGTCGGTGTAGAAACCGAGGAGTGGAAAGTACAGCACCCTTTTACACAACGGTTAAAGTAACCAATGCCTGCGTATAGATGATCCTTTGAATGAGCGTGTGACGCGGGTCCAACTAAGGGACAAAACGCGTATAATCGCTACGAAGATCACGGCGTAGAAGCCACGTAGGTAGGTATCCATGGTGTAGAAGAGGTTGGCATAGAAGCCAAATATCTTTCACCATGGCATAGAAGCCAAATAGTTATCAAACCGGCATAGAAGCCGAATCGGCGTAGAAGCCGAATAGGCGTAGAAGCCGAGTGGTCATAGAGGCCGAGCAGGCGTAGAGGCCGAGCAGGCGTAGAAGCCGAGTGGTCATAGAGGCCGAGCAGGCGTAGAAGTCGAGCGGTCATAGAGGCCGAGTAGGCATAGAAGCCGAATGGGCGTTGAAGCCAAGCGGTCATAGAGGCCGAGTAGGCGTAGAAGCCGAATGGGCGTTGAAGCCTAGCGGTCATAGAGGCCGAGTGAGCACAGGAGCTGGATGGGCGTAGAAGCCGCTGCGTACCGTGCCAGAGTGCTGATGTGGATGACTTAGCCGGAATTACGGCTTTTGAAGATATAATCAAATCTCTTGCATTAAATGCCGAGATTTGCCACCATCCTGCGCATTAAATGTGGAGGCATATTTTTGAAGGTCTACAACCCCTTCTGCGCATCAGTCGCAGAGACGTGCCTTGAAAAACTGTCACCGCTCTGTGCATTAGACGTAGAGACGTGCCTCGAGCAACTGTCATCGCTCTGTGCATTTGACGTAGAGACGTGCCTCGAGCCCCGTACGGAGTGCAGCTTTTAATGTGGCAGGCAGTTTATCTACTGCAGAACGTAAACAGCTCGTGTCTACCTGTGTAAAAGAAGGCAGCGTATCCCTTCGTGCTTTGTAAAAGCAGTTTACGCAAAGGGGATAGCGGTAAATGACAGCCTGGGTCGCAGTGCTGTGCCATCATTATAGCCGTCGTCTGGGTAGTCGAGCCATATCCCTTTGTCAGAAGTCAAGACGTCAGGTTCATTGCAGGATCTTTATTACAGGGTCTGACAGGTTCAATTTGGATAATACGAAGCGTCTCTTGTACACCTCAATGCTGCGTCTGAAAGAGGATGAGTTTTACGCCCTGGAGGTGATGAAGTACCCCGTTTACGCTGAAGTGGTTTGGACGTACTGCCTTACCTGGATGGCCTTTTGAGCTTTTAATATTTCACGCTGTGTTTTAGTGGAAAAAGCTCTGTTGCACGCTTGATGGCTTTGAAGGCCTCTGCTTACGCTGCTCTGCACTAATATGCTACGTATAGCCATGCCTCATATTTTTCATGCTTCTACAATAACGACTTCTATTCCCATCTGTTCTAAATTTCTCAACAGATGTTGTTGGGTAGTCAAGAAGAATGCCATAGGTCTTCTGCTCAACGCTTCAGCTACTACGTTGGCTTTTTTCGGATGGTACTGCAGCTCAATCTCGAAGTCCGTCATCACCTTGAGCCAACGTCTCTGCCTCTGGTTCAAGTCCTTTTGAGTGTAGACGTACTTTAGGCTCTTATGATCAGTGAATATCTCCACTCTTTCTCCATATAGGTAGTGCCTCCAAAGCTTCAAGGCAAAGATCACTACTGCAAGCTCCAAGTCGTGAGTGGGGTAGTTCTTCTCATGTGTCCTCAACTGCCTAGAAGCATAGGCTACAACCTTTCCATGCTGCATAAGACACATCCTAATCCTTTCCCGGATGCATCGCTATAGATCACGAATCCTCCGGGTCTAGAAGGTATGGTCAAGATGGCTGCTGTAGTCAAGCGCTTCTTTAGCTCGTGTTTTGACACTCCTCTGTCCAAGTAAACTCCTACTCCTTACGGGTCAAGCGGGTCATCGGTTCTGCGATCTTCGCGAAGTTCTCCACGAATCTCCGGTAATATCCGGTAAGTCCTAGGAAACTCCTCACTTCCGAGACATTAGTAAGGGTTGCCCATGTCTCTACTAATGAAATCTTTGCCGGATCTACAGAAATGCCATCTCCTGAGATAACATGTCCAAGGAAAGCGACACGATCTAGAAGAAACTCACACTTGCTCAGTTTGGCATAAATCCTCTCTCTCCTCAGCGTCCCTAACACTAGTCTCAAGTGCTTCTCGTGCTCCTCGTGGCTCTTTGAATACACGAAGATATCGTCGATGAAGACTACCACGAACTGGTCTAAGTATTGGTGGAAGACTCTGTTTATCAAGTTCATAAATACAGCAGGCGCATTTGTCTATTCAAAGGCATCACTAAGAACTCTTAGTGACCATAACGAGTCCTGAATGTTGTCTTTTGAATGTATTCTCTTAGCACCTTTACTTGATGATAATCCGATCTCAAGTCGATCTTTGTGAACACTACTGCTCCTATCAGCTGGTCGAATAAATCGTCAATCCTTGGCAGGGGGTACTTGTTCTTGATAGTCAAAGCATTAAGGGCTCTGTAATCAATGCACATACGTATTGTTCCATCCTTCCTAGGTACAAACAATACCGGTACTCCCCAGGTTGATACACTAGGACGGATAAACCCCTTGCTCTGCAACTCCTTCAATTGTAGCTTCAGCTCATCTAACTCTTTTTTCGCCAATCGGTACACATTAGAAGATACCGGTGCTACTCCGGGTACTAGCCCAATGGTGAACTCTACGTCTCTATCTGGCGGTAAGCCTAGCAATTCTTCAGGAAACACATCCTCGAATTCTGTAACTATTGGTGGGGGTACCATCTCCATAGCCATGTAAGTTCCAGCTATCTGTCCTACTCCTTGTTCGACGGTCCCTCGCATGTACTTGAACTCCGGTTGATCTGGCGGTCTAAAAGTGACACTACCCTTCCGGCAGTTCAGTACAACATTATAATGGCTTAACCAGTCCATGCCTAGCACAACATCAAAGTATGTCATGGGTAACACCAAGAATCGTGCTCTTATCTCTCTACCACATACGACTACCAAACACGTTCTAATAGTGCTGGTAACCGGCACGATACCTCCTCCGGTAAGAATCTTCTAACTCTTAGGTAAGGGAAAGTAGCTACTCTATGTATTGCTATGAATCTACTAGATATAAATGATAATGTAGCTCCAGAATCAAACAATCCAGTTGCAGGTAATGCTGCAACTAAAATGGTACCTGTGATTGCTTCTCCTTTTGTTTCCTCCTCAGTAGCTGCTAATGCAAAGGCCTGTCCTTGTCTCTGTCCTCCGGTCTTCTGTCGGGCTCGATCGAACTGTGCCTACTGTGGGGCCAAGGGTGGTCCCCTCTGGAATCCTCCAGGTGCTGGTGGATGCTGTCCTCCTGGTGGGGGTAGTATCCTCGGGACTGGTGCTGCTGGCCTCTGACCTGTCTGCGGTGCTATATCTCTGCGCTATGGGCAGTCTCGGGCATAGTGCTGGCTCGCTCCATAAATCATGCATATTCCTAGTCTCTTTCGGCAGTCCTTCTGGTAATGTCCTCTCTTACCACAGTAGTTGCAAGACGGAAGCTCATTTTGCTGGTATGGTGCTATCCTCTGTTGTGTCTGCACTCTGGGACGGCGAATCGATCCTTCTGCTCCGGGCTGGGCTCTGGCTGGCAGGGTCGTGCTGGGACGTCTAGCTCCTTTGGCAATGGCCTCCTGGATCCTTGCTTCTGCAAGAACCTCCTCGTAAGAAATCCTTGCCTGTGTGGTGGTATACCTCTGTAGCTCAAAATTGAGGCCGTAATGGAATCTTTGAGCTTTCTCTAGATCATTGGGTATCAGGACGGCACCAAATCTGCTACGACGGCTGAACTCTGCGTCATATGCGTCCACAGTCATATACCCTTGTTCTAGATGTAGAAACTGGGAGTACAGGGCATTCCTAACTGTGGCTGGGAAATACTTCGCATTGAAGTATTCTAAGAACTCTTCCCAGGTCTGGCTTTTGCCTATACTGCGCTCAATAGAATCCTACCAGTGATGGGCGTTGCCTTTTAGTTGGGCCCTCACTGCAGTCATCCAAAGGTCTGGGTGCAGTTTGACGCCTCTAGTAGCATCTCTGTGTTGGCGACCCAATCAGAGATTTGTTCTGCAGTCTCATTGCCTGAGAAGGTATCTGGTCCCATATGTCGGAACCATCTAACAGTGCCACCTGTCTGGGCTGGTGGAGGTGCTGGTACGGGTGCTGGGATAGGTGTCCTCTCTAGTACTGCTATCAAACTCTGTCTCAACGTCTCTGTCTGATGCCATTGTGCCTGCATCATGGTGTAGAAGAACTGTAGCATCTGTGGCTGTCCATCTGATGGTGGCATCTGGGGTGGATACGGTGTAGGTGGTGGTAATGGAACCTCTGGCTGTGCGGTAGGTGTCTCTTCCGATGTTGGCCTCTCAGTCTGCAGCATCGACGTAGCTCCTGAAGTCTGGCCCTCACAATGCTGCATGTGGATCGTCTGGGAAGTCTGTCCCTCGTGCTGTGGTGTAGGATCGCCCTGATACGTCTCGTGCCAATGTATCAGCGGGGTCTGTAGCGGGGGTTGCCCTTGGGGTACTTCCTCTCTTTGGGTGGTGTTGTCTGGCAACGCGGCACTGGGTGCTCCTCGTCCACTGCGCAAGTTCATCTTGCTGCAAAAGATGTGACTTCATTAAAAAGAGGACGGAATCAAACAAACATGATGCAGATATTTAGAAGTAATACGAAGGAAGTTCAAAAAAAACGTAATCAATGTGGATGAGACCTAGTAATTTCTATCCTATTGCAGGCTCGCTGGGTATGTTACCACACCACAAGTGAAATACTTGGACCTGCATGGGCCACCACTAAAACCATGTCATGCCCCAGTCCTAAAATATATGAAACTAGGCCACATGGCAATAGCCAGCTGTCACGTCTCCGAGGATTTCCCAATTTAATGGATCCTATCGAAGGGTGCTACGCTGTCCTAAATAACTACATGTCCCAATATCAGTCAACAACTGGCAACTAATCTCATCTACAAAATAAATAGCAAGAAGTACTAAATAAACTGCTGGAAGATAAACACAGTCTCAAAATATCATGGTACAACCAAGATTGTCAGGTGGGGACAAACCCACTGCTATGAAGAAATAAAATATTGAAATGATAGATGAAAGATAATGACTAGGGCATCGGCTGACTAGATAATGATGCACCCACTCCTAGGTAGAAGGCCTACCAAATGATCATGGAAACTCTGACGGTAGCACCTCTAACTCCTCTGCGGTAGCGAACCTCATCTCCTGTCCTGGGCCGTACACTGTGGGGTAGTAAGCCTCGTCCAAATCTAGAAAGGTACCAGGCCCTCAGAGGGACGTAACAAGATACATAGAAATATGCCATATATAAATGCTGAATAAAGTAAATGCAATAAAGGCTGTGTTAACCATCTAAGTGAATGCAATGTGAGGACAACTTTGGTATGTATGAGTAAGTGTAGGCATAACGTCCATACCGCTCCGAAGAACGGGGAATCTGAATAATATAACGTCCATACCGCTCCGAAGAACGGGAAATCTGCAAGTATATATATGTCCATACCGCTTCGAAGAACGGAGAATCTGAATAAAGGGAGTCATTGGATCCGTGGCTCCTCCGGATACTACGGATTCCAATGGGTGTATCCCATACGCCTACTAGTGGTCCTCCCTGCCCAATGTAGATACACAAATCGAATACTAGAAGTGCATACCACGTATCTATATGCCAGTCTCTATGAATAAAAATACCTTGAGTTACGTACTAACCGTGATGCATGTCACACGCACCGATAGCTAGTCGAATACGCGAACCCGTATCCCAATATGAATGTCACAATGAAACGTATAAGAGTGTCAGGTCTCGGAAGATATCAACATATCCTCCTAACTGGGGTGAGTCTACTAGTGACTAGGCCAAGTATAATAAATCATCGACGTATCCGTCGATAGCACCCGAATCAATTTCGGAGGCGCACAGTCATATGAAATAGAACAACAAGATAACATACAACATATGGAGTATTAAATTTAAATAGTAAATATGGCAAGGTATCTTGTCTGAGTCCTCAAGCTGTGAACGCCAATACCTGCTCCTGCGATGTCTCCTGGCTGATCCAATAATCCTAACACAACAATATAATATAGAAATCTACGTCAGACACTAAGACCACATGTGCAGACACTACGTTGCTCTTAGGAACTGTCTCAAGTTTATGGCTAGTCGAAGACAGCGTTGCGTGTGCACGTAGCTAAGGTGTACACGTGTTCTGTCCTTGGTCAACGTGTGTCTTAAGACAATAGGTTATCGAGTTATGGGTTGAGAACTATTTCTGATCTGCACGAATACATGTCCTTGGTTTCTATGTTCAACGTTTGGTTTATGTCCAGGTGTTCAGGTGAAATACTAGTCCTTGATGATAGGTCTCATGATTTAGGTGTTTGCTAGTTATTAAACAAATTCTAAATCTTGTTAATCATCATACCAGCATGTATATAATTAGGGTTTATTCAGTTTGTGTCCAAGACCACAATTCTCGACACGACGATTATAAATGAATACAGTACAAGGAGTATATAGGAGTTTACCTATTAGGCTAGATGAAGGTCTCCTCAGCGTGGTCGTCCTCCGGTGAGTGGCGGTGCTCCGGTCAGCGGCCGGCGAGCAAGGCAGCGGCGGCAGCAGCGGCAACGGCTTGCAGCAGCAACTGCAGGTGGCCGCAGCAGCAGTAGCTCCGGCAGCGGCGGTGGCTGGTTAAGGCGACACGGGGGGGTACTGTCAGGATGTGGAGGCGGTGGTGCTCCGCCTGGCAGGGGTGGTCGGGGTGCTGGAGGCGGTGACCGGGGCCAGGACGGTCGGGTTAAATCGGGATCGGGTTGGAATGGTGGTGATGGCGGTCGGGTATCGAGGTCAGTCAGCGGTTGTTGGGTGGCTGAGGTGGTAGTTGGCGTTGAGGGGGTGTGACAGGCGGCGAGGTGGCTGAGGTGCCAGTCGGTCAGTGTGGGGGTAGGGTGCTCGGATGATGTGAGGTGGTCGGCTAGGGTTTTGAAGAAGGGAGGATCAAATTGTTTTAGGGTTTTAATGATAGGTAGCATGTGTATTTATAAGGGGGATTTGATGGGCTGGCCTCAGGACTTGGGCCGGTCTGGACCTTGTTGGGGTGGGGCTGGTCCATGTGAAAGAGTGCATATGGCTTGGTTAAGTCCTGCTTAGGATGAATTTGGTCTCCAACAATTAATTAGATTAATAAATGAAAGCGCAGGGCAAAAATCAACGAATATGTCGTAGCTAAGGTTACACCATGGTCAGAGGGGTACCTATAATTGTCTCACAAAATTTCTAATTAAGTTCAAATAAATCCTAGTCTCCGATTGTAAATCAATTTAACCCTAACCTGATCGAGGGGGTTTACACTGAGGGAGTTATTGGAGGACTTGCAAGAGCTTGGCATAGAAGTGGTATTACCCAGAGCAGATCGGACATTAGCCAACTTGCAAGTACAGTCATCACTAGTAGAGAGGATCAAGGCAGCTTTGCCTACGGACGCCAGATTCAGGAGACTGAAAGAAAGGATAGAGGCCGGAGAGCAGACGGGATTGCGCATCCATGGTGATGGGATATTACAATGTGGTGATCGTCTATATATTTCCAATGGAGAGGTTCGATATGAGCTAATGGTAGAAGCTCATAGCTTGATATATTCTATTCATCCTGGAGGCACCAAGATGTACCGTGACTTGCGACAACACTTTTGGTGGCATAGGATAAAAAAGAGATAGCTCACTTTGTAGCTAAATATCTAGTATGTCAGCAGGTAAAGGTGAAGCATCAGAGAACAACGGGGCTACTGCAACCATTTTCGATTCCTGAGTATAAGTGGGAGCACATCACTATGGACTTTGTCACGAGTTTTCCAAAGATTCCAAGTAGGAGAGATACTGTATGGGTAATAGTGGATCGACTAACCAAGTCCGCATATTTCTTGCCTTTTAGAGTTTGCCAGTCTACAGAAGCTTTGGCTGACTTATACATGAGGCAGATCGTGAGGTTGCACGACATTCCGGTTAGCATTGTGTCAAACAGGGATTCACATTTTATATCTCACTTTTGGAGAAGCATGTAGGAGAGTTTTGGAACTCGTCTGAAGTTCAGTACATCTTATCACCCGCAGACAGATGGTTAGTCCGAATGTACTATTCAGGTACTGGAGGATATGTTGAGGGCTTGTATGTTAGATTTTGGAGTATCATGGGAGGACCACCAACATCTTGTGGAGTTTTTTTACAATAATAGCTATCAAGTGAGCATCCAGATGGGTCCGTTTGAAGCATTGTATGGAAGAAAGTGTAGGTCTTCCGTATGTTGGAGTGACATGGGAGAACGTTAAATTCTGGGACCAAAGTTGGTAGTCAACACCGTTGTAGAAGCATAAAAAATACGTTGGAAGCTCTACGCAGCATATTGATACAAAGCAGCGTAAAAAGAGGACTTTGGAGCCTTCAAACGTGCAACCAAAGCTTATCCGCTAAGCGCAGCGTGAAACACAGGCTCAAAAACCATCCGCGTAAGGCAGTATGTCCAGGCTGCTTCAGCGTAAACAGGGATCGACGTCGCCTTTATGGCGTAAAACACATCCTCTCTTTATGCAGCATTGAAGTGTACGAGGGACGCTTCGTATTCTCCGAAGTGAACCTGTCAGAGCCTGCAATGAACCTGTCAGATCCTGCAATGAACCTAATGTCTCGACTTCTGACAAAGGGATACTGCTCGACTACCCAGGCGACGACTATAATGATGGCGAGGCACTGCAACCTAGACTGTCATTTACTACCATTTCCCTTGCGTAAACCGCTTTTACGTATACGGAAGAATACACTGCCTAGTTTTACACAGGAAGATGAGAGCTCCTTACGCTCCGCGGAAGACAAATCGCCTGCCATGTCAAAAGCTGCACCTCGTACGAGATTCGAGGCACGTCTCTGCATTTTTACGCACAGAGCGGTGACAGGTTCTCAAGGCACGTCTCTGCATTTTTATGCATAGAGCGATGACAGGTTCTCAAGGCACGTCTCTGCAATTAATGCGCCGAATACTGACAGAAGCCTGAGGCACGTCTCTGCGCTTGATGCACAGAAGGGTGGCAGACCTTCAAAATACGCCTCTGCATTTAATGCACAGGATGATGGCGGATCTCCACATTTAATGCAGGAGATTTGATTAAATGTCACCGAACCGTCATTTAGTGACATCCCCTTTGCGAGAGCTGCTCCTATGCATACAAGGGAATACGCTGCCTAGTTTTACACAGGCAAACATGAGCTCCTTACGCTCCGCAGAAGATGAACAGACTACCATGACAGCGGTTACTCTTCGTACAGGGTTCAAGGTGCGTATCTGCATTTAATGCACGGAATGATAGCAAATCTTGAAGACAAGCATCTGCATTTAATGCACGAGATGGGGGCAGATCTCTGCATTTAATGCAAGAGATCTGATTATCTCCAAGAGCCATAATTCCGGCTAAAACGTCCACATCATCACTCTGGCACGTTACGCAACGGCTTCTACGCCTATTCAGCTTCGGTGCCTACTCGGCTTCTACGCCTACTCGGCCTCTATGATAACTCGGCTTCTACGCCTATTCAGCTTCGGTGCCTGCTCGGCTTCTATGCCCATTCAGCTACGGTGCCTACTCGGCCTTTATGACCACTCGGCTTCTACGCCTATTCGGCTTCTATGCCGGTTTCATAACTATTTGGCTTCTATGCCATGGTGACAGACATTGGCTTCTATGCCAACCTCTTCTACACGAGGGATACCTACCTACGTGGCTTTTATGCCATGATCTTCGTAGCGATTATACGCATTTTGTCCCTTAGTTGGACCCGCGTCACACGCTCATTCAAAGGATCATCTATACGCAGGCATTGGTTATTTTAACCGTTGTGTAAAAGGGTGCTGTACTTTTCAACTACTCAGTTTTTACACCGTTTGAGTGGTCACTGTCACCAAAACTCTATAAATAGAGACCTCTATCAACAGAGGAAAAGGTCAAAAAATTGAAGGTCGAAGAAAGGGAGAGAGAATTCAAGGAGAAAGAATTCAAGGTCGAAGAATTCAAGATCGAAGAATTGGAGGTCGACTAATTGGAGAGAAAGAGAGAGAGAGAGAAGAGTCCAGAGTTCAGGCAAAGGGAAGGGATCGAAGACTTTGGCATTGGGCATCCACCCTCTTCAGCAACCCACGAAGCTGCTACCTGTCTTCCACGGCACTTCTTCAACATCGTGTTGTCCAAGGGCTAAAGTGATCGACTGCAGATCAGACACCTATAGCAATATTCACCCAGATTAAATAAATTGTACTTAGACATCCTCGTATAGGATCAAATTTCTACAATCTTGTTTATAAACATAAAAGAAGGGCGGGTCTTCGTACAAGACCTCATTTTTCGTATTCATCAAATCTTTTCTCGTTTATATTACATCCCTAAAATAAGATGGCGACTCTGCTGGGGACGTCTTTCTCTTCTGATGAGGAAGCTATTGCTCAACACGATACGATATCCGTTGGATCCGTGAAGAAGACACTGGTCGTCCAGTTCGACCAGTCTGCCTACGAAGATATGCTCCGAACAAAGGGCAGCTCTCACTTTCTCTCTGTCCAAGACAACAGGAAGCTGCGAAAGGCCTGGATGCCCAAGACATCATCTACCATTCCTGTGGACTCTCTGATCTCTCCGATCTCTCCGATCTCTCCGACCAATGAGGTTGTAGCATTGCTCCCTCCGCGCCTTACGCGTAAAATTCAGTCGCCTGTCACTGACAAAACCGGCAAAACTTCTGGCAATGCCTCAGCGCTAACCCAGAAGTATACTCCGTGCTCTGCATGTGAAATTCAGTCTCCCATCCCTGGCAGAATAGACAAAACTTCTGGCAATGCCTCAGCGCTAACCCAGAAGTATACTCCGCGCTCTGCGCGTGAAATTCAATCTCCCATCCCTGGCGGAATAGACAAAACTTCTGGCAATGCCTCAGCGCTAACCCAGAAGTATACTCCGCGCTCAGCGCGTGAAATTCAGTCTCCCGTCCCTGGCGGAATAGACAAAACTTCTGGTAGAGCCTCAGTGCCAAATCAGAAGTATAAGGCACGCTCCGCGTGTAAAACAACATCTGACCTCTACGGAGAACCAGATGATCCCTGTGATCTCCGCAAGGGAAAGCGAGCGGCGGACTACTCAACTTCTCGGCCTTTACGCCAGCAAGTTAACAATCTACATGCCCTCCGAATTACGCGAGACGCTGATGGCCGCCTGAGGACATCCTCAGCTTTACGCCAACCAGAGCGAAGCTCCAAATTACTCCAGGCGAAGTCCCTAGGCGTAAAAAATGCTCCAGTTGCGGAAAGACACCCTCCTCGGGGATTATCCGCCACCCAGATGGCCAACCTGTTGTATACGGGTGGCAAAGGGAAGACTATGGTTCCCGTCATCCGCATGCCCACCAATGGGAACAAAATGAACGAGCCATCATCTTCTTCTTTTACAACTCCTCCTGACCTGCGCAAATATCTAATCCAAAAATGCAAGGAGAGGGGATCTTCCAGCATGGCTATCACGTCTCCTAGCAAGCACTGCTGTAATAGTCACAGGATTGTAATTAATTATTGCTGTTCTAAAGCAAAACGGCCGGTCTTCGACCGACTGAGCTACTCTCCATCTTTCCTAGAAGAAGAGCCCGCGCATGCATCTGTGAACATGGCTTCATATATACCTGGAGGAAGCTCAGACTCAAGACGTCCGTCCTCTAGAACTCCGAGCCGAAGAAGATTCAACATGCTCCTTAGGGACACCGAAGCTGGGGTGTTCCAGAATACTCGTTCAAAGTCACGACAACTGACTTCGTGCTCTTCTGATCCCGATGCTGGGGGTCGCCAGTCTCCCGAATCAGATACTGAGAGTATAGAGTCAACTTCTGCAGCGACCTATACTCATCCTTCAATGACGCCCAGGGAGATGGGAGTTTATGCCATTGGAAATGAACACGAAAAAGCCTCGCCATCAGGGAACGCTGATCAACGCATTACTAAACTAGAGACATCTCTGAAGCAAATGCAATCCATGATGGAGAACATGCACCAAATGATGCTAACTCAACAGGCGGATGCTATGGCTCAAACGTCGGTCCCGCCTACTCAGATATGCGTGGGGGTGGACCTACCACCATCCAACACGATCCAAGAGCCTGCTCTAGATCAAGAGTCAGCTGGTCCTTCACTTCCTCACCTGGAGAATGTACTACCTCCTGCGGGAGTCACGATACAACCGACATTGCACCATTCCGTGGTTTCGCTGCCAGCTGAAAATTTGATGCAAGCAGTGCGGGAGTTGAAAGCCCAATTCGACGCCTTGAAGCACAAAGATCAGCTCAAGATATTGGGAATCAACCATCCATACCCAGCTATCTGGGAAGAGGTCCCTTTTCCTCCGAGGTATAAACCTCAGACCATGGCCCTGTTCGAGGGAAAAAATCACCAAGTCAGTACATGAACTACTTCAGTATGATGATGGTGTTGCTACAAGGGAATGACGCCCTCCTCACCCGGGTATTCAAGGGCTGTCTCTCAGGAGTAGCTTACCAGTGGTACCGCAGCCTAGCGGACAACTGCATTACTTCCTTCGAAGACTTCAAGACTTTATTCTTCACACGATTCTACGAGGGAGGAATGGACATGTCTATGTCCTCTCTCATCGAAGTCAAGCAGAGGGAAAAGGAGGACATTCGCACCTTCGTCGAACGTTTTTGCCAAGCCACTTTACAGATGCCTCCAGGAGTTCCAGACTCAGCATTGGTGGATATTTGCAGGAAGAACCTTCTTTTCGTGATCTCAGTGTTCACGGGACCATATCAGTTCCATGATTGGCCCTTGTTCATTATCTCAGCGGTAGCCGCCGAGGACAACAGTCGCAAGGCGTGTGACAACGGCATCATGATCTCTACCTCTGACAGAGGCAAGAGGTCATCCCCCAACGATGACCATCCTCGCAGTTCCAAAGGGAAAGAAGCTCTGGCGATCAATATGTCCAGACAGAAGACTGCGGCAACCACGCAGACAAAACCAGGGACTCCAGGCCCGTAGAGGTATACTCTTTCGACGACGACGATATTCCGAGTATATTCGAGTGTCTCGTCAAAAGTGGCAAAATCACCCTTCCTGAGGAGAGGCGGCCTAGTAAGGCCGGCAGCACCAACAACCCCAATTACTGCATCTTCCACAGATACATACACCACCCAACAAAGGCGTGTTACATACTGAAAAGGAAGATCCAAGAGCTGATCGATGCTAAAGCCATCACTCTGCGCAATAGCGAGAAGACGGTCACGGCCAACATGATCTCTCTGCAATTTGGCAATCTCCCTCCCCAAGAAGTATCGGACGGTGTTACACCTATTTTCCGGACAACGATGAACATCGTTAATCTCCCTCTGACTAGGGGTCAAAATCACGACCTGTTACCCCTAACTACCCGGAGAGGCGAGATTATGTGGGTGCACCCAGAGTTGGTGTCGGAGCTCGAAGAAGAGACTAATGCTACTAAAGCTAAGTCCAGGAAGAACTCCAAATGCAAGCCATGCCATATGGTTACAACTTCTTCGACATCAGACAAAGATGAGGTTTTGGCCACAGCAACCCGTTCAGGTAAGGCTTACCTCAAGGACTACAGAGCAAGTCAGGAAGATGCACCTGCAGACGCTTCAGCTGCCAAGCCTTCGGAACCAGAGCCCGCCGTACCAGAGGCCGGTCCTTCGAGACCGACTTCGGCGGACAAGGGGAAGCAAAAAGAAGTGCACTTCGATAAACCTGTGAAAAACATTCAAAACAAAGGTTTAGAGAAGCCGTACAACTTTGACATCTTGGCCCAACTGGCTAATACACCGGCCAGGTTGTCCATCTTCGAGCTACTCGTCTAGCCCTGAGTGAGGCATTGATGCAGGCGGATACATACTTGACCTAACTCAAGTCCCCCGACGAAGAACCTGCAGCATGTCCCCGATGCCACAGTGTGATGGAGGTGGTCCCAAACATTACTTTCACTCAAGACGACATGCTGTTAAAATATAACAGGCATGACAGACCTCTCTACCACACCGGGTACGTCGGTTCCATGGAGGTCGACCGGATTCACATAGATCCGGGATCCTCAATCAGCATCATTCCTCATAGTCTGCTTAGACCGCTGAGGATTCCTACCAGCGAACTGGCTTACACCACCACTACTATTGTGGGTTTCAACGCCGAAAGAAGTAAGCCGTTGGGAAAAATTAGCCTGAGGATCCAGTTTAGCAACCTCAGATCAGTGGCTACATGCTACGTCATTGATTCAGAGGTATCCTATAACATCCTTCTAGGAAGACCGTGGATCCACGACCACAACATCGTTCCTTCAACTCTACATCAATACTTTAAATATGTAGATGCCCAAGGGACAATACAAACGGAGATTGCCGACCTAAACCCGTTTAAAGGAGTAGAATCCTACTACTCTGATACCATGTTATACTCTCAAGACTACACGGAAGAGGTGTCAGCCCAAGCAGAGAAGGGAATCCTACCGGGAGCCTGAAGAACCTTCTGCCAAGCAACCTCTGTCAATCAAGGTGAAAGGACGGACTACCCGTCCAAGAGCCACGGAGCCTATGGCTATCCACCTGAATAAGACCAGGTCAGGGAAAGGGGGTGATGCTCTAGTGGTCACTCTAAGACAGCAGCCTCCGCCCTTAATCATCAACCTTCAGCGCAACAAGCAGCCGAGTGATGTAAATGCGACCAGAAGTGCGGTTTCTGATAATAATAAAGGACCTCTTTTCCAGTATATCGACGCACGGATTCCAAATCAGGAATCCTCTCCCAGAACGATATAAAGCCTATAGCACAAAAATTCTTGGCAGCTATAGATTCCTATCATCTGTACATATGGGAAGTGACGTCATCATCCAATGTCACCACGACGTATGGACCACATGAGGATTCTATCTTCATTGTTCCACCTGCCCGCAACGGTCAGCATTCAATAGTCTTCGGCCGCATGCGCAACGAACAGACTATACAAGAGGATTCCTTCGATGATGACTCTGGTAAAATGCAAGTTCACAGGTACAGCCCGCAAGCCTTGAAGATCATGCAAAATATGGGTTACAACTTAAGGATGGAACTAGGTCTCAACTACGAGAAAGGCAGACGAACACCGCTGCTCGGCAATCCCCACTATCAACAAACCCGTTCCGGGTTAGGGTACGCCACCTCCCTTACGACTTCCAAGTCGAACGAGGATATCTTTTCCTCTTTTCAAGACGGCTCATCGCCCTCCGGCTCATCTCATGCCCTCGAGCAAATATTATCAGCAATTATGGTAGCAACGGATTCCTTCGAATCAGACGAACAAGAATCCGAACCATTCGAGAATGACGCTTGGGCTCAGCAGATGGATACACAATGGGAGTTCCGCTTCAAGCAGAGAGAACCTCCCACTAAAGATGAAGTTATCCAGATTGACGTAGGGGATGAACTTTCGCCAAAGCTGATATTTATCAGTAACGACCTTTCCGAAGAAGAAAGGAAAGAAATTACCCAGCTGATAAAAGAATATATCGACGTCTTTGCGTGGAATTATAAGGATATGTCAGGTCTTGATCCAAAGGTGGCTACTCATAAACTCAACATACTGCCCGATTCAAAGACTGTGAAGCAGCACTAATGCCGGTTCCGCCCGGACATGATGGACGCCATTGAAGCTGAAGTCAAGAAGTTGATAGCCCGCGGCTTCATCCGTGAAGAACAACATAACGACTGGTTCGCCAATGTTGTCCTGGTCATGAAGAAGAATGAGAAAGTACGGATCTGCATCGATTACCGAGATCTGAACGCAGCCTGCCCCAAGGATGAATTCCCTCTTCCCATCATAGACGTTATGATCGACAATACATGCGGTTTTGAACGTATGTCTTTCATGGACAGATTCTCGGGATACAATCAGATCAAGATGCATCCTGAAGACGAGAAGCATACCGTCTTTCGGACACCACTGGGGGTATACTGCTATATGGTCATGCCCTTCGGATTAAATAACGTCGGGGCTACATACCAACGAGCTATGAGTGACATATTCCATAAGCATTTACGCAAGACAGTGGAGTGTTACGTGGACGATGTAGCTGTCAAGAGCCGCCTCAGGGATAATCACATCCAAGACTTGAAGACAGTATTTGAATTGATGTGCCAACATCAACTCAAAATGAACCCTACCAAGTCCTTTCTGGGGGTATCTAGCGGCAAATTTCTAGGATTTGTCATCACCGCCAAAGGCATTCAAGTGGACCCCGATAAAGTCAAGGCCATCCTAGAGATGCGACCGCCCCGCAATCTGAGGGAACTCACGGGATTTCAAGGTCGTCTGGCTTATATCCGAAGATTCATATCCAACCTCTCCGGGAGATGCCAGCCCTTTTCACGCCTCATGAAGAAAGGTGTGTCCTTCGTATGGGACGAAGCCCGTCAGCAAGTGTCCGGGGATATCAAACGCTACCTCACTAGTCCGCCAGTTCTGGTACCTTCCGTCATAGGAAAACCGTTCGTGCTATACGTTTGAGCAATGGATCATTCTCTGGGAGCTCTTCTTGCACAAAAAAACGATATGGGCCACGAGCAGGCTATCTACTACCTTAGCAGGATGATGGTCGGAGCCGAACACCGGTACAACCCGGTGGAGAAAGAATACCTGGCTCTGATGTTCGCTATTCAGAAAACGTGACACTATGTCACGGGCCAAACCATTCATATCATCTCCAGGATCAATCCTCTTCGGGTACTGATGAGCAAACCAATTATCCTTAATTCCTGACTCGCGACTTGGGCAATGTTATTAACGCCATATGACATGGTGTATGTCCCTCAGAAGTCCGTCAAAGGCCAAGCATTGGCCGACTTTCTAGCTGCTCATCCCATCCCGGAGGCCTCTAAACTGTACGAGGACATTCCCAACGAAGTTGTAGAGTGTAATTCTGCAACGGAAGCCGATGAATGGCAACTGTTCTTCGATGGCGCCTCCAGGACTGGGCCCAGGGGAAACGTGGTGTCAGGAGTAGGGATCGTCCTAGTCACTCCTGATAAACTCGTTATCTACCGAGCATATTCTCTTAGCGAGCCATGTTCTAACAATATGGCGGAATACAACGCTCTACTGATCGGGCTCTAAGTCGCTAAAGAGCTGTGGGTCAAATCCCTGGAAGCCTTCGGTGATTCTCTGCTGATCGTCAATCAAGTCATAGGAATATATGAAGTCCGAAATCCCGACCTCATCCCTTATCACCAAGCAACGGTCGAGATAGCCATGAAATTCAAGGGATTCTTCCTTGAGCATGTACCTCGATCTCAGAATCTGGAAGCTGATGCCCTAGCCAGTCTAGCTGCAGATTTAGCTACCCCTATAAGAAGGCAAAATTCAGTAATCCTTCTTAACAGAGACTTATTCTGTGTAAAAAACAACTTTCAAATCAAATGCAGCTACACGGTGGACACAGATCCTCCCAGGAGAGACTGGAAAAGTTTCTTTATAGATTTCGTAGCATACAAAATCTTGCCAGAAGATCCTAAAGAGGCAATATCTGTCAAAAGACGATCATTGCGCTTCTATTTCGATGCATCATCACAATGCCTATATCGCCGGTCTTATGACGGGCTATTATTACGATATCTCTATGGTGATGAAGTACAGCAGATTATCCGTGAAGCTCACGACGGCGTGTGCGGGGCACATCAACACGGCCCTAAGCTACAGGATCGTATCAGAAGAATGGGCTATTATTGGCCTACTATGATCGCAGACGAAATCCAGTATGCCAGACGATGTAGGGCCTGTCCGGTCCATGCAGACTTCATACATCAACTGTCCGAACATCTACATCCTACGATTACATCCTGGCCTTTCGAAGCATGGGGTATGGATATCATTGGCCCTATTCACCCGTCTTCTTCCAGAGGTCACCGGTTCATACTGGCCATCACGGATTACTTCTCCAAATGGGCAGAGGCGATCCCTCTTGCTGAGGTAAAGACATCTAACGTGACCAGCTTCGTCAAGCATCACGTCATTTACCGCTTCGGGGTTCCCCGGAGGATAATCCATGACAATGGGCCTCAGTTCATCAGCAATGCGTTTCACCGATTCTGCGATAAAAATCGGATACAAAATATGGCCTCTACGGCATATTATCCAGCTGCTAATGGGTTGACGGAAGCCTTCAACAAAACCATTATCAAACTCTTGAAGAAGTTCGTCTCTTCGAACAAAAGAGATTGGAATGAGAAGCTAGGAGAATGTCTCTGGGCATACCGCACAACGGTACAAGCACCGACAGGTTGTACGCCATTCTCATTGGTCTACGGGAGTGAAGCAGTTCTCCCCATCGAGATTTAAATTCCGTCACTCAGGATAACCGTGGCCAATGAGCTAACTCAAGAAAAGAACGACCTGTTAAGGCTTCAAGAGCTAGAAGGATTAGACGAGAAACGCCTCCAAGCTCAGCAGTGCATCGTGCTATACCAAGCACGCATTTCCAAAACTTTTAATCAAAAAGTAAAGGAAAGAGTATTCAAAATCAGCGAGCTGGTCTTGGCTGTAAGAAGGCCGATGATTCTTACTCACAGGAGTAAAGGCAAATTTCAGCCCAAGTGGGAAGGCCCTTACGTGATCGAGACAACGTTCTCAAACGGCGCTTACAGGTTAGCCCAGCCTAATGGAGACCTGCTAATGGCTCATATCAATGGCAAATTCCTGAAAAGGTACTATGCTTAAACCTCCTCGGCTCAAGTAGAATAAGGTGATCTCAGTCTCACAAAACTAATTCCACAACAAACTAGTTGGATCATATTCTATTATGTCCATGTGACCTCTGAATAGACTTGCTCTGCTAAAACTTACCAAAAGTGTATCACGTCCATACTACCTCTGATATCACCTTTACCCAAATCTGTCGTTTACATTCCGAAATGATGGGTCCACAAAGTCAGATAAAAAGCCTCTTTATTATTCCCAGAAAAGAGCAAGAGTATATCGAAAAGCAAAAGCAAAAGTACATCAAGAAGGGGGAGCGGTCAGGTCGCGATGCTGCTGCGCCAGTACGGCCATCCTCTCAGCCCCGGAATCCAAGACATCAGCACGGACCCGCTCCAACCGTGCCTCGTCATCTATCAGGAGGGACAGTTCGGCTTTAGCCCGAAGGAGACCGGCACGGGCGACTCCTGCACTCGCCAAGTTCTGTTGTGCTGCGACCAGTCGGCCATTCACCACATCTAGACCTTCCAACGACTAAGAAGCCCACTCCTTTGCCTGAGCAAGCTTTGTCTCCAGTTTGTGGACCCTCGCTACATTGCCGTCATGCTCGGCCTGGCACTTCGTTTGAAGGGCGAGGGTCTCCTCCAAGACGACTTTCCCTTTTTCCATCTCCTGCTGATTGGTCTCGATGAATTTATTCAGACCTTCCTTCTTTTCAACAAGATGCGCAGTCAAGGAGTCGTATCTGGCCTGGACTAGAGTTTCAAAGTTGCCTCGAGCTAGTTGCAGGTATTCGTTAATAGGTTGCTCTAAACCATTAACCATCGCCTCCAGCGCATCAGCTACCCCGACATCACCGAATTCCCTGACCGCCTCTAACGAGAACCGAGGGGACCTCTTCAGCGACACAAAGTCCAGCTTCTTTGCCAATACCATTGACATTAGCGTTCTCAAAGTGGTGTAGAAGATGTCGGTATACTGCTCGGTCAACGCAACTAGGTCCGTATGAACGCAGGGAGTGTCCGCGATGGTGGCGACTTCCCCACCAGGAATCACCACAGACGATGTCGCCACGGCCATCGCCTCAACAGGTGGAACGACAAAGGAAGAATCGTCAACACCGGACGAAGTGACCAGCGTGCTCAAAATAGGCACTATCGCAACGACAGGCTCGTCCTCCTCTTGAGAAATCAGAGTCTCCTCGACAGGCAAGCCAGCACCGGAAGAGGTTTTCTCTTCAAAATCAGGTACCTCCGTGTCACCACTAGGACCTGACACAGAGCCAACGGGCGCGTCTATATCACCCTCTCCAAAGAGGTCTTCCCCTGAAAAGAAGACAAAAGGAGGTTAATATCAACGCAATATTAATTTTCCTAAAGAAGCACAAAAGATGACATTTACCCCTGGCCGGCGGCATATACGTCACATCTGCAGCCTGTACAACCAAATCATTTCTTAATAATGCTAGGCGAGCTGTCATACCTGGAGAAAGGGGTCTGCGAACTGACACTGGAAGGTTGTCTTCCAGGTCCTCCTCAAAATCCAGCCGAGGCTCATCGGTTGGAATCGCGCTAGGTGCGCTCGCAGGCGCGGCAGAAGTCCCTCCCGATGCTGATCCGACTAGAGGTATACGAAACTTTATTATACTCAGCCCCGAAGGCGACCTCGTTCCACTACCTGAAGCAGTAGCAGCGACGGCGGCATCCAGCTGAGATTCTCCGGCACTACCAGTCGGAACTGTGGAAGATCCCTCTCTAAAAGGCGAGGAACCTCCAATCAAAGAATCGTCCCCAACACGGGGAGATGCAAGCTCACCTCCAGGAGCATCAATGCCAGGAATCCGGAGAGAACGATTTACCATCTTCTTCTTCCTCTTACGAGGGGAAGCTTCCTTGGAAGCAGGAGCCCTTCGCTTCCCAGAAACTACCAAAGCCCCTACAGGCGGAGGTACTTCACCCCTAGGGACCGACACTAGAGGCTCATCCGGGGTAACAGACTCACCCTCATCGGAAGAAACCGAGGGGACTTCAACTCTTCCCCCAGGCTTGGAAGAGGGCACCCTAAATCTTCCATGCATATCAAAATCACGATGGAAGATGTTCGTTGTCACATAGAACTAGGCATACAAATACAGGATGCGCAGCGCCGTGGAGAGTATAATGACGGGCACAATAAAAATTGCCCCAGTGCAGCCCATGATAAAATATCGCCACCCCCGTGCTCCATCAATAAGTCCACCTCTGGACCTGAAGCTGGTGACGGCGTTGCCCACATATAACTGATCATACCCAAACTGCTGGGCAAACCGACTAGGCAAGTAGGGCTCCAAGACGCAATGATCTTCGCTTCTGTACAGCAGATGGGATGGTCTAATACAGACCAACCAATTAAAAGCTTCGGGAGAAAGAATGGTCTTCTCTTTACCCCAATCCTCAAGCCTAATCCCCGATTGATTGTCATGTACAGGAGGGACGGTGCAGAAAAGCTTCCAACTATGACTGAAGCCTAGCGCCCGCCGACAGTCTATAACCGTGCTCATGTTCCAGGAAGACTTCCGGTAGTTCAACAAGAAACTACCCCCCGAACTACTCCAGGAACCGGGAGACATCACCCGAGGATTATGGAGAATTAACCACCCCATCAAATACAGGTATGGTAATTCTATCCGGGGAAAGCTATCATGTCGAATTTCATCAACGAGCAGCCCGTCAATCATGGCCCTCAGGCCAGCTTGTATACGGCATACCATGGCAGGGAGCAAGTCCAGTCTTGCCCCAAATACCAGACGCACCGTAGGCCAGAGTGTGTTGCGATGAATGCGGTCCGCAGATGCCACGCCAGGCACTACTACTCGGCGCAGCCATATGGAGAGGAAGCCAGCCAGTTGAGCCTCCCTGGACAGAGGCTTACGACAGCGCCTCAAATAACTATAGGCCTTAGTGCCTTCAGGATACTTTCCCATCCCTTCGTCGAGGAATCGGTCCAGAGCACCAGCATCCACTATGAGATCGTCAACTACCTGAGCATTAAGCGCACTCAGGGGATTCATAGGAAGATTCTTGCCCTCCAATACCTTCTCTGGCTTAGCAGTCCTGGACCAGTAAAAGAAGAGAAAGGACGTCCATTTGCTGATGTGAGCCAAATCTGAGGGCTCATCATAAAAAGCGGTACAGGCGAGGTAGTGGCACATCAGCTCCTGATAGACCTCCACTACCCGAGGGTCTGAACCCCGCAGCTCCTGGTTCGTGGGAACATATTCTTCGTATGGAGTATCCCCCATCGGCAGTCTTGAGATCTCTGCCATCTCATGCAGGGCCAATCCCAACTCCCCCAGTGGAGTGGCGAAGGTCCCGGTAAGCAAAATGTATCGCTCCATCAGTGCCAGAAACAGGTTAGGGTTAGGAGGTAACCCAATACTGGTCGCACTCATAGCTGCAAACAGACCGATATTCTCCAACTCGGTCTGAAAATGCTTCAGGGCCCAATCGACCAAGCGAGCCCATCGAAGTTTTGAAGGGGTGATCCACCCGCCACACTGAGGGTTCACCTTAGGGTATACTCCCCCACGCCCCATAAAATTATTACAGAAAGTCGGTAACTGGACCAGCTGGATCACCAAACTGTCTTCACTCAGGACACTGCCCGGGTACAGCCCCCTGAACAGCGTCACAGAGCCAGAAGGACGGCTGATAAACGACCCCTGGTCAGCTCCTCTCAGATGAAAGATCTTCCCGGGCTTGCCGTGAAGATCGGGGGTCAGCATCCACGACATCTTCCTGGGATGCGTAGCATGAAAGAAGGCCGAGATAGGGTAATCTCCTGGCATATTGGGAAGATATAAGACCAAATCCACAGCAGAGAAAACCTAGAGTTCTCTATTAGGCTTTGTTTGGGACTGCTTGTCAATCATGTCCCCGAAAAGAAAAGCCGGCTTCAGGTATTGCTCCCCGTCTACATACATTAGGGGCTCCCCGTTGATCATGCTCAGCAGCATTCGCTCGCCCTGAGCCGATATCAGAATTGCCCTTCCTTCGGGATATTGGGGCCCGGAGATAGGAAATGTCACGTGTGACAGATCCTTAAAATAGTTGGAGTACAGCATCCCGGCGGCAGAGCCCATCACTTCAGCTAGCGGAGACTCATGCAAGTTAACTGCAAAAGCACAAGAGAAACACGTCAGTTCCTAAAACTAGACATTTCGGGACTTGCAGCATCCAATCAACAGTCCGTGCTCTACGCCGAGACTGTGAAACTTGAACCTTTACGCTGGAACCCATTTCCTTAACGTAGAAGTCAAGATTTCCAGTATACGGTCTGTGCTTTACGCCAGATTGATTAAATTGAGTTATTACGCCAGGATTTCCATCCACGAGCATAAAACTCAAATTTTAAACACCAAGTTTTTGGCGGTCAAGGGTTTTACGCTCGACTGCGGAAAAATAGAGTTTTTATGCTGACACATTAGGAATGTGGGCGTAAAAAGATGAAACGTCTCCGTGCATCATCTTCCTCAAAGAGGCTATCAGCACAGAAGACGACTAGCGCGGTCACGTTCAACGTGTGCGAAGGATTTTTAGTCATTCTCTTCTTTCCCAAAAGCTCTACCTTCCAGGCCGGGTGCACTACTCGTCGGTGGGATGCTCCGCTTAGAATAAAGTTCGCCTTGTCCAACCAGAGACGCTCTCGCTTGGACCGAAGAACGGGAAGAAGAGTCAACCTTCTTTCCCTTAGCGGAGGAAGTTTGTTTCGAAGCCATTACGGAAACTTTGAAGACTCGAAGAAGAAATGAAAGAGAACTCGAACAGTCGAAAGCTTTCTCTCGCAGAAGACGAATGAAAAGTTTTCTCCTCAGAAACTTGGGATATATATATAGTTCGGATGGACTCCTCGGACCCCGAACCAAAATCTCCTAATTAATATTCGATTATGATTGGGTCCCACGTCAGCCTATTTATTCAGAGAAGGCGGACAGTCGGCGAATTCGAAAAGTTTTTCGCGCAAAGCAGGTTCATGGTTTCTATGCTAAAGAAGCTTTCTACGCTCGACACCTACAGATCTACGGTTTTACGCTCGTAAGCTATAGGTCTATGGTTTTTACGCCCAGATGCCTTTGTGCTCGGTAGCTTTTATGCTCGAGAGGCTATAAACCTACGACTTCACGCTCAGCAGATACCAAATCGATGATCTCACGCTCGGTAGCGCTTAGTTTACGCTCGGAGGCGACGGATTCACGACTTTACGCTCGAAAAATTTTCTTTTCAGAAGCAACAAATCTACAGTTCTACGCTAAGGAGCTTTCTACGCTCGACAGCTACAGATCTACGACTTTACGTTCGATAGCTACAAGTCGGGTTTTACGCCCGGATGCCTTTGTGCTCGGTAGCTTTTATGCTCGAGAGGCCACAAACCTACAACTTCACGCTCAGGAACTACAAGTCTATGATTTCACGCTCGATGGTGTTTAGTTTATGCTCAAAGGCTGCCAACTTATGATTTCGCGCTCTATGACTTCCCGCACATCTGAAAAATATGCAGGCCAGAGTACGCGTACATCTGAACGATCCTCAAGGCGGTCAATTACAGGAGTTTACACAGAAGATACTCCTTCTTGACCTCAAAATATCCCAAGTACCCGAAGCATACAGAGTTCAACATTGAAAAATTACTCTTCTTCACAGGTCAATTCGAAGTTCATCCAGACTCCAGTCTGAATATTTCATCTACCGAGAGGGCAAATCAGTTTGACAGCCATTTCTTGCCCTATTCCAAGGGATTTCCGAGAAATCATTCTTGAAGATGATGTCTGAACAAAGAAATTCTGTCTATCAGAAGTAACAGTTCAGGATTCTACGCAGTTTCTCACTCCTAAACAACAGGACAGTTCGAAACACTCGAATGCTAAAGCGGCTTTCTACTCATCCCTAGTTATGCGTAAAAAACAGGACAGGACCTAGCACTCTTTCTAAACAGAGTCGGCGTTAAGAATCAGACGTGTCGAAGCTACATATATTCAGACTTCACAGCAAAGTATGGCAAGATGATCATATGAAGAAGAAAGACGATTTTATTAAAGATTAAAATCATGATTACATATGAGGAAAATCCAGTCTACAAGGGTTTTTCTTCATTTCTCATGATTACATATGAGGGAAATCCCGTCGACAAAGGGGTTCCTCATCGTCGGCAGAAGATCGCACCGAGAAGCTGTTCTGACAGGTTCTCACATTGGTGAAGGTCTTCCTCTTCTTCCAAGATGGTTCGTCGACATCCACAGTCGATGAACAAGAAGATGATCAGTGGCGGGAGGATACAAAACTGGGCATAGACCCATCCTCCAACAAAAAGAAAAACAGAGTAAATCTACTTTCTTACATCCCGCGCCACGAAGGTAACGGGAGAAGGTGCCACTTGCAAGCAGTGTGGTGAAATACGATTCTTCGTCTCTCCCAAAGAACCACCATACAAAGTTGCTGATTATCCCGAGCAAAGGAGGCTATGATATCCTTCCATGATCCATCGCTGCAGAGGACATTTGCTCGAAGACACCGTCTTTTTCGGCTCCTTACATGCTGGAAGAGCATGATCTCCTTATTCCTCAAGTCGATCGGACGAACTACGGCCATCATCTCTGTATGATGAAGGAAGTATGGGAAGAACAGGAGAACTCCTCAGCCTTTTTATAGGCGAGAGAGATCACCGATCCCCAATGAACCCGCCATAAAGTCAGCCTCGACCGTTTCAAAACTCCATTCAGATAAATTTCAAGTTACGAGGAGCGAGTCATGCTTCATTCAAAGCATTTCAAATTACGAGGAATTTAAAAGCTTTGAAGGGGGTCTTATAGAAGCATGAAAAAAATGCTGGAAGCTCTACGCAGCATATTGATGCAAAGCAGCATAAAAAGAGGACTTTAGAGCCTTCAATCGTGCAACCAGAGCTTATCCGCCAAGCGCAGCGTGAAATACAGGCTCAAAAACCATCCGCGTAAGGCAGTATGTCCAGGCTGCTTCAGCGTAAACAGGGATCGACGTCGCCTTTATGGCGTAAAATACATCCTCTCTTTATGCAGCATTGAAGTGTACGAGGGACGCTTCGTATTCTCCGAAGTGAACCTGTCAGAGCCTGCAATGAACCTGTCAGATCCTGCAATGAACCTGATGTCTCGACTTCTGACAAAGGGATACTGCTCGACTACCCATGCGACGGCTATATTGATGGCGAGGCACTGCAACCCTGGCTGTCATTTACTGCTATTTCCCTTGCGTAAACCGCTTTTACGTACATGGAGGAATACACTGCCTAGTTTCACACAGGCAGATGAGAGCTCCTTACGCTCCGTGGAAGATAAACTGCCTGCCATGTCAAAAGCTGCACCTCGTACGAGATTCGAGGCACGTCTCTGCATTTTTATGCACAGAGCGGTGACAGGTTCTCAAGGCACGTCTCTACATTTTTATGCACAGAGCGGTGACAGGTTCTCAAGGTACGTCTCTGTAATTAATACGCCGAATACTGACAGATGCCTGAGGCACGTCTCTGTGTTTGATGCACAGATGGGTGGCAGACCTTCAAAACACGCCTCTGTATTTAATGCACAGGATCATGGCGGATCTCCACATTTAATGCAGGAGATTTGATTAAATATCACCGAACCGTCGTTTAGTGACATCCCCTTTGTGAGAGCTGCTCCTACGCATACAAGGGAATACGCTGTCTAGTTTTACACAGGAAAACATGAGCTCCTTACGCTCCGTAGAAGACGAACAGACTGCCACGACAGCGGTTACTCTTCGCACATGGTTCAAGGTGCGTATCTGCATTTAATGCGTGGAATGATGGCAAATCTTGAAGACAAGCATCTGCATTTAATTCACGGGATGGGGGCAGATCTCTGCATTTAATGCAAGAGATCTTATTATCTCCAAGAGACGTAATTTTGGCTAAAACGTCCACATCATCACTCTGGCACGTTACTCAGCGGCTTCTACGCCTATTCAGCTTTGGTGCCTACTCGGCTTCTATGCCTACTCGGCCTCTATGACCACTCGGTTTCTATGCCTATTCAGCTTCGGTGCCTGCTCGACTTCTATGCCATTCAGCTTCGGTGCCTACTCGGCTTCTACGTCTACTCGGCCTTTATGACCACTCGGCTTCTACGCCTATTCGACTTCTATGCCGGTTTGATAACTATTTAGATTCTATGCCATGGTGACAGACATTGGCTTCTATGCCAACCTCTTCTACACGAGGGATACCTACCTACGTGGCTTTTAAGTCACGATCTTCGTAGCGATTACACGCATTTTGTCCCTTAGTTGGACCCGCATCATACGCTCATTCAAAGGATGATCTATACGTAGGCATTGGTTATTTTAACCATTGTGTAAAAGGGTGCTGTACTTTTCTACTACTCAGTTTTTACACCGTTTGAGTGGTCACTGTCACCAAAATTCTATAAATAGATACCTCTATCAACAGAGGAAAAGGCCGGAAAATTGAAGGTCGAAGAAAAGGAGAGAGAATTCAAGGAGGAAGAATTCAAGGTCAAAGAATTGAAGATCGAAGAATTGGAGGTCGACTAATTGGAGAGAAAGAGAGAGAGAGAGAGAGAGAGAGAGAGAAGAGTCCAGAGTTCAGGCAAAGGGAAGGGATCGACGACTTTGGCATCGGGCATCCATCCTCTTCAGCAACCCTCGAAGCTGCTACCTGTCTTCTACGGCACTTCTTCAACATCGTGTGGTCAAAGGGCTAAAGTGATCGACTGCAGATCAGACACCTATAGCAATATTCACCCAGATTAAATAAATTATACTTAGACATCCTCGTGTAGGATCAAATTTTTATAATCTTGTTTGTAAACATAAAAGAAGGGCGGGTCTTCGTACAAGACCTCGTTTTTCGCATTCATCAAATCTTTTCTCGTTTATATTACATCCCTAAAACAACCGTAGAGACAGTGAAGAAAATACAAGAGCACTTGCGATCAGCACAAGACAGGCAGAAGCAGCGGACAGATCTTCATTGTCGTCCCTTGGAGTTTAAAGAGGGCGATCATGTCTTCTTGAGGATATTACCGTTGATCCCAAGGTATATTGGACCATTCGACGTGCCAGAGCGAGTGGGAGAAGTGGCGTATCGGCAGTACAACCTTCACTCGAGGGAGTATATAATGTATTCCATGTGTCGTAACTTAGGCGATATGTGGCAGATAGCAGTCATGTTCTCGACCACTCTGAGATCACCATTGGGCCGAGCTTGTCATACCAAGAGCAACCCGTGGGGATCCTTGACCGTCGAGAGAAAGTGTTGAGGAACTAGTCTATTCCCTTGGTCCGCGTAGCATGGAAGCATCACACGCCAGGAGAATCCACTTGGGAGCGTGAGGATGACATGCGCAAATGTTTTCCATATCTGTTCGTAGATCAAGGTATGAATTTACTTTGTTCATTTCTACCATATACCATCCTTGATTTTCTATCGTGACTTAGTTTTAATTTCGAGAACAAAATTTTTATAAGTTGGATAGAATGTAAAATCCCTAATTTTAAGTATTATAATTATTTAATTAATCATTGAATTTAATTACATTATTTCTTGGTTAATTAGAAAATAATATTTAATTGAATTAATTACCTAGGTAATTACTCATCTAGAATTTATGGAACAAAAATATTATTATATTTTATTTTATTTAGAAAATCTTGTAGAAGGATGATAGAATTTTAGAATATACTAATAAATTTTTTTGGAATTTTATTACCTTATATATATATATATATATATATATATATATATATATATATATATATATATATATATATATATATAGTATAAACAAAAAGAAGAAGAAAAAAAACTTAATTGAATTCCTTAAACCACAACAACTAAACTGACCATAGCTAATAAACCCACCCCCCAAGCCCGTGAGCGACCCCGACCTATTCCCTAATCACCTTCCTCTCTCTATATATATATATATATATATATATATATATATATATATACAAATATCTTAAAAACCCTAACCCTAGCCGCTGACTTCTCCACCTCCATGACTCCGACCCCGATTTTTGCCACTGCACAGCCACCGGTGGGCGACCGGCTGACTGCGACAGCATTGTCGCGCAATCGCGTCAGCAGCCGCGGCACCGAAAGGCAGCGGTGACCGCTAATTTAAGCCCAGTTTCCCGTCCCATCTTTCGATCATTTTCGAATCCGTCTTCACCGGTATGATCATAACCTATCCCCCTCTCAACTCTATTAATTAGTTTCCATAAAACAACGTTTAACACTAGGTAGAAATCGAGGCCAAGTTGAAGAAAAACTACACAATTTAAACTGTTGTGAACTGTTCAACCACCTATGTTTAGAGGCTGTTATCTTCTACTATAGACCTCCAAATTTAATCTACTTTTTGCTATGTGAAGTCTACATAATTAAGATCATTTTCTGTTAATTAGATTATTTTATTTTGTGTTCGAATCAGAGATAAACTGGGTTAAAAATCATGAAAAACTTATTTTTAAAACTTTAGAAATTTGCGATACGAAGCGCGCCCCGCCAAACGGGACCGCCCCATCGCATACCAATTGCACCAAAAGGCGCGTATGGTATGTCTTGACGTGTGAACTTTCACGAAAACTGATTTGGATGCGTGTGCACATCGGAATCATCCTGTATCCGTAAAAAGTCCTCGTATAGCGACTTTTGTAAAATACCATACCATTTTGTGTACGCTCGCCGAAATGCGACGAAACTTACGACATTAATTCGTGGTATTACGCTGGTCCTGTGACCCAAGTTTCACTCAATTTCGAGATAGTTGACTAAGCCGCCTATTTGCGGCCTCCACGGTTGACTTTAAGGGCGAATTTATGTTCGGCTCACCGAAATCCAAAATTGGACATACCATTGAGTTCGTATGGAAGTTTAGAATTTGTTTGACCTATAATTTATCCCATTTAGAGACCTTTACCTCTGACACGCATTTCGGTGCAAACTGGGCCACATATGGACCCTACTTTGACTCAAAATTACCATTTTGCCCCTGTATCCAAATTGGACGAAAGTATAGTATTTTCTAGCTATCTCACTGATTCCGGGAATGTTGGTGATATTTATTTTAGCATCCGGAGATGTCTATTCAGAGGCCATAGTTTTTGATCTTGTGTACGTGATGTTTGGATGCTTATACGACGCAGATTGCTTGCCAGGCAAGTATACCTTGCCATTATACTGTGATTTACATTCCATATGATGCATGTATTTTATTTCTGTCCATTTAGTTCATATATTTTAAATTGTATATAAACTGCGCATCCAAGAATAACTTGGGTGCAACGACGGTGGCGTATTCTGTTTTTATTATATATATGCATGTTGACCTAGTTTATGACACCACCCCATTATCATGAGGCATTCTTATGTTTCATTGGCCATGCCACTGTTGTTACACGAGTGTGAGTCTCATGTAGGACACGGACTTGCGTATTAGGCTGGCCACTGGTACGTATGGAACGTGCGACGGTTAGAGATAACTACTGATAGAAATTGCATGCTAGAAGACTTGGCAGTTATTTAGAGGTATCATCGTGTCATGAATGTGACATGCTTAGAACATGGGGTGGGGAGGACAACAAGTAAGGCGTTTGGGCTCCTTTGGATTTTCTTTGTGTAACCCGTACGCTCCGCCGGAGATGCACGGTCATGATGACCACTATATATATTATTATTATTAGGCGGCCTCTGAGGTTCAAAAGACGTCATGCTTTTTAGGCCCCTGAATCTCCGAGAGAATCATGCCAATCCTATTTTAGCCAGATAGCCTACGTGTTAGAAAGTTGTTCTCAAAGTGCATTCACATAGATGGTTAGGCGACCCATTGGATGTTTATTTCCAGTACTTTATTGGCATACTTCTATGTATCTTGTTATGTCCCTCTGAGGACCTGCTACCTTTCCAGGTATAGACGTGCAGGATTATCCACAGGAGTACGGACCTGGACCTGACGCTTCATACCAGACTGAGGAGGTCTTTCCCTCAGAGTACCTTTGATTCATCGCAGCTGATGGATATTCTAGTGCTATTTCCTTTATTGACATTTATCTTATATTAGAGTTTGATCTCTTCTCTCATTTAGTTTTAGTATAGTCGATTGGCAGTGGATTTGTTTCCACCCGACTATCATTCTTTGATACTTCATATTCGAGATTCAGTTATTTATTTCCTATTTCTAATTTGTGCTGTGGATGAGATATAGATTGGGTGTGACTTGTATTGACAGTATATTACCACTTGTGGATTTGATATTCATGTACATCGTACTATGAGTTATGATCTTCCAACATATTGGAGTTATCGTATACATACGGCTGGCATGTTGCGTATTCCTAGACCTACGTATTTTGGGACAGGGGTATGACAAGGTGACCTTACCTTTGCTCAAGTACTAAAGAAAATTAGAACAGAAGAACAAATTAGGCTAAGGTCTAACCCTAAGTCTGAGTCTAAACCTAAGGTAAACTTAGTAGAATTCCAAGGCAAACCCAAGCCTCATCATCATCACAAACCCAAAAGGAACCTCTTCAAGAAGAAACAGAACCTTCAGCCTCACCACCAAAACCATCATCACCATAAACCAAGAAACTTCGGTCAGACTCAGGATCAGAATAGATTTTGTTTTATGTGTGGTAAAATAAACTATATGGCCACCAAATATTTCCATAGGAAGAAGAAAGCTGTCCAGACTTCTTACAAAGGAAAATATCCAGCCAAACTAGAAGCAAACATACTTCTCAACGGCTCTTCTAATTCCTTCAGGTTTGTAAGCTATCAACCCTTAGTCAATATTTTCTACCATTCTGACGATTGGTGGTTGGATTCGGGAGCTAATGTTTATATTTCTTTTGATCACTCCTATTTTTTAAACTATCAGGAATCAGGTGGAAGAGGTGTAACTCTAGGAGATGGATCAGCGGCACAGATTATAGGAATAGGAAGAATAGATCTAAAGATAACATCAGGAAAAACTCTACTCTTTATGATGTGTTGCATGTGTCGTCTATCAGAAGAAATTTAGTTAGTTGGTCTCTTCTTGTAGCTTTAGGGTACAAGATTATTATGGAGGCAAATAAAGTAGTATATTCTAAGAATGACTCTTTTATTGGAAAAGGATTTGAAAGAGATGGTCTTTTTATTTTGAGTACCGTGAATAAAATTTTAGATCCTTCTTTTATTGTTTCTAATATAAAATTTTCAAATGTGTGGCACAGTAGATTAGGTCATGTGAATCTAGGTTCCCTAAGAAGGATGATGAATTTAGATCTTATTCCTAAGACTCCAATAGATGATAAACACAAGTGTGAGATCTGTGTTCAAGCCAAACACACTAGGCTACCTTTCAAATCTATAGAAAGAAACTCTGACCTTCTAGAGCTAGTTTATAGTGATGTGTGTGACTCAAATAAGGTTTTGACCCGAGGTGGTAGGAAATACTTTGTTACCTTTATAGATGATCATTCAAAGTATTGTTATACCTATCTTCTCAAAGCCAAAGATGAAGTTCTAGACAGATTTAAGGTCTATAAATTTGAAGCTGAGAACCAGTTAGAGAGAAAGATTAAGATTCTTAGATCAGATCGTGGTGGAGAGTATACATCAAATGATATGACTAATTTCTGTGAAGAACACGGAATAATCCATGAGATAACTGCTCCACATTCACCACAGTCCAACGGAGTTGCTGAAAAGAAAAATTGCACTCTGTTAGACATGGTGAATGCATGCTCCTCAGCTCAGGTGCTTCCGATAATTTATGGGGTAAAGCATTATTATCTATTTTTTACATCCTTAATAGGATACCTATTATGTCTAAAGATAAGAATTCCTGTGAATTATGGAAAGGTAGAGTTCCTAGGATCCATTATCTCAAAGTTTGGGGATGTCTAGCTAAAGTAGAAATTCCTGAACCTAAAAAGAGAAAGATTGGTCCTAAGACTGTAGATGTTGTATTCATAGGATGCCCTAGACAGCAATGCCAATAGATTTTTGTTACTCACTCAGAAGTAAATAAAATATCTAATATTACTATTATAGAAACTAGAGATACAATCTACTTTGAGAATGTATTTCCCTTTAAAAATAGTATTTCATCCACTCCTTCCAAACCTTCTCTTGCTCCGTCCAATAGTTCCAATGCTCAAATATCTACTTCACAACCTGAACAAGATATAGAATCTAGAATGAGTAAAAAAGAAAGGATTGAAAAAAATTTAGGAGAAGGATTCTTTACCTTTTTGGTAGAGGGTGATCCCTCAACTTATGAAGAAGCTATATCCTCTCATGATGCCCCTTTATGGAAAAAAGCCATTAAAAATGAGTATAACTCCATAATGGAGAATAATACTTGGTTTCTAGCAGACTTACCTTTAGATAGCAAACCCATAGGTTGTAAGTGGATCTTCAAAATAAAACTTAGAGTTGATGGTACCATAGAGTAATACAAGGCTAGATTAGTAGCCAAAGATTTTACCCAAAAAAAGGGACTAGATTATTTTGATACATACTCTCTTGTAGCTAGGATCACCTCTATTAGAACCCTTTTAGCCTTAGCATCCATTCATAATATGCTAATCCATCAAATGGATGTAAAGACAATATTTCTAAATGGGGACCTAGAGGAAGAAATCTACATGGAGTAACCTGAAGGTTTTATTACTAAAGGCCAAGAAAAAAAAGTTTGTAGATTAGTTAAATCTCTTTATGGCCTAAAGCAAGCTTCCAAGCAATGGTACAACAAATTTGACATAGTCATCTCAGAATATGGTTTCGTGCCAAATAAGTATGACAAATGTATATACTCCAAAATTATAGATGAAAGTTGTGTCATCTTATGTTTGTATGTAGATGACATCCTTATTCTTGGATCATCACTGGAATTGATAATTAATACCAAGGACTATTTATCCAGCCAGTTATATATGAAATATCTAGGTGAAGCCAACTTGATTCTAGGAATGCAAGTGTCCAAATGCAAAAGGGGTTATACTCTATCGTTAGCACACTCGATTGAGAAAATGCTAAGAAAATTTGAGTATTTTGATAAGAAACCTGCCCTTACTCCTTAGGACAGTAGTGTTGTTCTCAAGAAGGATGAGAGTTCTCCCATGGAACAACACAGATATTCACAAATGATAGATTCTCTCATGTATATATCAAACAGGACCATACCTGATATTGCATTTGCTATTGGAAGACTAAGTAGATATACTAGTAAGCCAAATCAGTTACATTGGACAGCATTAGAAAGAGTATTTAGATATCTTAGGGGTACTTTAAATTATATGTTGCACTATACTAAATACCCTAATATTATAGAAGGTTATTCAGATACAAACTGGATAACTGACTCACATGATGTAAAATCCATAACTGGATATGTTTTCACTCTAGGAGGAGCTGCTATCTCCTGGGGCTCATGTAAACAAACTATTATAGCTAGGAGTACAATGGACTCTGAAATGATAGCATTAGACACTGCTTGTACTGAAGCCGAATGGCTAAAAAATCTTATTATACATGTACATGTTTCTCTTAGTCCTGTTCCAGCATTTTCTATAAACTGTGATAATAAATCTGTTATAGAATTACTAAAGCATGATTCTATGAATGCTAAGATGAACAGGCACCTGTAGCTGCACTTCAAGTCAATAAAAGGCCTAGTAGGTAATATGTGGTTCTTGACTATATAAAGTCAGAAAAGAACCTTGTAGACCACTTGACGAAGGTCTGTCTAGGACTTTGATCCTAGAATCATCGAGGGGGTGGGGTTAAGCCCATAAATAAGTCACCAGCAGTGGCAACCCAACCGAGTCTAACTGGAGATCCCAAGAAGCCGGTTCAATGGGTAGAAACAAGCTGGACATAGGTGACTTTTATTGAACACTGACTCGAGATTAAAATCTCATTAAATATAATGCCCAAGTGGTTGTATATGTGTACAATGATTCTCCATCCCTATGGTGACAGTGTTCCTGAGTGATATGGTTAGGATGAGTTTTAATACTCTTAATAGGTCCAAGATGATATGCGGGGTTGATACATATCACCAACCCCTAAGGACTTACCTATATAAGAGGTCGTGAAGGCCGCGACTATGGGACAGGCGATCCGAGATAACTCTCATGAATATAAAATAAGTGGGCATGGCCAACCAAAAGTGCTAACCGTTAGACCCAAGAACCTCTAGCATACTATGTGTGCTGTCATGCCCCAATCTTTCGCAGGCTAATCGGCCGTCCCCGCTGGGAACGAATCACCGTTCAAGTGCTCGCGCAGGACGATCGCTTGACCCATCTAAGAGTGATGCCGCACGAGCGTAAGTCACGCCCGTGCAAGGCCGGGGTCCATGCTGGTAGTAAGAGGTCTAAGCCACAGAGTCACACAGATTGTCCGAGTGCAGCAGAATAATGAACGCATAGGCGATTGGTAACAAGTTCACAGAGTCGTAAATAGAGAAGCATTGAATAACACAAGTATAAAAGTAAAGCAAACTCTTTATTGATATTAAACAAGTGTTACAGGAAGCGCTTGACCGAGATTATAAATCGCTCAAGTCTCTCTCTCTCTCAAACAGTAAAAGCGTGCCAAGTGGCAACATTTGTAGAATGATGTATAGGCAATATTCCAACATTATGTCTTGTATATGTGCTTCAGTTCCGGATGCGACGCTCCAAGGCTCTAGAGTGAACTCCATGCCTTAGCACGCATGAAGTAGGCATCTGCACCGAACGAGGTTCTTCCGCACCCTACAAGAAATCTGGTGGGTTATCAGTACATGAATGCATTGGTGGGGAGGCTACTCGTCCGCTCGACAAATCCAAACACTTTTTATAGATTTTGTGCACCATCTATTAAGTTATCTTTCTAATCTTGCCTTAGGATCAATTTTATGGCAATGTTGAATAGCATAACTCGTGTGGCAGTGCACCGTGCGATATAAGGAACACGACAAGACTTACCAACTTACCCTCCGTCCTTCCCTGTCCAAGGCAAACCAAGTTAATTCAAGTACGATCATATATGTAATGAATTCAGGGGCAATAACATATGCAAACATAAGTGTTGTGAGTGAGATTATGTTCGGGTGCACGAGTATACAGGTTATCCAAAAGTGTTACAATGGATGTTAAGTGTTTCAATGGATTGCTCGGGTTGCTCCATTTGTATAGATGACTTATACTCATTTCATTCAGGTGATTCTGATGTCTTGGATGCGATGCAATAACTCGCACGCAGATTACCGCTAAGCTAGGATGACTTATCTATATGAACATGAGATCACCGGTATAGCCATAAAGGATGACGCATAGTCTCGGATAGAGATGAGGCATAACGAAAGAGTCATTGGGCGTTAGCCATCATCCCGACAAAACATGGTGAGACTACTATGGATCATGGAGTCAGTCAGATTATCTATAAGTAGGATGCACTACCAAGTATCCGGTCGCTGTATATTGCGTACCCCAAACCGGAGAGCATCCTACCGATTTGGTCACGCAATACCATATTCCTCCTAGAACGGTATGATCCCGGTACCCCGGTGATCATCTGAGGAATCCAGGTTATTACCTCGTGCACGAGTTGTCCGTGACCATGCAAGCCTCGGGTCTTCCAATTTTATATCTTGACATGATAATCCATGATTCTTGTTCTGAAATGAGCAATTGCTCCACGAGCTGTGATTCTTGATTTGCTTGACATGATTCTTATTCAGATATAAACTTGACATAATCCTTGATCAGTGATCCACTTGCCTTGATGCATTCCCCTAGTTCGGGGACTGCCTTGGTGACCTAATGGTCCTGGATACTTTCAGGTTTAGACATGCACGGAACGACCATTGGGTAGTCTTCCAAGGATAACTAAATGAATGCATGACATGAATAGCATTACACGATCTTGACATAGTTTATGCGACAAGCATTAAAATGAGGAAACATAAGCATTTACGTTGGCTCGGGCCCAAGGGTAAGCCGAGGAGTGAAACTGTAAAGGGACTTACCGAGCGACATAATCTAGGGTCGTGCAGTGTAGTAAGTGAACAATGTACTACGAAGATCATATGTCATCGTTCTACTCGAGGCATAGCAGGGTCTAGTTGCACAAGGGAAAGATAGCATGCGAGGTCTGTATATAAGCAAAGTTTCATTCCTATTTTCTAACACAAGCAATACAAGTTGTGATTATTTCCTTAGCTAGGTGCGTTGTACTCTTTATTAGCATCCAGTGGGTAATTCACCTAGCGACTAGCATGTGTCATCCATATTTTAAGTGTGTTGGCTAAGCAAAGACAAGTTTATCGTAACCACCCGCCTTAGCAATGATTCGCCTCGGTCAAGCGATACTCCGAGCGAGCCTCTGAAAGCCTAAGCCGAAACTCCTGAAGGGCCAAGTCTGGAAATCTTTTTGCCTCAAACGAGTATTCTCGCTGAGCAAAGTGGGTCAAGACCTTACACTTTTGCCGTTTGAATCGGCAGTCCGTTTGAGCGAAACGGGTCGTTACATTATGCACCACTCAGAAAAAGTCTCCTCACTCAGAAAAAAGTCTCGTCCCCAAACCTGAGCGTAAGCCATTCTATCGCATTATCGAATCTATCTCAAGCATAGCAAATTGGTACCACTAAATTCGTTTGAACATAATCTCCTACTCGCTCCTTACTATACCATGTCGCGTGTATGCTGAGTCGGTCTCATTGCGCCTTAGTGAGAAACGTATTGCTTAACGTGGGGTACATTTCAATCCATCATGAATGATGAGCAATGGGTTGAGACAAACTTATACAAGTCGTTATACTTGCTCATGTGGATAATCACTTGCACTAGCATTAGAGATCGGCATACCGCGAGTCTGGATCGTGTACAAATTCAAAGCGTCATTCAAACATATGCATATCAACCAACTTAGCGATAGCGAAGTCCTAGAACTCGAGTTTTACATATCATTTAGTCTTCGATCGTGCACACGTTCAAGGTGTATCACCCCGTTCCACTCAAGCGGACTGCCGATTCAAATGACAAAAGTGCAATGTCCCGACTCTGCTTTGCTTAGGCGAGAATTCTTGTTTGAAGCAAAGGATATCCAGACTTGTCAATACTGGATTCCGGCTTAGGCTTTCAGAGGCTCGCTCAGAGTATCACCCGACCGAGGCGAATCATCGCTAAGGTGGGTGGCTACGGTGAACTTGTCTTTGCTTAGCCAGTACACATAAAATCTGGAATGATACATGCTAGTCACTAGGTGAATTACCCCCTATATGCTAATAAGAATCCAACGCACCTAGCTAAGGGAATAATCGCAATTTACATTGCTTATGCTAGAACATAGAAATAAAATATTGCTTGTACTTAGACCCTCGTGTGCTACCCTAGATCGTGTCGCTCGAGAAGTCCCTTACGGTTTTACCCCTCGGCTTACCTTCGGGCCCGAGCCAACGTGATTGCTTATGTTATATAAATGCATGCTTGCCTGTTCATACGTTGCCTCGACTCAATGCTTGTAGAATAAGCTATGCCAACACCTTGTTATACAAAATATTGTTCCGAAAGATTATGCAAAACGAATCAGGCAATGCCTCTTGTCTTGTACTATTGTTGCCTCAACAACAATGCCTCTTGTCTTGTACTATTGTTGCCTTAACCGCATAAATTGATAACTAAACCTAGACGTCGTTCGATCACAGACAACTTGTGCACAAGGTCACGGTCTCGCGGACGGTGCTGGGGCACTGGCACCGTTCCGGGCGAGGCCTATTGTTTAGTCTCTTGTTCTTGGCGGAATAGCTTGCAGCGACTCTTGTACTTTCGCTGCATACCATTCTCGTCAAAGACTATATCGTCCATTATGGTATACGCCAGTGATCACCCCGTATATTTAACCTTTGCATGATTTCTTATAAAATAAAAGATAAACAAGTCATCCTCGCTTAGCGGCTATCCGCGTGCGAGATATTGTATCGCATGAAACGATAATCTGAACAACTAAACGATATAAATCTCGCTTCCAAATACTTGTATTTGCATATGATAATGCCCCTGAATGTTTATACTTGCTCGTGCTTGAATTTATAATGTTTTCCTTGGACAGGGAAGGAAAATGGTAAGTTGGTAAGTCTTGCCGTGTTTCCTCTCATGTCGTACGGCGCACTGCCACACAAGTTAGGTTATTCAATGTTTGCATGAAACTGATCCTAAGGCAACTAGAAAGACAACTTAGTAGTTGGTGCACGGAACCTATATTACGTGTTTGGATTTGTCGAGCGGGCGAGTAGCCTTTCCACCAGTGCATTCAATGTACTGATAACCCACCAGTCGTATGCAGGGTGCGGGAGAAGCTCGTTCAGTGCGGATGCTCCTTCGTGCATGCTATGGCGTGGAGATCAATCCGAAGCAGCGTTGCATCCGGAACTGAAGCACATATACAAGACATAATATTGTGAACATTGCCTGATTATCGCCTGTATAATCTTTCCACAATTGTAGCCACTTGGCACGCTTTTACTGTTTCAGAGAGAGAGTGGCTTGAGCGACTTGTAATCTCGGTTATATGCCGCCTGTAACACTTGTTTATATCAATAAAGAGTTGCTTTGCTTCAACTTGTGTTATTCAATGCTTCCGCTATTGTCGACTCAGTGAACTTGTTACCGATCGCCTATGTTTTGCATGACTCTACTGCACTCGGACAATCTGTGCGACTCTGTGGCTTAGAACTCTTACAGCCAGCCAATGAACCACAGCCTTGCACGGGTGTGGCTCACGCTCGTGCGGCATCACGCTCAGATGGGTCACAAAGCGATCGTTCTGCGGGAGCGCTGGCGCGGTGATTCTCGCCTAGCGGAAACGGATGGTTTAGCCTGCGGGAGATCGGGGCGTGACATAGTGGTATCAGAGCTTGGCTTATACGCCTTTGGACTTTGTTTTGATTATCTCAGTTTTGAAAGCTCGTTCGTGGGTTTTGTGTACGCTCTCTCTGATTGTCCCAAACAAAATATTCCAACAATAAGTCTAAATACTTTTAAAATATATTTTGAATGATATGATTGCTTGTATGATATTGTGCTGCGAGTGACCTTTGTGCCAACCTGAGTGAGAACCCTTGTGATTATCGCAAGTATCTTGTCCAATTTCACTATCTCTAAGTTTGGTTGAATGCATATGTTTGAGGGATGCCTTGAACTTGTGCACGATCCAAGACTCAAGAAGATATGAAACTCGAGTGCTAAGACTTAGCTATCGCCGAGTTGGTGAAATGAATGTATTAGAGGGGCACTTCGAGTATGTGTACGATCCACACTCGCGATATGCGAATCTCGAATGCTTGTGCAAGTGAACATCCAAATAAACAAGTACAACAACTTGTATAGGTTTGCCTCAGCCTTGTATCGTTAAATCAAAATTGATTGAAACGTACTGCTTGTCCTCAGTAAGTCTCAAAAATAAGACTTATTCTGAGTTGGGTTGGATGTAACACCCCGTTCTGCTCAAGCGGACTGCCGATTCAAACGGCAAAAGTGCAATATCCCGACTCCGCTTTGCTCAGGCGAGAATACTCGTTTGAGTCAAAGGATATCCAGACTTGTCACTACAGGATTCCGGCTTAGGCTTTCAGAGGCTTGCTCGGAGTATCACCAGACCGAGGCGAATCATCGCTAAGGTGGGTGGCTACGGTGAACTTGTCTTTGCTTAGCCAGCACACATAAAATCTGGAATGATACATGCTAGTCGCTAGGTGAATCACCCCCTGCATGCTAATAAGAATCCAATGCACCTAGCTAAGGGAATAATCCCAACTTGCATTGCTTATGCTAGAACATGGAAATGAAACATTGCTTGTACTTAGACCCTCACGTGCTACCCTAGATCGTGTCGCTCGGGAAGTACCTTACGGTTTCATCCCTCGGCTTACCTTCGGGCCCGAGCCAACGTGATTGCTTATGTTATATAAATGCATCCTTGCCTGTTCATACGTTGCCTCGACTCAATGCTTGTAGTAAAAGCTATGCCAACACCCTGTTATACAAAATATTGTTCAGAAAGATTATGTGAAACGAATCAGGCAATGCCTCTTGTCTTGTACTATTGTTGCCTCAACAGCAATGCCTCTTGTCTTGTACTATTGTTGCCTAAACCGCATAAATTGATAACTAAACCTTGACGTCGTTCGATCAAGGACAACTTATGCACAGGGTCACCTCGCGGACGGTGCTGGGGCACTGGCACCGATCCTGTCCGGGCGAGGCCTATTTTTTAGTCTCTTGTTCTTGGCAGAATGGCTTGCAGCGCCTCTTGTAATTTTGCTGCATACCATTCTCGTCAAAGACTATATCGTCCATTATGGCATACGCTAGTGATTGCCCCGTATATTTAACCTTTGTATGCTTGCTTGTAAAATAAAAGATAAACAAGTCATCCTCGCTTAGCGGCTATCCGCGTGCGAGATATTGTATCGCATGAAACGATAATCTAAATAACTAAACGATATAAATCTCGCTTCTAAATACTTGTATTTGTATATGATAATGCCCCTGAATATTTATATTTGCTCGTGCTTGAATTTACAATGTTTTCCTTGGACAGGGAAGGTAAATGGTAAGTTGGTAAGTCTCACCGTGTTTTCTCTCATGTCGCACGGCACACTGTCACACAAGTTAGGTTATTCAATGTTTGCATGAAACTGATCCTAAGGTAACTAGAAAGACAACTTAATAGTTGGTGCACGAAACCTATATTACGTGTTTGGATTTGTCGAGAGGACGAGTAGCCTTCCCACTAATGCATTCAATGTACTGATAACCCACCAGGTCGTATGCAGGGTGCGGAAGAACCTCGTTCGGTGCGGATGCTCCTTCTTGCGTGCTAAGGCGTGGAGATCACTCTGAAGCAGCATTGCGTTCGGAACTGAAGCACATATACAAGACATAATGTTATGAACATTACCTGATCATCGCCTGTACAATTATTCTACAATTGTAGCCACTTAGCACGCTTTTACTGTTTCAGAGAGAGAGGCTTGAGCGACTTGTAATCTCGGCTATACGCGCCTGTACCACTTGTTTATATCAATAAAGAGTTGCTTTGCTTCAACTTGTGTTATTCAATGCTTTCGCTATTGTCGACTCAGTAAACTTGTTACCGATCGCCTATGCGTTCATGACTCCACTGCACTCGGACAATCTGTGCGACTCTGTGGCTTAGAACTCTTACCTCCAGCCAATGAACCACGACCTTGCACGGATGTGGCTCACGCTCGTGCGACATCACGTCCAGATGGGTCACAAAGCGATCGTTCCACGGGAGCGCTGGCGCGATGATTCTCACATAGCGGAAACGGCTGATTTAGCCTGCGGGAGATCAGGGCGTGACACAAGGCATCCCTCAAACATATGCATTCAACCAAACTTAGAGATAGTAAAATAGGACAAGCTACTTGTGAAAATCTCAAGGGTTCTCGTTTTATAAATCACAAGGATACTCCGACAGGGTCAATCAAACCCCAAGTTATTTCCATTCTAACTCAATTCAAGTTTTTGCACTATCGTTAAGCACGATCTATCCGAGTTAACTGACTAGCGTCCATCCGTTCGGTCAAACATAGTACATATTACCGTTCCAAGTCTAACTCTAAGTCTTGATGTCACAGTTCTATAGCTTGTTCAAGTAATATGTTAAAGTCGGCCACACAGGTTCTTTTACTCGGTACAAGATCGTCTGCCTAATTACTAGGTCATCTCACAAGGTCATAGGTACAAGTCCATGCACACGATTCATCGTGCAAATTTGTCGCACGATGCTCGCCCCAATTCCTAGGGTCAAACCATTGTTCATTTGCACGAGGTATTCTATCCAAGCTCGTTTCTCTCAGATTTCTAAACATCGAGTACGGATCATCCTACATACAATAACACGTTTGTTTGCACAGAAGTTTGAATCCGTTTAGTAAAATCTACGATATATTCAAGTTACAGGACAAGCCTAGTGATTTGCATAGTCTATCTCCTCAAGCATGTTTTGATAGAATTCCTATCCATTCCAAGTCTAGACCACCAATTCAAGATTCAATTATAAATCTTAGATTATAATTCTAAGTCATCCAATAAGATTTACGTATCCGTTCACGAAATCATCAAGCATGATTTTGTTCTAGGTTCTAGGCTAGCTTTTCTTCGGAATACTTTTGATTCACTTGCATTTCCAAATTCGTCTTATCGTGTCGAACCATAAGTTAAGATGATCCATCAGTTGTCACGCTCCGATCTTCCGCAAGTTTGATCACCTTCGATAGACATGAGATTACCATGTCAATGCTCCCGCTGGATAATCGTCATAATTCGGACGTAATGCATGCACGAGCATAAAGTTACGCTCGCACAAGACAAGACCGTCTGAACGTTATGGTTTTCTTCGGCACGATTGAAATACCTTATCATTTCACTTTTGCTCCATCCAAGTTATATATAAAATCCATTAAGTCATGTCCGTTCATGCAGTGATTATAATTCGTCTAGCAAAATCATCCAACTTCAATATTACCGTTCGGTAAATCCATAGTCTACTTTTGACATTCCTCAAGAAACCGAGTTTAAATTATTCAAGCCAAAGTCTATACATTTGATACATTCCATTCATTGAGTTCATTTGGAATAATTATCGAGTATGTTCCTTTGAGTTCGATTATCCCCGCCGTACGTGAAATTACCACGCCGGCGCTCCGCAGGATAATCGTTCTCGTTGGGACTGATTTTGAAGGTTATCGTTTCGAACTAGATTTCAAGGTCGTTCTTCCAAACTCCAAGTCAAATCCGTTATCGCTTATCTCTTTCATCGAACCACAATATTCATTTTTGGGCAACTTCTATTCAAGCGATATTGTATTCAAGTTTAATCCGTTTTATTTTAATCCGAAATTGCTTGCACAATCCTCCAAGTTTTTAGCAAGTTTTCCTAACCGAGATATCGATTTTCATTTTTCACGAATCTTAATTCGATATAAGCCTTATCATTTATTCAAGATATCCTCTAATCATTCAATCCAACTATCGCACGAGACCTATGAATCCGTTGGGACATTTCTAAATGATCCATACATCACTCGGAATTGAGTCATCCAATTAAATCCCCAATCGATGTTCACATCAATCGCTAGCATATTCCCCGAGTTTTTTTAGAATTCCTGCACGATACTTAGGTATCGCCTGATAAATCTTAGTCTCATATATCTACCTATCCCGTTTATAGTCATCCAAATTACCCATATTCAATTTGTATCTTCCGACACGAAATATCGTTCGAACTATTTCCAAAAATCCAGGCACGATTCTCCATATTCGCCTAAGCGATAATCTGATAATGTTTCTATCAGTTGATATTCTAAGTCTGATTTATCCTTTTATTCCTGAATGATATCCCAATCTCATTGAAACTTAGCTTGCACCAAAATGTCTTGGCGCGCGATACTCTACACAACTTAGCCGAAAGGCTGTGTGCATAGCTAATCACTCGGGCAATATTCTATTCCGCACACTAACCATTTGGGTAATCATATATAACCATTCAGGTTCGCACATATCTCACAAATTCGAGTACGAGCCTAATCCCAAAGGGTCTAGCACAAGTCGGCACAAAGGCCTATGCGTCACAATTTCGTACAAACAATCATATCATTCACATGCACTTTTTTGAAAGTATTTAGACTTATTATTTGGAATATTCCAATGGGACATTGAGAGAAAGTGTATGCACATAACCCATGAACGAGCTTTTGAAACTGAGAAAATTAAAACAAAGTCCAAAGGCTTAAAGCCAGGCTCTGATACCAATCTGTCACGCCCCAATCTCCCCGCAGGCTAATCGGCCGTCCCCGCTGGGAACGAATCACTGTTCCAGCACTCCCGCGGGACGATCACTTGACCCATCTGGGCATGATGTCGCATGAGCGTAAGCCGCGTCCGTGTAAGGCCGTAGTCCATGTTGGCGGTAAGAGGTCTAAGCCATAGAGTCGCACAGATTGTCTGAGTGCAGCAGAATAATAAACGCATAGGCGATTGGTAACAACTTCACAGAGTCGTCAATAGCGGAAGAATTGAATAATACAAGTATAGAATTAAAGTAAACTCTTTATTGATATTGATCAAGTGTTACAGGCGGCGCTTAGCCGAGATTATAAATCGCTCAAGTCTCTCTCTGTGAAACAGTAAATGCTTGCTAAGTGGCTACATTTGTGGATTGATGTATAGGCGATGTTCCAACATTTTGTCTTATATATGTGCTTCAGTTTTGGATGCGATGCTCCAAGGCACTAGAGTGAACTCCACGCCTTAACACGCACGAAGGAGACATCTGCACCGAACGAGGTTCTTCCGTACCCTGCAAACAATCTGGTGGGTTATCAGTACATGAATGCACTGGTAGGGAGGCTACTCGCCCGCTCGACAAATCCAAACATGTTCTATAGGTTCCGTGAACCATCTATTAAGTTATCTTTCTAATCTTGCCTTATGATCAGTTTTATGGCAATGTTGAATAACCTAACTCGGGTGGCAGTGCGTTGTACGATATAAGGAACACGGCGAGACATACCAACTTACCATCCGTCCTTCCATGTCTAAGGCAAACCAAGTTAATTCAAGCACGAGCATATATGTAATGACTTCAGGGGCAATAGCATATGCAAACACAAGTGTTGTTAGCTAGATTATGTTCGGGTGCACGAACGAGTATACAGGTTATCCAAAAGTGTTATAATGGATGTTAAGTGTTTCAATGGATTGCTCGGGTTGCTCTATTTGTATAGATGACTTATACTCATTTCGTTCAGGTGATTCTGATGTCTTTAATGCGATGCAATAACTCACACGCGGATTACCGCTAAGCGAGGATGACTTATCTATATGAACATGAGGTCACTGGCATTGCCATAAAGGACGACACATAGTCTCGGACGGAGATGAGGCATAACGAAAGAGTCATTGGACGTTAGCCATCATCCCGACCAAACATGGTGAGACTACCGTAGATCATAGTATTAGTCAGATTATCGGTGAGTATGATGCACTACCAAGGGTCCGGCCGCTTTATATTGTGTACCCCAAACTGGAGAGCATCCTACCGATTTGGTCACGCAATACTATATTCCTCCTAGGACGGTATGATCCCGGTGCCCCGGTGATCGTCCAAGGAATCCATGTTATTACCTCGTGCACGAGTTATCCGTGACCATGCAAGCCTCGGGTCTTACAATTTTATTTCTTGACATGATAATCCATGATTCTTGTTTTAAAACGAGCAATTGCTCCACGAGCTGTGATTCTTGATTTGCCTGACATGATTCTCGTTTAGATGTAAACTTGACATATTCCTCGATCAGTGATCTACTTGGCTTGATGTGCATTTCCCTGGTTTGGGGACTGCCTTGGTGACCTAACGGTCCCGGATACTTTCAAGTTTAGACATGCACGGAATGACCATTGGGTAGTCTTCCGAGGATAACTAAATGAATGCATGACATGAATAGCATTACACAGTCTTGGCATAGTTTATGCGACAAGCATTGAAATGATGCAACAATTACAAGTTAACATATAAGCAAGCAAGCATTGCATTCATAAGAAAATATAAGCATTTACGTTGGCTCGGGCCCAAGGGTAAGCCGAGGAGTGAAACCGTAAAGGGACTTACCGAGCGACATAATCTACGATCGCGTAGTGTAGCAAGTGAACAGTGCACTACGAAGAGCATATGTACATCGTTCTACTCAAGGCGGGGTCTAGTTGCACAAGGCAAAGATAGCATGCGAGTTCTGTATATAAGCAAAGTTTCATTTTTATGTTCTAACAAAAGTAATACAAGTTTGGATTATTCCCTTAGCTAGGTGCGTTGTACTCTTTATTAGCATGCAAGGGATGATTCACTCAGCGACTAGTATGTATCATCCTTATTTTAAGTGTGCTGGCTAAGCAAAGACAAGTTCATCGTAGCCACCCACCTTAGCGATAATTCGCCTCAGTCGAGCGATACTCCGAGCGAGCCTTTGAAAGCCTAAGCCGTAACTCCTGAAGGGCCAAGTCTGGAAATTCTTTTGCCTCAAACGAGTATTCTCGCTGAGCAAAGCGGGTCGGGATGTTGCACTTTTGCCGTTTGAATCGGCAGTCCGCTTGAGCGGAACGGGTCGTTACATGTGTTATTTTTTAAATCTGGTACAAGAAGTCTGATTCAAGGCATAGTCCATCATGCACTTCTTCAAACAAAGATAATAGTCACTAAGTGAGATTCAAGGTTGTAGTCTATCTCATCTATGCATAGTATATACCTGCCCAAAAATTCTTTACTCTTAATTTCTTTGTCACATCTATTTCGAAACTTGACCTTTGGGGGGGGGGGAGGATTGTTGGTTGTGTGTGTATATGTGTTCACACACATGTGAGCAAAAGCTCAATTTTCTCATTTGCTTTAGTCCCATATCGGTTGGACCACTCTACCTTTGTACGTATATAATAGTTCTTACTCTTTGCTTCCTTATGGTCTTGTGTGGGGAGCTCTATGGGCCACACGCGCGCGCCGCCGCCGCCGCTCGGCCCGGCTCAGCTCGGTTCGGTTCGATTCGGCACGCGTAACGGATGCGGGTACGTGCCCACACCTGTGGGCGCCGAATGCCTATTCAATTTTCTCTTCAGCATCGGGTTGAGACCCTAAATATCTTTTTGCTCCTCCTTGTTTTAAACTCATTGGAGATTTGAACGTTGGGCACTATGTCCAGGTTCATTCTGCACATGTGACAACTTCTGTAACAGCTCATATGACAGTAATTTTTTTATATTTTTTTTCTTTTGTTATTGCTCCTTAATGGCCTGTTTATGAGCCATTTAATATACTGTCCATTGGTTGTGTCTAGGGACTGTCTATATATTGCGGTCTCCTCCTCCTTCATTTTTTACAGAAGTTTATCCTCAACGGTGAAACCTCTTTCTCTTGTTCTTTTCTCCAAACACATTCTCCTGTAAATTCTTGCTCTGGGCAGAGCTAAGTTCGGTCTATTTTTCCGAGTTGTGTGCGACGAAGAGAACCCGGCAGTCAGGAGGTTTTACCATTAGGAGCTTTCGAGAAACGTCTGCACATAGACCTCGGATTAACTCTTAGGGCAGTGCTTCGTGCACAAATTTTTCGGAGGCCGGTAACATTAACCTTTTTATTTTTATTCTTTATAGATTTCTAAATAAAAATAGGAGTTGGATACATTTATAACATGAAACATCTCAGTAGTTTTATGGCATGCTAACCACCAAAAGCTGGTACTCCAATTAGCAGCTCAGCACCATGTTCGGTGCCAGGTTCGGTCCAAAGAATGTCTGGGGCAAAATAAAAAAAAATAATTGGAACCAAAACTATAAAATGATCTTGTGCATCATCTAAAAGGAGCCTTGGACAAAAATCTAAAAAAAGACTTTTATTTGAATTTAAAAGAAGTTTGTTGGTGTTGCTATTTTGGTTAGAGACAACAAAGAAAGAGAAAAAGAAATCTACTTCTCTGATGAATTTTATATATATATATATATATATATATATATATATATATATATATATATATATATATATGATAAACAAGATATGAGTTATGAGTTATAGTGTTAATATTTTTACATGAATTATGTACATTGGACAAATATGAATAGATTTTCATATTTTATGTACATCCATGTACAGTAGTATACTATATTTATATTGGTTCACATATATATGTGTTCATGTAAGAATATAAACAATACGACTCATATTTCGTTATATATATATATATATATATATATATATATATATATTATTTTTGGTATATTGTTTGCTAGAAACATAAACCAATGGAAGTACTTAGGGCCTGTACGAAATTTTGTGTCAATGGTATATTGTTTGTTTTCTATTCAGTTCACATGAAGTTGTTGCTGTTGCCTATTCTTTTTCTTTCTTCACAACGAACTTTCACGTGAATAGTGTCGCGAGTGGTGGGTTATATGCAAATTTACCAAGTCATACTATTGAAGCTGTTGTTCTTCCTGTGCTAAACAAAATAAAATATGCATAATTTCCTACCTAATCATATATAGCTATCAGCTAGAATTTTTTTTTTTAAAGAAAAACTATTTTAAACTCACAGGATTCCTTTCTCTTCTTCTTCTTCTTCTTCTTCTTCTTCTTCTTCATTACTTGGCTATACTTATGTGAATATTAACATGTAGCTTGTTGTTTATTCGGCTTCTTTATCCTATGTTGATATATATGTTTTTTTTTATGAACAAATACCTATCCATATTGTTGTAAAATGCAGAGAACCTATTTCTACTTCTCTAACAAGGCTCGATTATTAAACTGGAAACAAAGGACTCGAGTGGGATGAATATTACCTTTGTCCGGTCGATGGATCGTTTCAACAACGAAACCAACGCGAAGGTGGGGGGAACGAGACGCGGTTCTATGACGTCGGCGTTGTAGACGACGGTCGAGTCTAAGCGCCATTGGTAGTCGGTCCATCAAGGAGATGCGGCTAAATTAATATATGTTGTTACAGTAAATATTCATATTTAGCTACAAAAAATTTGATCTTATTTATTATTATTATTATTACCTTTCATAAAAAAGAGTATCAATTATAAAAGATATGAAAATGACTAAACTTGGAAGGATGATTTATATTCAATATTCTATATGTATAATAGAAATGAGCATTTATTATACAACAATTAACATGATTGTAATAGAGGAATGATGATTCATTATGGGTACCTAATAGAAATGTTAGCTATAGTTGTATATGTTGTGTTTTGCTTTTGGACTAGTGAAAGATAGTCCCACATTGGCTACACCACCAAGTTGGTATCACAATATAATACTTTGTATGTGTTGAGCTATGCACATGAGGTATTGTGGGGCTCATGTGGATGTCATGTGGGAGTATTTTTCTATGAGAAAAAATGAATAACTCCTTAAAGAAAATATTTATACATTTTGTCACTCTCTTGGAAAAAAATTTCTTAGGAGCTAAGCGCCAAAGACTCGTACTCGGGCTAAGAATCTAGGGCGCAAAGTGGCACTTTGTTAGCGCACTTAGCATTCTTATATTTTTATAATTAGTTAGCGGTCATGATTAGGTTTAAGGTTTCCACCCTCCTCTATAAATACTCTATTCGTATCCCTTTAAGAACTTACTTCGAAATTGAGAGACGAAGATAGTTACTACTGCTGCGGCCATTGGAGTCCAAGGAGTTTTCGTGCTAGTCCAGAAAGGAGGTGACAGCGAGCATTCTAGAAGTTTTTCGAGAACTTGCTAGTTCCTAGAAGCAGATCGTGGTGGGATAAATCTAGCTTTGAGCAACGGTGATCTTAATTACCCCAACAAGCAGGGATCCATTTTCTTCTTCTCCTTCCTCTTCTCTCTTTGTAACTCATTCTGTCTCAATTGTAACTGCGTTTGCAAGGAAGAACGAAGTTTGATTTTGATTATTGTTATCTTTTAAGCAAGTTGTAATCAATGATTAATATTATAGTTCTTCGTTGGAATCGAGGATTCAAAGGGCAAACTCGTTTGCATTAACTTATGATTCTCGACCACAAATTTGGGATCAAACAGAGGTTAGACTGTAAAGTTTGCGTGAACCTTTATTCCTGGCTCGTTCTACCATCTTTTGATTAAGCTCGGGATTGACAATCTCCCACCTGGATGGAGCAACTTTTTCTCGGACATGTATCAAAAGAAGATGGAAGCCAACCTTGATCTCCTACTGCATTGGATCCACGTTGAAGATGAATTAAGGGCTTAAAACAAGGTGGACACGCTGTCCAAACAGTTGGCCAAGACTAACTTAGTGCATGCTAGTGCCTCCAAGGGAAAGCAGAAGGCTTCAACCATCTGAAGGTGAAGTTGGCTTCATTCAAGCAAAGGCCTAAGAATGATGGGGCCTGTTTCAACTACAGATCCAAGCCCAAACAGACTGAGCAAGGGAAACCTAACAAGGTTACAATGATTGCGTAGGTGGTTTCAACTAGTGTCGACACTGACTGGTGGGTGGCCACTGGTGCATCCTGCCATGTTTGCTCAAAGAAGGAGTTGTTCACCACCTATAAGCCTACCTTTGAGAAGGTTATGGTGGAAAACCAGGTACAAGCTGAAGTACTTGGGATCAGAACGGTGATACTGAATTTGACTTCGAGAAAGTCGCTGACGCTTCAAGATGTGAAGCACGTACCGGTGATTGCAAAGAACCTAGTCTCAGGTAGTATGCCCTGCAACGCAGGCTTGAGGATGGATATCAATGCTGGGCAAATGGTGATGTCTTATAAAGGAACATACTTCAAAAAAGTATTTTGTACCGAAGGGATAATCAAACTTCAGCTTGTAACTCATGCTAATAATGTTAATGCAGTCTCTTCTTCTAGTTATTCTCTTAAGTTATGCATAATAGACTAGGATAGTTTCATTGTAAAAGAATAAACAAGATGTCTAGTCTAGGGCTTATCTCCAAATATAGGAAGGAGGTGGAGAAATATGAGGTCTGTGCGCAGACAAAGATCACAAAAAAACCCGTTAAAACGGGTAATCCGAAGCACAGATCTTCTGGAGTTGGTGCACTCAGATATTTGTGACTTCAAACAGTTCTCTACAAAGGCCGGGATAAAGTATTTTATTATATTCATCGATGACTACTCGAAGTACGCCTTCGTCTATCTGCTTAAGTCAAAAGATGAAGCATTCGAGAAGTTCAAGGGGTTCAGGACTAAGGCTAAATGTCAAACTGGACAATAACTCAAGAGACTCAGAAGTGATCGAGACAAAGAGTATAGGTCTATTGAATTCACATCGTTCTACATAGAACATTGAATTGTCAATGAGATGACTGTTCCGTATTCTCCTCAATCAAATGGAGTAGCTGAAAGAAAGAATAAGACATTGACATAAATGATGAATTCAATGTTGTTCACTGCGGGTCTTCCAAAATACTTCTGGGGAGAAGCTACATTTACGGCTTCTTTTATTTTGAATCACTACCAAAATATGATAAAATAGCAAAGTTTTTAGCGACGACTTCAGTTAACGTCGCTAATTTTACAGAATTAGCGACTCCATAAATAAATGTCGTTGTACGTCACTATTTAGCGACTGTACTTGGGTTTTTTAAAAGAATAGTTGCTATATGTTTTTTAAACATCGCGAAACGTCACTAAAGTTTTTAATTTAGCGACGTTTGGCGACGTTTTTACTGACGTTGCTAATTTTTTGATTAGTGACATTTATAAATGTAGATAGTCGTCGTTGAAATTTTTAAATGGTGATGTTTAGCGATGTCTAAGAAGTCGCTTATATTTTTATAATTAACGACGTTTAGCGACTATCTAAACGTCCCTATTAGCTCCGTTTAATTACTCTAGATCAGACGTCGCTAATATATTTTTAATATAACGATCGGGTTTTTCTTTTTGCCCATTCTTACTCAAAAAATTTCCCAAAATTTTCCAAATTTTCCTTACCACCGTGACCCAACCCCTCGTCAATGACCCCCACAGCCGATCGTGCTCCATCGTCGACCCCCCTCCGACCGTACTCCACTGTCGACGACGCACCCCCTCATCCTCCTCCACCGAGATCCTCCTCCTCCTCTTTGGGCTCCTCCTCCCCCGAGCTCCTTCTCCTATTCTCCGGTCTCCTTCTCCTCAACAGCCTACGCTGGCCTCCTCCTCATCCTCCTCTCATCCATCCCCTTCCTCGATCAACCCCCAAGATCAGGTAAACCCTAACCCCATCTCTCTCCTATCTATTTGACATGGACACAACACAGACACGAATATGACACAGACAAACATGACATGAGATACGACACAGACACATATACTGATACGGCATGAGACATGACACAGACCCTAACCCTAACACTATCTCTCTTCTAGTTAGCTATCTGAGTTTAGAGGTAGCCTTGCATATCAGCATCATGTACAATACGATACAGATCTTGACTCAAGGAGAGTCGTATACGCGGACATGGGAATGACTCTTCAAAGACAAGACACGACAGGATATTGGCTTCTTCTAGAACTCGTATCCAACTTGGGTTAGAGCAGTGTAAAACCTATCCTTGACACAATAGTTCGTGTTCGGGTGGTTGTGGCACGATATTTGTATATGTATCACTTAACCAAGGACACAACGCCCCCCCTTGGCCACGATGACCCCCCCCTCCCCGGCTCCCCTCAACCCCGACGACCCCCCTCCTCAGTCAAAGGGTCACCTAACCTATATTTGGAGTGAGTGTCATGAGCGTAGGGTATATTTAGGGTGTACTAGTGATGTATGTGTGTGTGTGTGTGTGTGTGTGTGTAATAGGAAGATGGTCATTTACAACGTTCAAATACGCACCGTAAATAATATGGTCATTTACGGCATAGCCTTATACGACACACAAATGTACGCTGTGAAAGATCTTTTACGGCGTGCTTCGCGGGCCGTAAATGATAATTTTTCTGCTAGTGGCAGCAGCAACTTGCACCATGTGCAAGTGAGTTCACATTGTATACATGTGTGTGTTTGAGTCTGTTTAGTGAGTGAGTGTTAGTGAGTTAGTATAGGTTAAGTGTTAAGTGAGGGTATATATTAGGATTGAGTATTTAAGGATATTTGAGTTTTGATTTAGTATCCCAAGATACTTGAGTAGGTATCAATATACCAAGTTCATGAATAATTTATTGAGTGCATCAAGATATAGGTAATTAGGTAAATTTTAGGTAGTACGTCAAAATTTGGCATTAGAAATACCAAAAATCGAGCTCTCATCTCCCGTCCATAAATAATAACTGAACAAGTCCTACATGTACTAGTTACGGGCACTAAGCCTCCCCAAGTAAGAATCTTCCAACTCTTCGGCAAGGGAAAAGCACATGAATCAAGCAGGATGCAAATATTTATTTAAATAGAACGGATTGGAAGGAAGGTGAGTTATAATCAATGTATGGATGAGACCTAAAACTCTAATCCTAGGTGCAGGCTCGCTCGGTACAGTTATGTAACCAAAACGGCTAACTCGACCTGCATGGGCTACCACTAAAAATATGTCACGTCCCAGTCCCAAAATACGTAGGACTAGATATACGTACACATGCCAGTTGTACGAACAAATATAGGAACCCAATTTAATGGACATAACCAGTCGTAGTACGCCGTAAAATATATCTAAGTCACATTATCACAGGCAGATAAAATTTAGTCTCATCCACAATTATCACAGAATAGATAACTTGATGAATAGGTAAAGTCTCAGAATCTACTACAAATAAAGTCTAGTTGAGAACAATCCACGATAATAAAGTATGAAAGATAATGAAAGAATATAACTAAGCAATAAAGAAATAGTCCGGGCGTCAGCTAACTAGATAAGGACACAAAGACACTAAGCAACTATCATCCATAGCTCAAGAAAACTCCTGTGGCTCCACCTCAAGATCCTCGTCAGCAAAATCTCCAACTCTGTAGTCCGTTGGTTAAAAGTGCTTGTCTGGATTTGGAAAAGGTGCCAGATCCTCAGAGGGACATAACAAGTACACAAGAAATCAACATGCATAAAAGTAAAGCAGTAAACAATAAATATGGTAACTAAATCATCTATGTGAAATGCACTCGAGACATCTCTAATAGCGCATGAGGGGGGAGAAATAGAAGGATCAGTCATCCTACTAAGCGTTCAACAGAACTCTGGGGTACACCAGTTACACCATTTACACAGTAAGAAACAGAAATTCTATACGCTCACTAGTAAATTCTCCCCTCTCAATGGACTATCTGAATCGTATACGTGGTGCAGACGTAATGCAACGACGTCAATAAAATCTAGAAACTAGTCCACACACTAACTACTAACACAAGACGCGAACTCACGTATCGATGTACGGTTGATATGTTAGTCCATGCATTCACTTACTCAGTGAATGTGTTGAACAAGTGTCAAGTCAGAAGATACCACGTACCTTCACAATATACCAAATAAGTCTGCTAATCTATGAAATGTGCACACAACTAGCAAATAAAACTAATCATAATATAAACTGAATAATACAATCAAGCAAGGAATACTTGCCTTCCAATCCAAGCTGCGAACAAAGTAAACCTGCTCCTGAGTCCTCAACCGGATGGTCTTGAGCTCCTATAAATCTATATATCACACACTAATTAGACGCTACACTAAGTTGCTAATATTACACTATTAGCCTTATGGTTTGAGCTACATCGATAGGTTAATAATCAGGTAGTTGGTATTAATAACTCCTCATGTAAGGTGACAACAATCTCATGTATGTATCGTAAATTATTCAACTACGTGAATTCACAAATCTATGCAAGTTGTATAACTCGTCGAAGTAGTTATTGGAAAGTAGACTTTTATGTTTACATACTTAAAAAACATACAATCTAACATGGTTAATTTATAATACTAATTCTGAAATTAATTATAAAAATAAGCAAATTAAGTGTTTTCATCCCACAAGGGGTTTCTACGTAGGTTGGCAACTAGTCATGCAAATATGGGTGCTAAATAGTATTTCTCCGACATGCAAGTTTTCCAAAGATGAAATCATAAAAATGTTAAATTCTGAAAATAATTCTAAAATATTAGAAAATAATTATTTAATGAGTTTCTACATGTATATTTATCAATTCTACTTATTGGTCTTTCCGGAGGCACATACTAGTCTTCTAACAATAGTATTGGCAAAATTTTGCCATTATAACCCTACTATTTTTCTTGCATGAAAATCCTAAATAATATTTAATTCTGAAAAAATAAGTTTTAATCATAAATAATAAGGAGGACATTCATATATGGCCAAAGAATAAGTTACAATAAGTTTACAAGTAAACTAGGTCAACTATGTGTCTTGTTTATGCATAAATCCATTTAAAACAAAAAGTAATAATTCTGGAATTTTATTTTAAAAACTGAATTTAGTATAGGTTAATAACATCCTATTTTAATTATTTACAAGCTTTTAGAAGGGTTCGATATAGGATTTTGGATAGAACATTAAACTAGGCCACCCTACACATTGTACACGCAATTTATTCTAAAAAAATATTTCAAACTAATAATATGAAATAAACAGTAAAAATATGGATAAAAATAATTTAGTCATCATATTTCTCTATTATTAACATGATTTAATCAAGATTTCTACCTATGGGTGCATACACTACCAAAATAATACATATTAGTGACGTCAAAAAATGTCGCTAATAGGTAAAAAAAATGTCGCTAAAATATATTAACGACATAATTAGTGACGTTTTTGTGTTATCGCGTAATCCGTGGTCGCTGACAAGAAATTCGTCGCCATTCATCACTATAGCGACGTATATTTGTGACGCTTACACGTCGCTAAATATTTTTTTTATTAGCGACGGTATATCAGCGACGTTGTATATTGTCGCAAAACGGCACCAAATCAGCGATATTATTATCGATGTTTTGCTACACCAATAATGACCTGGCAGAAATTGCCAAGTCAGTTTTTAGCGACATGTAGTGACGTGTAGCGACGTTTTGACACTGATTTGCGACGTCCCTGATACAAGTTAGCGACGTTTTAATACAATTTAGCGACGCATTTTCACGTCGGTAAACGTAAGTAAACGTCGTAGAATGTTGCTAAATTTTAAAAAGACCAGAAAAAAGCATACAATTTCTATAATTATTTTCCAACAAAAGTCTGCCTGCAGTTATAAAATCACAGTTTATATAAATAGACCCGGAGCAACCCTCCGTTGAATTCCCTGGGTTCGTCGACTCCTTCGGTGGAACACTCAACACCAGTACATACACAAACACGTCAAGAATATCAAAACACGCAGGAATTTCCCAACAAATAAATACATGAATCTAAAATAATGTCACATCCGTCTCATCCAAATAATATAGAAAAAAGTATAAAATTAGTACATCAAAGACCCAAGAATGGGCCAATACACACAAACATACTAAAAAAGTCCCAATAAGAACTACGACGGATCAGGAGGAGGAATACTGTCGCACATCTGGGATAATAGGAAGCCATACGCTCCTGAGAAAGTATCACCGGTCTTGATAGAGGAGGCAGTGGAATCGATGGAGTCAGTGTCGGTGTGGATGCCGGCGAACCAGGAGGACGTATCTGCTTCAATGCTAGCAGTCAAGCTTTGTATGAATCCATGGCAAATACCATCCTCGAAGTGTTCGTATCCACTGTTCGACTCAACAAATCCCGCGTCGCATATATCCTCGCAAGTGAGTCGCTCATGGCCATATGCGACCCCTCCATCTCCACTTGTCTGCGTGCCGTAGACGCGACTGGAGTCGCCAAGTTGCGCTCTTTCGTCTGGCTCATAGTCCTGATCTTTGTAAGGTTGTGCTCCGTCGTCTGTCTCAGAGTCTTAATCTCCAATAGGCTATGCTCGAGCGCATCAAAATGTGCAATGATCGTCGCATAGTCAGTCTGCGGCTGAGACTGGGACTGCTCCGTAATCCTCCGTAGCAACTCGTCACGCAGGTCAGAAATCTGGCGGTCAACACTCTCCTGGGCTCGTGCCGACGCCTACGAAGGCTGCGAGGAATGCACACTATCAGAGGGGGCTCTGGATGACTGCGTCACAACAAAGGCTTCGTAGGATCCCGTACCGTAGTATGTACCCCTCTGAAGACCACCAACAGCGGTCATCCAGAGCTCGTCCACCGAGAGAGCTGTAGAGGGCTGCGAGAAAGTACCAGCCCCTTCCTCTATATGTGCACTGGCAGTCGCCCGCTCACATAGTCTAAGATACTCGTCCTAAACAAATGGTTGCTAACGTCTAAGGTACTTATCACTAACTATATACATATCTATTTGTATATTTTCAAAGTTATATTAAAACTAACACAAGGTAAAGTAACGTACATAGGTCCGCGTGGCCTTCTCATCGATGAGCTTTCCGCCCTTCCGATGGGTGGCTAGGAAGACGGTCACCTTGTGGGCGTCCTCACCCCTCTGTACCTATTAAAAATTATATTATTTGTTACTAAAATTAAACATCTTATCATGCTTTCATTAAAATAATATATATTCAATAGAATACATACAAGATGACATAAATGTTCCATCATGGAAATCAAGCCACCACACAACTTTCCTGCCTTCGACTAGCTGCATTTCCTTCTCTGACCTTTCAATGTACCTGGGTTCGGATTGTCACCCTCACTTTTTCAGCTAGGGGTAGTTTGGTAATTTGGCATGTATATTTTTATTGTTAGGAATATAATATTAAATATTATACATGTTGAATATTATTTATTATATTATTTATTTATTGTTAGAAGTTAGATTTTATTTTGGACTTGTGTTAGTGGACCAACTAGTTTAGATTAGATCCAAGGACCAACATTAAATTCTAGTTAGAATTGAGCTCAATAGTAAACAAATTCATTAGGAGGATGAATTAATTAGTGAAACCAATTAGACTAGAACCTTCCCAAGGGATATTTTAGACTTTCCATAGTAGCTTGGAGGAGGGGCAAGGGCCGGCCACCATAGGGAGGAGAGAGACTCTCTCTTCTCATTTGTCATTCCAAATCTAGATCTAGAATTTTTTCTCTTCCAAATTCTTTATTCCTACACCAATCCCTACTCAAATTTCTTTCCAATTCCTTCCCAATTATCATTGGAGGCTAGTAGAACAAGGATCTACAAGGAAGAAGCAATGATCTACAAGGAGGAGCAAGGATTTATAAGTTGGAGGCTACTTTCACTCAATTTGAAAATTTTATTGGAATCCATCTTCCAATAGGTACAATTTAATTTTTTCTCTCTCTCTAATTAGACTCTAAATCTGTAATTAAATTATTAGAAACCACCCCTTATACTAAGGCTACCCATAGGAATTGGAATTAAGTTCATAAGAGGCCTATGAAGAAAGTTATGTGGTATTTTGCATCAATTTTGGGGAAATTCCGAGATTAGCACATCTTGTATTTGTCAATTGGTCAATTAGACCAAATTGACATGTGTTTGATTGTATATGACTAGTCGTGTCCATAATTGGATACATGTCGGCCATATCCTGATAATTTAGAGATAAGAGTTGATTTGGGGGTTTTTCTCCGACACGGGGGTTTGAGCATGTCATATTTTGACACGGACATGTAGTTGAGTAATTAGCTCTTTGTGTTGTTTATAATTACTATTTTAGACATGCTCGTGTCCTTTGAAATACGTTTGGTTGTGTGGTTGAGCCATATTGCAAGCGTATCATAGAATGAGTGTGATACGGGTGCGATGCACTCCACATGTTTATTTTCTTGTATTTTAATATACTTGTTTATAGCTATTAGAGTATTATAATTGTATGGTTATGTATATGTGTATATATATCTATAGTATTATATAGATATGTATCTATAGCTATGTGTATATGTGTGTATATATATATGTATTATGTATGTTTATATATGTATATATAGATATGTATATATATATATAGAGAGATGTATTTGTATCTCTAGTGTTATGTATCTATGTATGTATATATATAGATATGTATATATATGTATAGATATGTTTATAATTAGTGATATGTATATAGTACATGGAGTGTGTATGAGTGTTGTGCCATGAGAGGGGGTCGGGACAGTGGGTTCAGTATATATGCACATAGCAAACAGTGTGTAGCCTGCATCACCAACAGCAAAGAGCCTGCAATAGCAAGGCACAACAATAATGTGTGCAGCATCCAATTCAGCAGTAGCCAATGCAGCAAACTGCAGCAAGGCATTCAACAAGTAGCAGAGCTGCAGCCGCATATTGCAGCAGCAGCTTCAGCAGTGTCCAGAGCAGGCAGTAGCAGCAATACAATAAGCAGCTAGCACAACACTACAGTAGCCAATGCATCAACTAGCAAGTGTGCAGCCAAGCCTGCTGCTAGCACAGCAGCAATAGCATGAAGCATACAACAACAACAACAGGATCGGGCAACCACAACATGAAAGGGGCAGCAACAACAAGAAGCGCAGGCACAACAATATCAATGTGCACAACCGCTAGTTAAGGTAAGGAGTTGATAGTTTAGTTGGCTTGATGTGTAGTTAGTTAAGTTAGTTACATTGTTAGGTAGTTTGTATATATACGCATTGTTATCTAATAGTAGATATGTATATACTTGTTAGACTAGTAGATATATGTATATATGTATATATGTATATAAGTATTAATGTGTTAGTAAGTAGTAGTAGTATTGTAATAGTTTGTTAATGTTAGTTATAGTTTAATATATTGGTAGTTAACTATCTATTAGGAATTGAATTAGCTTGTGATACCAAGGTAATGTCAAGGTATTGTTGGATACTCAAGGTTTTGGGTTTGAGTATCAAGATGGATGTATAGGTGGTGAGATACGCATTGGTTCAGCCAATGTATCCACTTTGTATTAGTTAGCTAAGAGTACTATATGTATTATCTTGTATATATATAAATTAGTATTTTTATATCTAATAACTTGCTTATCTTAGGATACGGTATTTTTGGATGGTATCCTAGTATCTTAGCTTTGCTAGTGTGGCCTAGTTACTGTTTGATGATAAACAAAGAAGAGGGTTTATACGAAACCTTTTTGTTCACAAACAAGAAAAAAAGTACAATTAATCCTATACGAGGATGTTAAGTACAATAAAATGATTCTAGAAAAGTATTGCTATAGAAGTCTGATCTGCGGTCGATCACTTTGTTCCTTGGACCACACGATGACGAATAAGTGCTGTAGAAGAAGCTTTAAGAATTGCAAGTAGGATCAAATTCCTATTGCCAAAGTTGTTAACCAAAACTCTCTGTCTGTGCTCTCTTTTCTCTCTCTGATCTGATTGTGATTATGCCCTGTGCTTCCACTTGTGCTTGTGCTTGGCCCAGGGGTCTCTATTTAAAGAGATTAGTTAAATAACTGCCAAGTTGGCGTAAAAAGCCAAGCAACTGTCTAGTTAGCGTAAAATACCAAACTGTGAAGAAAGTTGCATCTTTTATGCGACGGTTATAATAACTGCTACCCACGTTCAAATAATCTTCTGAATCTGCGTATGATACGTGTCCCATTATAAGATAACGCGTATAACTGCTTCTCGAAGATCATGACATGCAAGCCACGTATGTAACTGCACCTTGCGTAAAGATGGTTGGCGTAAAAGCCAAATAACTGTCTTGTTGGCGTAAAAGACCAACCTATGAAGAAGAAGACTTCTTTTACGCTACGGTTATGATAACTGCTACCCACGTTCCCATAGTCTTCTGAATCTGCGTATGATATGTGTCCCTTTATGAGGTAACACGTATAACTGTTTCTCGAAGATCATGGCATGTAAGCCACGTAGGTAACTGCACCTTGCGTAAAGATGGTTGGCGTAAAAGCCAAATAACTATCTTGTTGGCGTAAAAGGCCAAACTCTGCGTAAAACTTGATGATTCATGAATAATAGGTAACCAGCATAAAAACAGCCAATTATCCTTTCTGACTGAGGTCTTAAGCATATTCTGGGCTAAATAGCCTTATCACGTACCTTTACAAATGTAGCCGAGTTGGCATATTTCGAGGAGATAGCATACGGCGTACTCCTATAGTTAAAAATAACCTGGTTGGCGTAAAATGCAAGGATGGTGATGTGAGCGTATTAGTCACAGTTTTAGCTTTCCCAGTCAATTATCAATCACGACTGAGGTCTTGAGCGTATTCTGGGCTAAATAGCCTTATCACGTACCTTTGCAAATGTAGCCGAGTTGGCATATTTCGAGGAGATAGCATATGGAGTACTCCTATAGTTAAAAATAGCCTGGTTGGCATAAAATGCAAGGATGGTGATGTGAGCGTATTAGTCACAGTTTTAGCTTTTCCAGTCATGACAAAATTTAAAGAATAGAACCAAATCTCATGCATTAAATGCAGAGATATGCCTCCATCTCGTGCATTAAATGCAGAGATATGCCTCGAACTCTGTACGAGAAATAACTTTTAACGTGGCATCTGATTTCGTTTTATCTTGAGCGTAAAAACTTATTTCTGCCCATGTAGAATAGGCAGCGTATTCTTTGAATGCGTAAAAACAACTTGTATCAAAAATATGTCACTAAACGACAACCTGGGTCTCTGTACGAAATTATCATCACAGCCGTCCTCTCGATCATCGTGTAGTACTTTTGTCAGGAGTCAGGTTCACTGATTTGTCTGACAAATTCATCCGAGGAATACGAAGAGTTTCTCGTACAACTTTATGCTGTATTAAAAACAAATGTATTTTAAACTTTACGCAGGAGGGTAAAGCAATATTTTATGCCGCACAGCCATGAAGCACTGCTTTGCTTTATGCGGACAACTCTGAAGCTCTACTTTATGCGGACAGCTTTGAAGCTCTGCTTTAAGCCAAACAGCTCTGAAGCTCTGTTTTACGCGGAATAGCCTTGAAGCCATATTTTACGCCACACAGTCTTGAAGCTCTGTTTTACGCCACACAGCCTTAAAGCTCTGTTTTACGCGTACAACTCTGAAGCCACATTTTATGCCGCACAGCCTTGAAGCTCTATTTTACGCGGAGAGGGACTTCATGTATTTGGGAATTTGTATAATATGCGTACAATTCTCCAGCGTATTTTATGCTTCTACAAGAACCCCTTCAAAGTTTTTAAATTCCTCGTAATTTAAAATACTTTGAATGAAGCATAAAATGGTCAAATTTGACTCGTTCTTCGAGGCTAATTTTTTGATGATATTTAAGAAGTTTATTGGGATTTGTACGTTCCCTTCTTCCTATATAAGGGTAAGCAAGTGAACTTGGTTTTCCATACTTGCTTCACCACAAAGATGACTGCTGAGATTCATTGGGCTGAACTGAGAAAAAAGAAGATTATGTTCTTCCAGCATGTAAGGAGCCGTAAAAAGGGATATCTTTGAGCAAATATTCTCTGCAATGATGGACCATGGAGGGATATCATAGCTTTCTTTGCTCGAGACAATCAGCATTTTATATGACAATTCGTCAAAGAGAGAGGAAGGGTCGCATTAGACCACACAGCTTGCTAGCTGTATTTTCCCCTATTATGAAGCTGCACCTTGGGGTGCAGCTTGGGCGTGTCTTCCAGTATTGTGTTGGGTCTGAATCCCAAACACAATTCTAAGTATCGCCGCCGATGACGTAAGGAGGAAGGGATTAAATAATTTAAACAAGCCCAGTTTTGTATCCTCCCTCTATTCACCATTTTCTTGGCACCGATGTAATCGTGATCTTGAATATCTTGGAGCCGACGAAGTACTGTAGAAGAAGAAATGAAGATCACCATCAGACAAGGAGCTAGCGTAGTAGATTCCCGTCATATGTAATCGTGATCTTGAATATTAATGAAAAATTCTTTGTAAAAAAATAGATTTCCATCATATGTAATCATGATCTTGAATATTAATGAAAAATCCTTTATAAAAAATGAATTTCCATCATATGTAATCATGATTAATAAACTTGTCTTCTTTTATGCACTATTGATTTGCCATATTGATGTGAGGAAGTCTGATAATATGCAGCTTCAATATGCTTGAGTAATTTTTATGCGGACTCTGATAACTATGCATCCAGTCATGTTCCAACTTTTACGCATAAAGGAAGATGCGTAAAAACTCTTCAGCATTAAATTATCTTTGAAAATTCAATCATCATGCTGTTTTGACGAGGAGTCACAGAGAATTCTGAACCATCATTTCTCCTTTATAGATACGAAGAATATCTGTTCAGAACATCATGTTCAAAAATGGCTTCCCGAAAGATTCTCGAGACAGGGTAAGAAATATTCGCCGAACAGGCTATCCTAGATGTAAAAGATCCTGGCGAAACTTCGAATGAACTGCCAATGGCCAAAAAGTCATTTTCAATGAAGACAGACATTTTCATGGAACTCCTTGGCCCTTCGTCTGATAAGTCCTCTCGAATAAAAAAGAAGAGAAAACATTGATAAGAAGAGCATTTCCTGCGTAAACTCTTGTGACTCGCTTTTTCAAGCGTAAAACTCAGATTATCAATATATACGCGTATTCTGCTGACTGATCTGTCCCGCGTAATTTAAGATGCACGTAAAATCATAGATCCATAGCATTTGAGCGTAAAATCATAGATCCACAGCTTCTATGCGTAAAATCGTAGATCTGTAGCTTCTGAGCGTAAAATCGTAGACCCGTAGCTTCTGAGCGTAAAATCATATATCTGTAGCTTCTGAGCATAAAATCATAGATCCTTGCTCTACGCGTAAAATCATAGATCCTTAGATTCTGAGCGTAAAATCGTAGGTCCGTAGCTTTTGAGCGTAAAAATCATAGATTCGTAGCTTCTGAGCGTAAAATCATAGATCCTTGCTCTGCACGTAAAATCATAGATCCTTAGCTTCTGAGCGTAAAATCATAGATCCGTAGCTTCTGAGCGTAAAATCATAGATATATATCTTATGATGGATCCTTTACGCGGCATGACTATCTGTCTTTCTTTTCAAATTATCTACTGACTTGGTCCCAAATCATAACTGATTATGATAAGATCAGATTTGCTTAAGGATTCAAAGAGTTATTTGAACTCTATAAATAGACCTAGGTCGTGAGAGAGAAAAATCCTTCATCTCTTTCCGGAAAATCCTTCGTCTCTTTCTGAAAAACCTTTCGTCTCTTTCTGAAAAAGAACTTAGATTCGCCATGGCACCAAAACAGACCTCCACCACTAAGGAAAAGAAAGCCGCTTCATCATCTCGCTCCTCTGCTCAAGCATGAGCGACTCCTATTAGGCCAAGCGAGCCTCATTCTGAACGAAGTGCTCAGTCGTCTAGCTGTGCACCGGGCATCACAGGTAAAACTTCGAGAGAAATAAAATCCCTTCGCACACGTTATACGTGTATGCGCAAATACACCCATATTTTAATGTGTCAGCGTAAAACTCCATATTTGGCAATCTGGCGTAAAAACTCAGATAATTAAAATTTTGGCGTATACTGCAAACCTTGCATTTTATGCACTGGAAGTAAATTCCAGCATAAAACTTGATATTTTACAATCTGGCGTAAAACTCAGACTGTTAGGTTTTTGGCGTATACTGCAAATCTTGCGTTTTACGCACTAGAAGTAAATTCCAGCATAAAATCAAAATTTTACAGTCTGGCGTAAAACTCAGACTGTTTAGTTTTTGGCGTATACTGCAAGAATGTAGCACTTTATATTTTACACGCTGAAAGTAAATTCTAGCGTAAAACTGACTTATTCTATTGCTTTTTGCAGTGGACCTACAGATCCCCCCTCTGGCTGAATTAATGGGCTATTCTACTGGAATGTTGAATTCCATCTACTTGGAGGACTTGTCCCATGTGACTTTCCCCATCTCTGGAACCGAGTATCCTCAAGAAAGGGGAACTCTGATCTCGGCCCAAGGGGAAAGAATGTTGCTGAGTATGATCAGTAGGAAACCCTTGACATATATAGACGGCACCGAGTATAAGAAACCAGCTTTCTTATTTGGGGATGTTATTGATAAGCAATCCCAGACAAAGCCCAAGAAGGAAGATTGGGTATTTTCTGCTGAGGGCACGGTTATGTACCTGCCGAAGATGTCCAGAGATTACCCTATTTCTGTATTCTTCCATGCCACACTTCCCAGAAGGATGGCATGGACTCTGACTCCTGATCTTCATGGCCAGCCAGGGAAGATCTTTTATAAGAAAGGATTAAACCAAGGATCCTTTGTAAGTGGTCCCTCAGGCCCTATTATGCCCTTCAGAGCTTATTACCAGGCAGCGTCCCTAGTGAAGACTCCTCTTTGATTCAGCCATTTCAAATGGCAACTTTCTGCAATGAATTCATGGGGCTAGGAGGAGTATATCCCAAGGTTAACCCTTGCACAAGTGGATGGCTTAACCCCCACAATCTTCGATGGGCCAGTTTAACTGCATGGGCCCTGAAGCGTTTTCAAATAGAGCTGGAGAGTATTAACTTATTTGAGGCTGTGAGTGCTACTAGCGTTGGGCTGCCTATCAACACCAATTTGTTCTTAGCTTTGATGGAGCGATATAACTCACTAACTGGGACTTTCGCCACTCTGATAGGTGAGTTGGGCCTAGCACTCCATGAGATGGCAGATATCTCAAAGCTGCCAATGGGAGACATTCCTTATGAAGAATACGTCCCCACCAACAGAGAGTTGAAGGATACCAACCCTCGGGTAGTGGCTGTGTATCAAGAACTGATGAGCCACTATCTTGCATGCACCACTTTTTATAGAGAGCCTTCTGATTTGGCTCATATTAACAAGTGGGTATCCTACCTCTTCTTCCATCAGGCTAGAAATGCCAAACAGGACAAGGTTGTAGATAGTAAAGACAAACCTTTGAACCCCCTGAGCATTCTTAATGCCAACACAATCGATGATCTCATTGAAGATGCCGAGGCTCTAGATTGTGTTCTTAATGAAGAGATAGGGGGTTATCCTGTCGGGACCAAAGCCTACAGTTATATGAGGCATTGCCGAAAGTCTCTGTCAAAAGAAGCTTAACTGGCTGGCTTCCTTTCTATTTGGCTATACCGATGGGTGGTGCCTGGCATTGCGTTGGCAGATCGTATTCATCGCAATACCCTATGGCCCGCAGTACGTTTGGTATTTGGGGCAAGATTGGGCCTACTCCCTGTCATGGTATGCAGGATACAAGCTGGCCTGAGGGCTATTACTGATGGGCTGTTGGCCGATACTACACAGCGCGAAGGATATCCCAGAGTGGAATTACCATTCTTATATCTGATAGGATGGTTAATCCTTTACAACACCAGAGTGATGTCTCCCGGATCTTCCAGGGATTCGGGCAATAAATTCTTGTTGAATTACAAGAATTCTTTTTGGAATGTGACTAGCGTCATAGATTGTCGACTGGCACTAAATTTTGTCCATAGTTGGAAATTCTTCTGCACCGTTTCCCTCGTACATATCAATCAGCAGGGGGCTAAACTCCATGATATAGGTCAGGGGAAGACTATTCTTTCTCCTGAAGACTTTTACTGGTTGGTCTGTATTAGACCTTCCCACCTGCTGTATAAAAGTGAGGACCACTGCTACTTGGAGCCTTATCTGCCTAGCCATTTCGCCAGGCAGTTTGGGTATGATCAGTTGCACGTGGGAAATCCTATCACCAGCTTCAAATTCAAAGGTGGGCTTATTGATGGAGCTAGAGGATGGCGTTATTTCATCATGGGTTGTACTGGAGCAACCTTTCCTGTTCTTGCAACCTCTCTCTCCATGGAGTTGCGCATTCTTCATTCATACGCACAGTTTTATGTGTCCATCAATACCTTCCATCGTAATTTTGATGTATATGGAAGTTTCAGAATGCCCTCCCATAAGTCCATTGGAAGAGAGGAGATACCATCTGTCTCCTCTGATGAATTTGATAAAACTACTGGTGCAGATGGTTATTTGTTGATATTACCGAGAGGCATAATAGCTCCCCTGGCAGAGCCTCTCATTATTTCCAATAAACGAAAGGCTTCTACTCAGAAAGAGCCTTTCCCCCGTAAGAAGAAGCAGACTACCAGAGGTCCTAAAAAGACTTCCACCAAGGGGGCCTCTTCAAGGAGTGAACCTATTGTTTCCCTTGTTAGGGATAATTTTTTGATTAGGGGTTCTTCGCCTTTTAAAGAAGGAGCCTCCACAGTCCCAGCTGAAAGTGCTGGAGATTCTTTGCCCGCGACTGCTGCCACTACCACCGTTACTGGTGATGCTTCTATATTGCCTTCAAGGCCGAGCTCAATAATAATCAGTATACCTTTACCCAGACAAATAATGGGGCTAGTCCCTCCTTCATCTGTAAGTATTTCAAGCGAGATTCTACCCGATGAACCTCGATTAGATCTGGGTGATGACTGGGATGACTACCCTTAAGCGTCAGTTGGTGTACCCTCCTCGCCAAGTATGATAGCTTATTTAGCATCATTAAGAAATGATTTAGCTATACAGGCTACAGACGCAATATACATACCATCGGCCATGGGTAAATATTGTCTTCACGCTTTTTCAAGAAAATTTAACATCAAATTGATATTAATTTTCTCTTAACTTATTTTCAGGCGAAGACATTTCTGGGGAGGGCGGAGCTGAAACAACCTCTAATTTTGTTGCGGGTCCAGCTAATGAAATGGCGGTGACCACCGTCGAAGAAGCATACCTTGAAGCCGTTGATCTTTTATCTGCAACATTCTCGGATATAATCCCGACAACAACAGTTCAAATAATATCAGAGGTGGATGAACTCACTATCTCGACTGTGCCTTCTTCGTCGAGCATGCCAGCAACTTCAACTGTTGTTGGTGTCTCTTCTTTTGTCGTGCCATCTGTTGAAGCAACGACTGTGGCAACATCCTCTGCAGTTATTCCAGAAAGGAGATTTACCGATATTGCGGCCACTCCCAGCGTCCATTCGAGCTTTGCTATGCTAGTTGAACAATACACTAGCATATTCTACCTCACTTTGAAAGAATTAATATCCATGGTGCTGGAGAAGAATCTAGTCTTTGATGCTTTGAAGACGTCCTCTAAGCTCACAATAGCGCAGATTAGAAATTTCAATGACGCTGAAAGAGCTAATGCACTAGAGCAAATGGTTAATGGTTTAGAATAACCCATTAACGAATATTTGCAACTATCCCGAGGCAGGATCAATGACTTGGTTCAGGCTGAGTACGACTCACTAACTATGGAATTTGCTCAGAAGACATAAACTTTAAACAAATCCATCCAGGAACATCAACAAGAGATGGAGAAAGAGCAAGCAGTATTGGTGGAGAGTATTCCTCAGCTTGCTCAGTGCCGTACTGAATGTGAGGGATATGAAGTGAGGGTTCGAGAATTGAAAGCTGAACTTGCTCAAACAAGGGAGAGGCTTCTCAAAGCATCGCTGGTTCGTGATGTATTAGAGGGCCAAGTGAATACAGCTCAACAGAACTTGACACATGTGGGTGTCATCCACGCAAGTTTCGTTGATTCTCTGTCCGAACTCTCTCTCTTGAGCAATAACGAAGCAAGGCTGGAACTGGCTCGCACTAACATTTTAAACTGAAGGAATGAGAGGATGGCTATTTTGGCGCAACAGATCCGTAATTTAACTGCTCCTCCCCAATGATGTACTTTTTTGCTCCTTTTGTAATTTTTTATTCCCAGAGATAATAAAGATAATTTTTTTGACTTTGTGGACCCATCACTTTAGAATATAAATGATAGGCTAAGATGAAAGTGATATCAGAGGTAATATGGACATAATATACTTTCGGTAAGGTTTAGCTAAATATATCTATTCAGAGGTAATATGAACATGATAGAATATGATCCAACTAAATTTGTATACAAAATACTATTAGAGGTAATATGGACATGATAGGTTTTGAAGTTTCAAATTAGTTAAACATATCTATTCAGAGGTCATAAGAACATGATTCAGCTAATCTTTATATGTAGTATCATCAGAATAAATTTTTTACCATAATCCATTAAGCAAAGGAGATCAGGCATAATACTTCTTCAGGAATTTGTCATTGGTAGGAGCCATTATCAAATATCTATTAGGCTTGGCTAATCTATAAGCGTCATTTGAAAATGTTGTTTCAATCACATAAGGGCCCTCCCATTTGGGCTGTAATTTCCCCTTACTTTTATGTGTAATGATCATTGGCCTTTTCACAGCCAAAACTATCTCACCAACTTTGAACACTCTTTTCTTCACTTTTTGATTAAAAGCTCTGGAGATACGTGCTTGGTAGAACTTGATGCGCTATTGAGCTTGAAGGCGTTTCTTGTCTAACCCTTCTAGCTCTTGAAGTCTTAAACGATCATTATTTTCCTTAGTCAGCTCATTAGCTACTGCTATTCTGAGCGATAGAATTTGAATTTCAATAGGGAGAATTGCTTCACACCCATAAACTAATAAAAATAGAGTACAACCCGTTGGTGTTCGTACCGTTGTGCGGTATACCCACAGACATTCTCCCAATTTCTCGTTCCAATCTATTTTGTTCGAAGTGACGAACTTCTTCAAGAGTTTGATGATGGTTTTGTTGAAGGCTTCCGCCAAACCATTAGCAGCAGGATTATATGCCGTTGAGGCCATATTTTGTATCTGATTCTTATCGCAAAATCGGTGAAACTCTTAACTGATGAATTGAGGCCCATTGTCATGAATTATCCTTCGGGGTATCCTAAAGCGATAAATTACATGATGCTTGATAAAGCTGATCACATTGGATGTCTTCACCTCAGCTAGAGGAATTGCCTCCGCCCATTTGGAGAAATAGTCAGTGATAGCCAATATAAACCGATGTCCTCTAGAAGATGAAGGATGAATAGGACCAATGATATCCATACCCCATGCTTCAAAGGGCCATGATGCAATAGTAGGATATAAATATTCTGAAGGTTGATGTATAAAATCTGCATGAACCTGACAAGCTTTACATTGTCTTGCATATTTCACGGCATCTGCAATCATAGTAGGCCAGTAGTAACCCATCCTCCTGATACGATCCTGTAACTTAGGACCGGGTTGATGTGCTCCATATACTCCATCATGAGCTTCTCGGATAACCCGCCTTGCATCATCGTCAGAGAGACATCGTAACAGTAGTCCATCATATGTTCGGCGATATAGACTTTGTGAAGAAGCATCAAAATAGAAATGTACCGATCGTCTTTTGATAGATGCTGCTTCTTTAGGATCCTCTGGTAAGATTCTATATGACACAAAGTCTATAAAGGGACTTCTCCAATCTCTCTTAGGAGGAACCATATTTATAACATAGCTGCGTTCTATGTGAAAATTATTTTTCACATAAAACAAATCCCTGTTAAGAAGGATCACCGAATTCTGCCTTCTTATAGGAATAGCCAGATCTGCAGCTAGACTGGCCAGAGCATCAGCTTCCAAATTTTGAGATCGAGGAACATATTCTAAGAAGAATCCTTTAAAAGACATTGCTATCTCGATCGTTGTTCGGTGATAAGGAATAAGATCTGGATTACGGAATTCATATATTCCTCTGACCTGATTGACGATCAGCTGAGAATCACCAAAAGCTTCTAAGTATTCAACATCCAATTTTTTAGCAACTTAAAGCCCAATTAATAGAGCATTATACTCTGCCACATTATTAGAGCATGGTTCACTACGAGAATATGCTCGATAGATGACGAATTTATCAGGAGTCACCAGAACAATTCCTACTCCTGAAACCACGTTTCCCTTGGGACCAGTTCTGGAAGCACCATCAAAGAATAACTGCCATGTATCACCTTCCATTGACGAATTATATTCTGCAATTTCGTCAGGAATGTCCTCATATAATTTGGAGGTTTCTGGAATTGGATGGGCAGCTAAGAAATCAGCCAAGGTTTGACCTTTCATGGACTTCTGAGGGATGTACACCATATCATACGGTGGCAATAGCATTACCCAAGTCGCGAGTCGGGAATTAAGGATACTTGGCTTATTCATCAATATCCGAAGTGGATTTATTCTAGAGATGATATGAATAGTTTGGCCTGTCACGTAATGTCGCGTCTTCTGAATAGCAAACATCAGGGCCAAGCATTCTTTTTCCACTAGGTTATACCTGTGTTCTGCTCTGACCATCATCCTGCTTAGATAGTAGATAGCCTGTTCATAACCCTCATTGTTCTTCTGTGCTAGGAGAGCCCCTAAAGAATGATCCATTGCTCGAACATACAGCAAAAATGGTCTTCCTATGACGGGAGGTACCATAACTAGAGGATTAGTAAGATAACGTTTGATGTCATTAAACGCTCGTTGGCAGGCTTCGTCCCATACAAATGATATACCTTTCTTCATTAGACGAGAAAAAGGTTAACATCTTCCAGAGAGGTTGGATATGAATCGCCTGATATAAGCTAGATGACCTTAAAATCCCATAAGTCCTCTGAGATTACGAGGCGGTCGCATTTCTAGGATAGCTTTTACTTAATCAGTGTAATCTTGAATGCCTTTAGCAGTAATGACAAATTCGAGAAATTTGCCACTAGATACACCAAGAAAGGACTTTGTAGGATTCATTTTGAGTTGATGTTGGCGCATCAAATCAAATATTGTCTTCAAATCTTGGATGCGATTATCCTTGAGGCAGCTTTTGACAGCAATATCATCTACGTAACATTCCACTATTTTGCGTAAATGCTCATGGAATATGTTACTCATAGCTCGTTGATATGTAGCCCCGGTATTCTTCAATCCAAAAGGCATGACTGTATAGCAATATACTCCCAATGGTGTACGAACAGCAGTATTCTTCTCAACTTCAGGATTCATCTTAATTTGATTATATCCTGAAAATCCATCCATGAAAGACATGCACTCAAAACCACACGTATTATCGATCATGACGTCTATAATGGGAAGAGGGAACTCATCTTTAGGGCATGCCGTATTTTGATCTCGGAAGTCGATGCAAATGCGAACTTTTCCATTTTTATTCATCACTGGGACAACATTAGCGACCCAATCAGGATGTTATTCTTCCTGGATGAACCCACAGGCTATTAATTTCTTGATTTCAGCTTCAATGGCATCCATCATATCTGGGCGAAAACGGCGTTGGTGTTGCTTTACAGGCTTTAAATTGGACAATATATTGAGTTTATGGGTAGCCACTTTTTGGATCAAGACCTGGCATATCCCCATAATTTCAAGCAAAGACATCAATATATTCTTTTATCAACTGGATCATTTCTTCTCTTTCTTCTTCAGAAAGATTATTACTGATAAATATCGGCTTTGGTGAAAATTTATCCCCAACATTGACTGTGATAACCTCGTCTTCAGTGGGTGGTTCCTTTTGTTTGAACCGAAGTTCCCATTGTGTATCCATTTGCTGTGCCCAAGATTTATTTTCAAATAGTTCAGATTCTTGTTCCTCTGTTTCGAGAGAATCTGTCAACACCATATTTACCGATAATGCTAGTTCAAATTCATTATCTGAATCGGAGGATGACAAATCATCTTGAGAAGAGGAAATGGTCTCATCACTTGACTCAGAATTGTTTGGAATTGCAAGAGATATGGTATACCCTAGCCTGAAATAAGTTCATTGACAGTAAGGGTCACCATGCAACGGTATTCGTCTGCCTTTTCCATAATTGAGGCCTTGTTCCAACTTCAAATCATAACCCATATTTTGCATAATCCTTAAAGCTTGTGGGATATATCTGTGGATTTGTATTTTCCCAACACCATACTCGGGAGATTCTTCTTGTACCATCGGTCTATTCTGTATTTGACCAAAGACTATTGGATGTTGATCGTTGCGAGTAGGTGGAACAATAAAGATAGAATCTTTATGTGGCCTATATGTCATGACGACATTAGATGTTGACGCTACTTCCCACACATATGGATGATAGAAGTCTATAGCTTCCAAGAATTTTTGTGCTATGGGTTCTATCTCTTTATGAGTGGAAAATTCATGATTAGGAAATTGGGTGTCAGTATACTGGAAAAAAGAATCTTTATTATCATAAGAAAACCCGTCCCCGATTATATTTACATCAGTTGACTGCTTGTTGCGCCTAAGGTCAATGACCAAAGGTGGAGGTTTTTTATTCATATTGATCACTAGAGGATCATTTCCTCCTCCAGACTTTGTTTTGCCCAAGTGAATAGTCATAGGTTCCATGACTTTTGGACGGGTAGTCCGCCCTTTCACTTGGATCGACAAAGGTTGCTCAACAGATGGTTCTCCTGGCTCCTGGTGGGATTCTTCCTCCATTTTGCCTGACACCTCTTTCATGTAGTCTTGAGTGTACAACATGGCATCAGAATAGTAAGATTCAACCCTTTTGAATGGATTGAGATTAACAAACTCTGTTTTTACTGTTCCTTGAGCGTCTACATATTTGAAATATTGATGTAGAGTTGAAGGAACAATATTGTGATCATGGATCCATGGTCTACCCAACAGAATGTTATAAGACACCTTCGAATCAATGACGTAGCATGTAGCCAATGATCTAAGATTACCAATCTGGATTCTCAGACGAATCTTCCCCAATAGTCTGCTTTTTCTAGCATTGAAGCCCATAATTGTAGTGGTAGTGTAAGCCAGTTCACTGGTAAGAATTCTCAATGGTCTTAGCAAACTATGAGGGATAATACTGATCGACGATCCCGGATCTATGTGAATCCGGTCTACCTCAATGGAGCCAACGTATCCTGTATAATAAAGAGGCCTGTCGTATTTGTTATATTGCAACAACATGTCCTCTTGAGTGAAAGTGATATTAGGGACCACTTCCATCACACTATGGCAATGAGGACATGCTACAGGCTCTTTATCAGGGGACTTGAGCTGAGTCAAGCATACATCTGCTTGCATTAATGCTTCACTCAAGGCTTGACGAGTGTCTTTGGATAACCGAAGTAGCTCAAAAATGGACAATCTGGCTAGAGTATTGGCCAACTGAGCCAAGATATCGAAGTTATATGGTTTCTCTGAACCTTTGTTTTGAATATTCTTCATAGGTTTATCGAAACGAACTTCTTTTTATTTGCCTTTGTCCACAGAAATTGGATTGGAAGGACCTGCCTCTGGTACTAGAGGTTCAGGCTCTGGAGGTTTGGTAGTTGAATTGTCTACCGTTGCTTCTTCATGATTCCCTCCATAGTCTTTGAGGTAGGATTTCCCTGAACGTGTTCCGGTTGCTAAATCCTCTTCTTCCGATGCCGAGGATATTCTAACCATATGGCATAGTTTACATCTGGAATTCTTCTTAGACTTAGTTTTAGCAGCTTTAGTATCTCCCTTAATTTCTGATACTAGATCAGGGTGAATCCACATAATCTCTCCACACTTGGTAGTTAGGGGCACTAAATCTTGATTTTGACTCCTGGCATGAGGGAGATTAACAATATTCATCATTGATCGTGGAATAGGTACCACACCATCCGGCACTTCTTGAGAGAAAAAATTGCCAAATTGGAGTGAGACCATATTTGTAGTGACCGTCTTCTCATTATTATGCAAAGTGATGACTTTGGCGTCGATCAACTCCTGGATTTTCCTTTTTAGTACATAGCACGCCTTTGTGGGATAATGTATGTATCTGTAGAAAATACAGTACTTAGGATTATTTATACTGTCGACTTCATTTGGACGCTTTATCTCTAGTAGAGTAAGCTTGCCACTTTTGACTAGACAATCAAAAATGCTTGGAATATCGTCGTTGTCAAAAGAATATTCTTCTTTAGGTCTGGAGGTTCCAGGATTCGTCTGCGTAGTTACCGAAGTATTTTGCCTGGACGTGTTGATTGCCAGGGCCTTCTTTCCTTTTGAACTACGAGTATGGTCATTATTGGAGGATGAACGCTTCCCTTTATTAGAGGTAGAGATCATGATTCCGTTGTCACGAGCCTACCGACTATTATCTTCAGCGGCTACTGCAGATATGATAAATGAGGGCCAATCATGGAACTGATATGGTCCCGTGAATACTGAGATCAGTGGGAGAAGGTTCTTTCTACAAATGTCCACCAGGGCTGAATCTGGAATTCCAGGAGGCATCTGTAAAGTAGCCTGACGAAAGCGTTCAATAAAAGTATGAACGTTTTCTTTTTTCCTTCTACTTTACCTCAATGAGTGATAACATAGACATGTCCATTCCTCCTTCGTAGAATCGAGCGAAGAATAAAGTCTTGAAATCTTCAAAGGAAGTAATGCAGTTGTCAGATAGACTACGATACCATTGGTAAGCTACTCCAGACAGACAGCCTTTAAATACTCGAGTGAGAAGGGCGCCATTTCCTTGCAACAATACCGTCATCATGCTGAAGTAGTTCATATACTGTCTTGGCGACGTCTTTCCCTCAAACAAAACCATAGCCTGTGGTTTATATTTTGGTGGAAAATGGATCTCATCCCAGACAGCTGAATATGGCTGGTTAATTTCCAACTTTTTGAGCTGATATTTATGCTTTAAGGTGTCAAATTGGGCTTTTAATTCCCGAAATGCTTGTATCGGATCTTCAGTTGGGAAAGGGACAGCGGAACGGTGAGAGATTGGATGTATTGTAACTCCAACAGGAAGTAATACATTCTCTGGGTTAAGAGGTTTAGGAGAAGCTGATTCTTGGTTTTGAACAGGCTCTTGGCTTGCATTGGATGGTGGTATGTCTACCCCCACACGTAGTTGAGTCAGAGGAATAGCTGTTTGAGCTATTGCAGCTGTATGTTGAGTCACCATCATTTGGTGCATACTCTCCATCATGGTATGCATATCTTTAAGTGATGTTTCCAATGCAGTGATGCGTTGTTCAGTACTTCCTGATGGGGAAACTTCTTCATGTTCGTCCCCAACAGCATAAACTCCCATTTCTCTGGATGCCACTGAGGGATTAGTATAGATCTTTGTAGAGATTGAGTCTATACTTTCAGCATCAAATTTAGAAAACTGGCGACCCCCAGTGTCGGAATCAGAAGAATATGAAGCTGATTATCGTGACCTCGAGCGAGTGTTTCGAAAAATACCTTCTTCAAAAGTCTCGATCAGTCTGTCAAATCTTCTTTGGCTTGGAGTTCTAGAGGGATGACGTCTTGAACTCGACCTTCCTCTAGGAATATGCGAAGCCATGTTTACTGACGCAAATGTTGGTTCTTCTTCCTGTAATGACAAAGAGTAGTTCAACCGGTCGAAAACTGACCGTTTTACTTTAGAATAGCAATAGTTAATTACAACCTTATGACTATTACAACAATGTTAGCTAGGGGGTGTAATAGACATATTAGGAGATCCCCTGTCTTTATGTTTCTAGATCAAGAAATCACGCAAATCAGGGGGATTTCCAGAAGAAGAAGGCTTATTCTGTCTTTTAACATCAGTAGGAATGTAGAGATTAGGAACCATAACCCTTTTTCTGCCATAGGAATATAACAGTTCACCCATGTGAGTAGCATATGATCCATCATCCGTTTGATGAGCGTATCTTCCCGTAAAACGGGTCTTCTTTATGCGGACAGACTTATCCTGGCATAATTTAGAGTTTTGCACGGGTTCGAGTAAAACAGGAAAAGTCCTCAAACGGCCTTCAGTGTCACGCGTAATCTGAAGAGTGAAACTTTCTTCTCTTGTGGGCGTAAAAGCCTAGAGGTTGGAAGATTCGCCACTTGTTTTTCCTTGATGTGATCAAAGGGTACATCTGCCTCATCATATACGGGAGATATATTTTTACGCGCGGGGCATATTTGAAATTTCTGAATTGGCACTGAGGCCTTGCCAGAAATTTTGTCTGCCACGTCACATACGGGAGACGAAGGTTTACGCGCAGGGCACATCTGAGACTTCTGGATTGGCACTGGGGCATTGCCAGAAGTCTTGTCTACCATGTTACAAATGAGAGACAAAGTTTTACACGCAGGGCGCGTCTGAGACTTCTGGATTGGCACTGAGGCATTGCCAGAAGTCTTGTCTACCATGTTACAGACGGAAGACAAATTTTTAAGCACAGGGCAGGTCGGCTGTGTCATGATAAAATTGTTGATCAGTGAGTGAGATCTTGCAAGAAGGGTAGAGGACGTCTTAGGCATCCACACTTTATGCAGCTTCCTATCGTTCTGGACAGAGGAGGAATGAGAGCTACCCCCTGCATGAAGCATCTCTTCATAGGCAGATTGGTCGAACTAGACGACCAAAGTCTTCTTCGTCGATCCGATGGATACAATATCGTGTTGAGAAATTGCTTTCTCGTCAAAGAAGAAAGTCGTCCCCAGCAGAGTCACCATTTTTTTTTGATGATAAACAAAGAAGAGGGTTTATAAGAAACTATTTTATTCACAAACAAGAAAAAGAGTACAATTAATCCAATACGAGGATGTTTAGTACAATAAAATAATTCTAGAAAAGTATTGCTATAGAAGTCTGATCTGCGGTCGATCACTTTGTTCCTTGAACCACACGATGACGAAGAAGTGCTGTAGAAGAAACTTCAAGAGTTGCAAGTATGATCAAATTCCTGTTGCCAAAGTTGTCAACCAAAACTCTCTGTCTGTGCTCTCTTTTCTCTTTGATCTGATTGTGATTATGCCCTGTGCTTCCGCTTGTGCTTGTGCTTGGCCCAGGGGTCTCTATTTATAGAGATTAGTCAAATAACTGCCAAGTTGGCATAAAAAGCCAAGCAACTGTCTTGTTGGCGTAAAATACCAAACTGTGAAGAAAGTTGCATCTTTTACGTGGCGGTTATAATAACTGCTATCCACGTTCAAATAATCTTCTGAATCTGCGTATGACACGTGTCCCATTATAAGATAACGCGTATAACTGCTTCTCGAAGATCATGGCATGCAAGCCACGTAGGTAACTGCACCTTGCGTAAAGATGGTTGGCGTAAAAGCCAAATAACTGTCTTGTTGGCGTAAAAGACCAAACTGTGAAGAAGAAGACTTCTTTTATGCTGCGGTTATGATAACTGCTACCCACGTTCCCGTAGTCTTCTGAATCTGCGTATGACACGTGTCCCTTTATGAGGTAACGCGTATAACTGCTTCTCGAAGATCATGGCATGCAAGCCACTTAGGTAACTGCACCTTGCGTAAAAGCCAAATAACTTTCTTGTTGGCGTAAAAAGCCAAACTCTGCGTAAAACTTAATTATTCATGAATAATAGATAACCAGCGTAAAAATAGCCAATTATCCTTCCTGACTGAGGTCTTGAGCATATTCTGGGCTAAATAGACTTATCATGTACCTTTGCAAATGTAGCCGAGTTGGCATATTTCGAGGAGATAGCATACGGCGTACTCCTATAGTTAAAAATAGCCTGGTTGGCATAAAATGTAAGGATGGTGATGTGAGCGTATTAGTCACAATTTTAGCTTTTCTAGTCAATTATCCATCACGACTGAGGTCTTGAGCGTATTCTTGGCTAAATAGCCTTATCACGTACCTTTGTAAATGTTGCCGACTTAGCGTATTTCTAGGAGATAATATACGGCGTACTCCTATAGTTGAAAATAGCCTGGTTGGCATAAAATACAAGGATGGTGATGTGAGCGTATTAGTCACAGTTTTAGCTTTTTCAGTCATGACAAAATTTAAAGAATAACCAAATCTCATGTATTAAATGCAGAGATATGCCTCCATCTCGTGTATTAAATGCAGAGATATGCCTCGAGCTCTGTACGAGAAACAATATTTGACGTGGCATCTGATTTCGTCTTATCTTGAGCGTAAAAACTCATTTCTGCCCATGTAGAATAGGCAGCGTATTCTTTGAATGCGTAAAAATGACTTGTATCAAGAATATGTCACTAAACGATAACCTGGATCTCTGTGCAAAATTATTATCACAGCCGTCCTTTCGATCATCGTGTAGTACTTTTATGAGGAGTCAGATTCACTAATTTGTCTGACAAATTCATCCGAGGAATACGAAGAGTTTCTCATACAACTTTATGCTGCATTAAAAAAATATATTTTAAACTTTAGGCAGGAGGGTAAAGCAACCTTTTACGCCGTACAGCCTTGAAGCACTGCTTTACGCGGACAGCTCTGAAGCTCTACTTTACGCGGACAGCTTTGAAGCTCTGCTTTACGCCAAACAGCTCTGAAGCTCTATTTTATGCGGAATATCCTTGAAGCTATATTTTATGCCACACAGCCTTGAAGCTCTGTTTTACGCCACACAGCCTTGAAGCTCTATTTTATGCGTCCAACTCTGAAGCCACATTTTACGCCGCACAACCTTGAAGCTCTGTTTTACGCAGAGAGGGACTTCATGTATTTGGAAATTTATATAATATACGTATAATTCCCCAGCGTATTTTATGCTTCTACAGTTACCTAGTGTATGTACCTAATATCCTAGAGATAGACTCATACAACTTAGAAATAGCTAGTTTGAGCAAGTTTAACTAGTTTGACCTAGAGTTGACCTAGTTTGACTATTTTGACTTAGAAATGGCTTTATGTCCTACAATTAAACTAGTTTAACTTATTTTTATTTCAAAATCTTGTATTGATACAATATACCATATATAGGTCTGTGTGACACCAGCTTGGGCACCGAGAGACACACATTACTCAGGACCTTAGGCGAGTACATTTCTCTATTAGTTTTTATTTCATAATAGTGTATATATCTCATGTTCTAGAACTATATACTTGATTCTGACACAGTGGTTTCACGGATTAGTACTACATGGATCCTGTCAGGAGATATTATCCTCTACCATATTCAGCGGGTACTCCTTCACATGTATTTTATCGTATGTATTCGATATTGATTATTTATTTTTCGTATAAACACACTGCTCGTGTTCAGTGTGCTTATATTCGTGTACACACACTGCTCGTGTTCAGTGTACCTATATTCATGTTCATAACGTGTCGTGATTGGATCCATTGGTATTAGTTAGGGATGGGGGAGTAGTAGTTGATTATGTGATCAAAGCCCCAATATATTCGTGTACATGTAGATTATATACCACACTTGTAATCGAGTTACCTTATTGTATTCGTGTTCAACCTAAATTGATCACATAATAAACTTGTATTCTAAGGCACATTAGTTAGATTTTAGTTATTTCCATTATTATAGATATTCATATTGCTTGTTCTTCATTCCAGTACATTACCTGTTCACTCTAGTTCTTTTTATTCAGTTATTTAGTTATCTTGTATTCTTTTCTATTATCTGTTTTATATGCTCGGTTATGTATTTAAAACTATTTTCAGAGGTATGTACTTTGCTCCAATCCTGACTGGATATATTTTTCCAGATGATTGGCTCATAGATCAGTGTCCTACATTCTATGGACCGCAGGATGGCATACCATTAGAGGATACTCCTATAGACCATGAGAACTTAGTTCCACAGCCCGAGAAGGTTTAGTTTATATTTTGGTGGACTTGTATTAGACTATTACTGAGATTCATGGCATGTATATTATTTCAGACTTGTGGAATATATCTTGATTCTTTCTTCGTTATTCCATTCATGCTTTATTTTCCTTAGTTTGCATTATGATTGAGTATAGTTACATTTATGAGATACCATATTGTTCCACCGTTTGGAGTTGAGATGATTAACATGTACCATATATATATTGTTGAGATGTTTAGTAAGTTAGAATTGACCCAAACAGTGTTCTACCGTCGATGCTGCAACATAGGCTGGGCGTACCCACGTACTCGTGCCTGAATATCCGAGTACAGGATGTGACACATTTTTAGTGGTGGCCCATGCAGGTCAAACTATCGCAATTGGAGCGATATCGTAGTGGTGCTCACCTAGAGTACTGCTACGAGCCTACTTTAGGAAATAGGATTTAGGCTGAGAGTTTACTCAATCACAACTAGGAAACACTTCCAAATATCAGTTTTGCTATCCTTATCTATGGAATATTTTCTTTACTTTGAATAAAATATGTCCTTCATTGACGATATCGTATCTTACTCAATATTGATTCCTTTGTTCAATCTATCTTCAGGATGCCGCCGAAGACGCGTTTCCAATGCTCATGTGCCATGTCAGCACGGTCTGTTACTTTATCGCCTATGAGGGCAGCACCATCAGACGCTATTCCAGCACTTATATTCTAGAGGTCAGCTTCACCAGTCCAGGTGGGCATTTCTGTAGAAGATTTTGGAGGTACTCCACATTCGGTACAGAGGACAACGCTGACAATTTCAGGGAATCTTTTACCCCTACAATCCGCAGTCGATCAGATGCAGATGTTTGCTTTTTTTCAGCATATAATGGAGGCACAGTAGCGTCAGTCAGAGGTCATGAGGCAGAGCGTTGAGAATACTCCCCATATTGCACTCGCAGCAGTTGAGGGAGCCGCCTTAATACAGCCACAGACGGCACCACCTCCTTTTACCCCACAGCAGTCAAGGTTGGGGACTATTATAGACTTTAAGAGGATAGGGAGAAGGACTTTAAAGGCACCGAAGGGATCCTTTATGCTGTTGATTGGATAGAAGACTTTGAGCGGAACCTACGGCTGGCGCAAATTTCAGAGAGGTTGCAGATAGAGGCCGCGGGGAGCATGATGTTCGATATTGCGTTGACTTGGTTCAGGATGGACCCTAGGATCTCAGTACCAGTACTTACATGAGAAGCTTTCAAAGAGCTCTTCAAGGAAAAGTTTTTTTTCAGATGTGGCTCTGACATCTCTAGAGAGTTATTTCCAGTACCTTGTTCAGGGAGGTATGACGATGGATGAGTATGCGGCAGAGTATTACAGATTAGGTCACTTTGTGGAGGGTCAGAACCCCAGAGGAAGAGGCAAGAAGTTCAGAAAGGGTCTGAACAGGGAAGTCAAATCATATTCGAATGGAGATCCCACGACCAATTTTGAGGATATTTTGAGACAAGCACAGCTGGAAAAGGATGATCTAGAGCTTGGCACTAAGAGTCTGAGAGACACAGGAGGATCCAGTACCAACACGGGTCTAATAAAGTGGCCTCATTTTTAACAGCAGCACCAGAGGCACTTCCAGCAGCCAAGGCAGTAGTATCATAGACCAGCTAGAGCGTCGGCACATCAGATGCACCAGATTCAGAGGCCAGCTATTTGTAAACCCCCTCGACCAAAATTTAGGCCTATTTGGCTTAGATAGATTGACTAGGTCTAGTTTGAATCTAATTATAAATAGAACACTATGTTTTAATTGATTTTACAATGTTTATATCACTAAGTGCACCTTACTGTTACTTCGATAATTGGAGCACCTCACAAACCATTGCCTTCCTACAAATTTTACATTCTTGTCCTAGACGTGCCCGTCTTCCATTCTGACCTTTGTATAACTTATAATTATGCTCTCTTGTGCTTTAATTTAGTCGCATAATATTCGGCGCAGACGTTTATATTTAATTCTAAATAAATTCAACTTTGTATCCTTGTTCGTTCCAATCAAAATTGGGGACAAAATCTTGACCCGTTTTGTGCAACACAATTTATGATAATATTCTATTCTGAGCCCTCTACGCCTATGACACTTGTGTCCCACCTAATTTTAGCCCCATGTACTTCTAATTAATTCCAGAATACCTTTTGCATTAATTTTAATTAAATTAATCCAATTTCTATCTTTATGTTATTTTCTAATTGTTGGGCGCTTTTATGCAAAAGTATATTGTGGTGTCCACACCATTGGACACAACACATGAAAAAACCTATTTTCCTTCATTATTTGGTCATGTAAATTTTTTCCATAATTTTAGAGTGTGTAGCACACAACATCCTTCTCCCTCATCAAATCCTAGCCATGCATTTTAAACAATACAAATCCTAGCCTATTAAATACCTACATGTAAAGCCAAGCCAAGCCCATCCCAAGTAGGATGTTGACCAGACCCAACTACCTAGGTCAATACCCAAACCCTATTCCCCACATATATATATTTAACTTTTTCCTTTTCCTTTTTTCCATCACCCCTAAACCTAAACCCACATTAGCCGACCCCTTCCTCCTGTTCATCTCCTTCTTCCCTCTCCTTCCCTCTGCAACCGCCGACTGGAGCAGCACCTCGCCGGAGCTGACTCGCCTGAGATCCTCCGCCTAACCATCGCTGAACTCCCCACTCGACCTCGTGAGACTTTCCCTCAGCAGCGGCCACAGCTGTCAAACACCCACGCCACCATTCTCCTCTGGTCATCTCGACAGCAACCCCGCCACGATCTCCTCCTCGCCGGAATCCCACAACTTCCCGTCTGTAACCATCTTCTCTACCTCCTTCTCCGACTTCCTCGACCATAACCACCTCTTCCTCCATCATATTCTTCCCCGCTCACCAGAACCCATCCATCCACCATTCGACCATCGACCTCCCTGAGAATGCCTCGACCTCCCTCGCCGAGTGCCTCCTCCACCACGGACACCCCCGAGCAGTCCCATTTTTAGCCGTCACTTCCCCGTCCTCCACGTCCAGACCCCTTTCCTCGAAGACTTCCCCACGTTCACCTTGATCTGCACCAACACCCGCCTAAGACGACCTTTTCCTTTCTCCTCCGCTCGACTCGTACACGACCCTGCATCACCATCTCCACCTTCCTCCTACTGCCATCATTCCGACCATGCCGGAGCCGACCGCCTGAGCACGCCAGTCACCCCCGACATCGACTGAACCACGACCCTCGCCATTGACAGCACCTCGACTTCACCTCCCCCTTACCGCCGAGCAGCAGCCCCGCTGCCAGTCTTCTCCTCTTCTCTGTCCTCATCCTTGACTGACCTCTGACTACGGTCATCCATGTTCTCCATCATCTTCATCATCATCGTCACCTTCATTATCATCAATCATCATCACCATCATCATAATCATTATCATCACCTTCATTATCATCAATCATCATCACCATCATCGTTACCAATCATCATCACCATCATCATCACCCACCATCATCAACATTGTCGTCATCGTCGTTATCGTCATCCCTGTGCATGCACCCCAAGGTTCGAACCTGTCCCTCTTCTTTCATATTGTGTATGTGTGCTTGTGATTAGTATTACTTCATGGTTCAGTTTAGTTGTTATGAGTTCAAACCGTGTCAGTTAACCTAAAGACTAGTGTACGTGTGTGTAGAATAATTAATTGGTATATACATATATATATTATATAAGTAATTAAATGCTAGTACTAGGTGTGACTATAATATATTATTGTGAGACCCTAGTATTAATAACGGAGATCCTATATTTACCTTGACCATGTGACCCTGATATTAGAGAACTGACTGCCTTGTGTACACCGACATACTGGCTAGACATGTGTTAGTTGACTGTCTGATTTGATACAATATTTGAAGACGTGACACCCGCGTAATTAGACGCGCAGTTGACCCTGTTAGTTGACCGGTGTCACCCCTAGCGTACCCTCTGAGTTCAGGTAATTATGGTTGTGTATATGCTAGTGTAATGGCTGATGTTGTACTGTATTATATCATATGTATACAGGACCATTGGATTGTTCTACGAGACTTCAGGAGCAGGTTATTGGTACTGCGAAACCTTCTTGCCAGGTAAGTATACCTTGCCATTGTACTGTGATTCATATTCCATTTGATGCATATATTTTATTTTTATCCATTAAGTTTATATATTTTAAACTGCTATATAAACTGCGCGTCCAAGAATGACTTGGGTGCAACGACGGTGTCGTCGTTTTCTGTTTTTATTATGTATATGCATGTTGACCTAGTTTATTAGACCACCCCATTATCATGAGGCATTCTTAGGTTTCATTGGCCGTGACATAGCTATTATACGAGTGTGAGTCTCATGTAGGACACGGACTTGCGTGACAGGCTGGCCTCTTGTACGTATGGGACGTGCGTTAGGGATAACTGCTGTTAGGAATTTGCATGCTAGAAGACTTGGCAGTTATTAGAGATATTATCGTGTCATGGATATGACATGCTTAGAGCATGGGGTGGAGAGAACAACAAGTAAGGCATTTGGGGTCCTTTGCACTTTTCTTTTTGTAACCCGTACGCTCCACCGGAGATACGCGGTGGTGATGACACCTATATTACTGGCGGCCTCTGGCGTTCAAAAGACGACATGCTTTGTAAGCCCCTGAATCTCCAAAAGAATCATGCCAATCCTATTTATGGCCAGATAGCCCACTTGTTGGAAAGTTGTTATCAAACTACATTCACATAGATGGTTAGGCGACCCATTATCATGTTTATTTTTAGTACTTTATTGGCATGCTTCTATGTATCTTGTTATGTCCCTCTAAGGACCTGGTCTCTTTCCAGGTGTAGATGTTCATGACTATTAGCAGGATGCGCGGATCAGGACTTGCTACTTATATTTCGAGGAGGTCTTCTCTTCGAACCTCGTGATTATTAGTTGATGTATTTGTTTTGTTTATTTTATATTCTAGTTTGGTAGTGGATTTGTTTCCATTCGACTATTATCCTTTGATACTTTATATTAAGATTTAGTTACATAGTTATTGGTTATTTATCTATTTATGATTTCTGTGGATGAGATTTAGTTATGTCCTGTGACTTATGATAGTTTATACCACTTATAAATTATTGTTCATAATACAGCGCACGCATGTGTTATGGTTTCCATATATTGGAGTTGCCATATACATGTGGTTGGCATGCTTACGTGTTCCTAGTCCTACGTATTTTGGTACTGGGGCGTGACATATTTTTAGTGGTGGCCAATGCAGGTCGAGAGCATATTGTCTCGGTTACGTTACTGTACCGAGCAAGCCTGCAAATAGGATTAGAGTATAGGATCTCATCCACAATTGACTACAACTCATCTTCCTTCCAGTCTGTTCTATTTAAATAATTGCATCATGCTTGATTCATGTACTTTCCTAATAGTTTCTTGAGTATAGCCTTCTGCTAGAATATAGGAATCCCTGTTGTTAGGATGATAATTAGGGTAACATTCCTATTAAGAATACAACTAGAATACTGACACATCACTAAGTTTAGAATACCTAATGAACCCTAGCATCCCTTACCTGTAGATTAATTAACCCTTATCCCTTGATATATTTATGAAGGACTTGAGAGTAGTATAGACACTAATAAGGTTAGTTAAAAATTGACCATATTGTTTGACCCTAGTATTGAGGAACCAATATAAATCTAAGGTTGGATATTAGGACTAAACCTAACTTTCATAGTGAGATAGTATTAGAGAACAATAAATTTAGATTCTTGTTTTTATATTAGCAGAACAGTACCTTAGGAAGCCAAGAGGAATGAATATTATAATTCCCTTGATCATACCTCGAACATAGAGACTAGCATACCACTTCTCCTTAAAAAATTATGATATTATCAAGAGTCTCTCTATTTAATTTCATGTCTAGTTCCTCTGAAATCTTAACGCTCGCTATTTGTGCGACGAATAATTATGTTTTTCTTTTCTTTATCTTTTAATTCGTGCCACCTGACCCTTCTGATTGTAGGCCAAGTGATATTCTTTTATGATAAGATATATAGTTTGCTAGGATTATAGTTGTAATCTTGAAATTTAAAATTATGTGCTTAGTAGAACTTGATCGTTTGAGTTGTTCTTTTAGATTGTGATTGATGATTATTCTTAGTTTTAAATCACGTAATTTATATCCATATCTCCATATAGATTATACCTTCTTTCATCTTAATCCAACGTACTCATATTTACTACCTTGACTTATGCTGCTTTTAATGGATGCATATATTAATACATTGTCTAATCAGAATCAGTTTATTATGGTCTAGCTAACCTTAGTGCGCTTGGTTCGTTCTTCGCATAACTACTTTACGTGGATTGAGGTATATAGTTGACTAGTAGACGAATATACTTGCCCTTAGACATCTCCGAACACATCTCATCGGTTACATAACTATACAAATACGAGCATGTGAATAGGTATTTACCAAAATAGGATTTTAATCCACAACTGCCTTGACAACTCTCCTTTTGAATTCTTTAATCACCTTGAACCCCGTACTTTTATTCTATCACCTCCTCCTTGAATTCTTTATTATTGCTCTCTGTCTTGAAGCGAAGGGATAATGGTTTTATGCCACGACTATCTATATACGAACCGATAATGGAGTCCGTCTTAGGGCCGAGTGGCAGCCTCGACCCGAGTGGAAGTGCGATGTGTCTGGAAACTCGGGATCATAAATTCCGAAAAGACGAACGCTCGTGCTTGGTATAAGTTTGATACACGGAGAATACTTGATATATGCCATAGGCCAATCGCATTACTTGGTGACTATTTTTCATAATTAAGGACATATCGCATGTGAGATATTTTGTGTGTTAAAACTTTTGAGGATTGAATAACACGATTAAATAACTTGAGGAATATTTTTCTTAAATGTATAGTCTTATGTGATAGATGGGTAAATTCTAAGTTGGGTAGAAGTTGCATTGTCAACTTGAGTTGAATTTCTTTTAGATTGTGATCAAGTAAATTAGATAGAGAGAATTATGCCTTATTTTAATTTCGAGGATGAAATTATTTTAAGTTGGGTAGATTGTAAACCCCCTCGACCAAAATTTAGGCCTGCTTGGCTTAGATAGAGAGACTAGGGCTAGTTTCAATCCAATTATAAATAGAACACTATGTTTTAATTAATTTTACAATATTTATATCACTTAGTTTACCTTACCGTTGCTTCGATAATTGGAGCACATCACAAACTATTGCATTCCTACAAATTTTACATCCTTGTCCTAGACGTGCCCGTCTTCCATTCTGACCTTTGTGTAACTTATAATTATGCGCTCTTATGCTTTATTTTAGTCGCACAATATTCGTCGCAGACGTTTATATTTAATTCTAAAGAAATTTAACTTTGTATCCTTGTGCATTCCAATCGAAATTGGGGACACAATCTTGACCCATTTTGTGCAACCCAATATATTCTGTGCCCTCTACGCCCATAACACTTGTGTCCAACCTAATATTAGCCCCATGTACTTCTAATTAATTCCATAACACCATTTGCATTAATTTTAATTAAATTAATCTAATTTCTATTTTTGTGCAATTTTCTAATTGTTGGGCGCTTTTATGCAAAAGTGCATTGAGGTGTCCACACCATTGGACCCAACACATAAAGAAACCCATTTTCCTTCATTATTTGATCATGTGATTTTTATTCATAATTTTGGAGTGTGTAGCACACAACATCCTTTCCCCTCTTCAAATCCTAGCCATGCATTTCAAACAATGCAAATCCTAGCCTTTTAAATACCTACATGTAAAGCCAAGCCCATCCCAAGTAGGATGTTGACCAGGCCCAACTACCTAGGGCAATACCCAAACCCTATTCCCCACATATATATATATATCGCTGTCAAACACCCACGCCACCATTCTCCTCCGGTCATCTCGATAGCAACCCCGCCATGATCTCCTCCTCGCCGGAAGCCCATGACTTCCCGTCTGTAACCATCTCCTCCGCCTCATTTACCGACTGCCTCGACCACAGCCACCTCTTCCTCCATCATCTTCTTTCCCGCTCGCCTGAACCCATCCATCCACTACTCGACCGTCGACCTCCCTGAGCACGCCTCGACCTTCCTCGCCGAGTGCCTCCTCCACCACGGATACCCCCGACAGTCTCGATTCCAGACGTCACTTCCCCGTCTTCTACGTCCAGACCCCTTTCCTCGACGACTTCCCCAAGTTTACCTTGATCTGCACCAACACCCGCCTGAGTCGACCTCCTCCTTTCTCCTCCCCTCGACCCGTACACGACCCCGCGTCACCATCTCCCCCTTCCTCCTGCTTCAATCATCCCGACCGAGCCGGAGCCGACTGCCTGAGCACGCCAGTCACCCCCGCCATCGACTCAACCATGACCACCGCCATTGACAGCACCTCGACTTTACCTCCCCCTTACCGCCGAGCAGCAGCCCCGCTGCCAGTCTCCTCCTCTTTCCTGTCCTCCTCCTCGACTGACCTCTGACTCCGGTCATCCCTGTTCTCCATCATCTTCATTATCATCATCATCATCATCATCATCACCTTCATTATCATCAATCATCATCACCAATATCATCATCATCATCATCACCTTCATTATCATCAATCATCATCACCAATATCATCATTATCATCACCTTCATTATTATCAATCATCATCACCATCATCATCACCAATCATTATCACCATCATCATCACCCATCATCATCAACATCGTCGTCATCGTCATCATCGTCATCCCCGTGCGCGCACCCCAAGGTTCGAACATGTCCCTCTCCTTTCATATTGTGTATGTGTGCTTGTGATTAGTATTACTTCATGGTTCAGTTTAGTTGTTATGAGTTCAGACCGTGTCGGTTAACCTAAAGACTAGTGTGCGTGTGTGCAGGATAATTAATTGGTATATACATATATACATTTTATAAGTAATTAAATGCTAGTACTAGGTGTGACTATAATATATTACTGTGAGACCCTAGTGTTAATAACGGAGGTCCCGTATTTACCTTGACCATATGACCCTGATATTAGAGAACTGTCTGCCTTGTGTACACCGACATACTGGATAGACATGTGTTAGTTGATTGTCTGATTTGATACAACATTTGAAGATGTGACACCCGCATAATTAGACGCACAGTTAACCCTGTTAGTTGACCAGTGTCACCCCTAGCGTACCCTCTGAGTTTAGGTAATTATGGTTGTGTCTGTGCTAGTGTAATGGCTGATATTGTACTGTATTATACCATATATATATAGGACCATTGGATTGTTCTGCGAGACTTCAAGAGCAGATTATTGGTACTACGCAGCCTTCTTGCCAGGCAAATATACCTTGCCATTGTACTTTGATTTATATTCCATATGATGCAAGCATTTTATTTTTGTCTATTTAGTTCATATATTTTAAACTGCTATATAAACTGCGCGTCCAAGAATGACTTGGGTACAATGACGGTGTCGTCGTATTCTATTTTTATTATGTATATGCATGTTGACCTAGTTTATGAGACCACCCCATTATCATGAGGCATTCTTAGGTTTCATTGGCTGTGACACAACTGTTACACGAGTGTGAGTCTCATGTAGGACACGAACTTGCATGACAGGCTGGCCTCCTGTACGTATGGGACGTGCATTAGGGATAACTGCTGTTAGGGATTTGCATGATAGAAGACTTGGCAGTTATTAGAGGTATTATCGTGTCATGGATATGACATGCTTAGAGCATGGGGTGGGGAAAACAATAAGTAAGGCATTTGGGCCCCTTTGCACTTTTTTTTCTGTAACCCGTACGCTCCGTCGGAGATACGCGGCGGTGATGACCCCTATATTACTGGCGGCCTTTGGCGTTCAAAAGACGACATGCTTTGTAGGCCCCTGAATCTCCAAAAGAATAATGCCAATCCCATTTATGGCTAGATAGCCCACTTGTTGGAAAGTTGTTCTCAAACTGCATTCACATAGATGGTTAGGTGACCCATTATATGTTTATTTTTAGTACTTCATTGGCATGCTTCTATGTATCTTGTTATGTCCCTCTGAGGACATGGTCCCTTTCTAGGTGCAGATGTTCATGACTATTAGCAGGACGCGCGGATCAGGACTTGCTACTTATATTTCGAGGAGGTCTTCTCTTCGAGCCTCGTGATTATTAGTTGATGTATTTATTTTGTTTATTTTATATTCTAGTTTGGTAGTGGATTTATTTCCATCCGACTATCATCCTTTGATACTTCATATTGAGATTTAGTTACATAGTTATTGGTTATTTATCTATTTATGATTTTTGTGGATGAGATTTAGTTATGCCCTATGACTTGTGATAGTTTATACCACTTATGAATTATTGTTCATAATAAAGTGTAAGCATGTGTTATGGTTTCCATATATTGGAGTTGCCATATAAATGCGACTGGCATGCTTACGTGTTCCTAGTCCTACGTATTTTAGGACTAGGGCATGACATATTTTTAGTGGTGGCCCATGCTGGTCGAGAGCATATTGTCTCGGTTACGTTATTGTACCGAGCAAGCCTATAAATAGGATTAGAGTATAGGATCTCATCCACAATTGACTATAACTCATCTTCCGTCATGTCTGTTCTATTTAAATAATTGCATCCTGCTTGATTCACGTACTTTCTAATAGTTTCTTGAGTATAGCCTTCTGCTAAAATATAAGAATCCCTGTTGTTAGGATGATAATTAGGATAACATTCCTATTTAGAATATAACTAAAATATTGACACATCACTAAGTTTAGAATACCTAATGCAGCAAGTAAATTTAAACAGATCCTCAGGACAAGCTATATAACCAGCTAAGTCAAATACAAATGGGAGCATCACTAGTACTCAGGCTGAGACCACTACAGGCTCTGTATCGGGGAGCCCATAGCAGCAAGTAGTATCACGACTCCAGTATATGTGCCAAATATCTGAAACAGAGTCTAAGGCACCTCCAGTAGTATATATATAAATAATAAGCCTGTAGCCTGTGTGTCTCTCCCCACCCAATGTAACCTCATGTCTCATATCCACGATGTCTCATATCCAACGGAATATCCAGAATTAGATTTCGATGAGCCGATCACGAAATAGTCCGTTATGTGAAATCGTAGGGCCCACAAAACGATGTTTCGTCAACGTTCTCAGAATCGAACCAAACATGTGTCACAAGACCAGTGTAACGCTGTGAATCCAATAGCATAAGTTTTATTGCGAACCGACGAGTACACACAAAATTATGACGAGTGTCAGAACATGTCGATACGGTACTTTTCGACGGATATGCGTTGATTTCGGTGTGCATGTACATCCAAATCAAGTTCCACAAAAGTCTACACATTCACGTTTACGTTACGCGCCTTTTGGTGCAACTCACACAAGACGAAGTTGTCTCGTTTGGCGGGACGCACCCCGTATCGAAGATTTTGGGTGTTTTAAAAATAAGTTTTTGGCCGTTTTGGAACCAGAATAATTTAACCATTATAGCAAACTAATAAAAACTAAAAGAATAGTAAAAATCTTGGTTATATTGTGAATAAGTCCCTTCAATTATATTTTAAAAACAATTAACGAGATGGTAGAAAATTGGACATGAACATGGGTACTTGGACTGAATTTCTGAACAGTTTTTCGGCCAACTTCCGGTCGATTTTTTGATCAAACCGGGTGTCTAAATTTGTTCCACTTGAAGAAAATCCTAGAGGGTTAGGTTGTGAACATACCGGCTAAGATAAGGCATAAAATGGACGAGCGAGGAGGGCGAAACCTTTACGCGAAGGGGGGGCCACAATGTGTTGTTGCTGCTGCTGTCGGCCGCGCGACTACTGCGACGGTGCTCCGGCGCTACTGCGCCGGTCGGCGGGGCTGCGGCGGTTGGCGGCTCCGGCAGGTGGTGTAGGTGGTGCAGGCGTGGGTGATGGTGGAGGTGGTGTGGGATTAGGGTTAGGGTTTTAGGTTTGTTTATATGCTATATATACTTATATGTAACATGGGGGGGGACTTCCTGTATGTGGGGGAAAGGGTTTAATGGGTTTGGGTTTGGATTTGGATTTATTGGATTTGGGTTTTATTTTTATTTCTTTTGTTTTATTCAATAATTAATATAAATTTTTTTTGAAAATAGTTAGGCACTTGAAAAAATTCTAAATAATTTATATTTCCTCCAACAATAATTTACAACCCAATTTATATTAATTAAAAAGATATTTACTAAATATTAGTAAATATTAAATTAATTAAATAAATCTATAAATTTTATTTTCTATTTAATATTAAATTGGGAGCATGCAGGGGGTTCGAATAACGCAACTCTAGTGTCATGTGTGTAATAGGACCAGTTAGGCTCATAGCATGGATTTAGTTAGAAGCAATGGGTTGTGGTGACGTGTTAAAATTGTACGTCACGACAAAAGGGTTAATTAAACATCGTTTTCTCGTAATTGTATCGCAAATATTGTGCAACCAAACCTAGTCATGAGATTGCGAATATGTGAGGGTCAGTCATGGTAGGAGCCTAATTTGACTCGTCTAAGTCGAGCATGCTAGGTTGGTTGGAAGAAAAAGTCTAGTGTTGCACTCAAGATTTTAAAACCATGGGGGTTGGTTTCCAAAGTTTAATTAAATTATCCAATAAATACTTAAAATAAAAAAAATTATTAATTACCGAACTATCGTTATGTAAAAAATTAGGGTGCTCATACCAGGAGAGCCAGAGTTTGATTTTATCAGAGGATCAACAGAGCAGAGCGAATGAGACTTCTGTGGAGCTTTGGTAGAAGAGCCTGAGCCGCCATATCCATTGATTGCTGTGTATATGGACGTCTTTCCGGAGGAGTTGCCGGGGTTGCCACTAGACAGAGATGTTGGAGTTCTCTATAGACTTGGTGCCAGGCGCAGAGCCAATATCACAGCACGTCTATAGGGTGAACAAAAGCGAACTAGCAGAGTTGTAGAAGTAGGTGGATGAGTTACAGGACAAGTGCTTCATCCACTCCAGTTCATCACCGTGGGGTGCTCCGGTATAATTTGTACCAAAAAATGATGGGTCGCTACGCATGTGTATCGACTACATGGCACTCAACAACCTCACTATCAAGAACAAATATCCGTTGCCGCAGATTGACGATTTATTTGATCAGTTGAGCGGAGCGAAGGTATTCTCAAAGATAGACTTGAGGCCGGGGCACCACCAGATGAAAGTGAAGAAGGAAGACATTCCAAAGACAGCTTTTAGGACTCGGTATGAGCAATTTGAGTTCTTGGTGATGTCGTTTGGGTTGACCAATGCCCCGACGGTATTCATGAACCTGATGAATAAGGTGTTTCATCAGTACTTGGATCAATTTGTGGTAGTATTCATTGATGATATACTGATTTATTCGAAGACCCCGGAGGAGCATGAGAAGCACCTGAGGATAGTTCTAGAGACCCTCTGGAAGGAGAAGCTATATGGCAAGCTTTGGAAGTGTGAGTTCTTCCTTGATATGGTTGAATTCCTCGGGCATGTGATTACATAAGACGAAATCTCAGTAGACCCGAAGAAGATTTTAGCAGTTGAGTCATAGTCTACCCAGAGTTATGTAACAGAGATCAGGAGTTTTCTTGGACTGGCAGGCTATTATCGGAGGTTTGTTTAAGATTTTTCCAGGATTTCGGAGCCAATGACTAGACTAACCAGGAAGGACATGGAGTTCATCTGGACTGAGGATTGTTATTCGACTTTTAAGGAGCTGAAGAAGACGTTGACTACAACTCCTATATTGACATTGCCATCAGGGACATGAGAATTTTCTATATACAATGATGCATCGGGTAAGGGTTTGGGTTATGTGTTACAGCAGAACGGGAAGGTGATTGTCTATGCTTCCAGACAATTACACCCGTATGAGAAGAATTACCTTACCCATGACTTGGAGTTGGCAATAGTTATTTTTACTCTTAAACTATGGAAGCACTACTTATATGGAGAGTGGGTAGAGATCTTTACATATCACAAGAGCTTGAAGTATGTATTTACACAAAAAGAGCTCAACATGAGACAACGACGGTGGTTGGAGTTGATGAAGGACTTCGATGTTGCTTTGCAGTACCATCCAGGAAAGGCCAACGTAGTCGTTGATGCCTTAAGCAGGTATCCAGTAGCAATATACTTGACAAGGGACAGACTTTTGTTGGCCGATCTTGATAGCTTGGACATTGAGGTATTAGTTCATGGAGTTGCGGCACATATATGGGGACTTCAGGTACAATCAGAGTTGATGGACCGGATCAGAGCCGCAAAGTTCGAGGATGAGTCTCTGAGAAGCATCAGAGCACAGATCCGGATAGGATTGGCAAAGGACTTCAGCAATACAAATGATGGATTATTGCGGCATGTTACCATATGGTGTGTGCCGAGTGGAGTATTGCGCGAGAAGATTCTTTAGGAGGCGCATCGATCTCAGTAATCTTTGCATCCAGGTGCCAATAAAATGTATATGGATATGAGAGACCATGTTTGTTGGTATGGTATGAAGCGGGAGATATCTAGCTTCGTATCCAGATGTTTGGTTTGCCAGCAGGTAAAGGCAGAGAGACAGAGTCCAGGTGGATTGCTTCAGCCTTTACCCATTCTAGAGTGGAAATGGGAGCATATGACGATGGATTTTGTTTCAGGACTTCCGCGTTCTCTAGGAGGAAAAGATGCGATCTGGGTCATCATAGACAGGTTAACCAAATCAGCCCACTTTCTGCCATACAAAGTGGGTACATCTTTGGAGAAGCTTGCGGAGATATATGTGCGTCAAATAGCCAGATTGCATGGAGTTCCGATGAGCATAGTCTCTGATCGGGATAGTTGCTTCACGTCCCATATCTGGAGGAGTTTGTAGGCTAACTTGGGCACCCAACTCAAGTTTATTACCTTATATCACCCTCAGACAGATGAGGAGTCGAAAAGGACTATCCAGACTCTCGAGAATATGCTACGTACCTATATTTTTTTATTTTGGAGGTTGTTGGGAGAATCATCTTCACTTGGTAGGGTTTTCTTACAATAACAGCTACCAGGCCAGTATCGAGATATTACCGTTTGAGGCATTGTATGGACGAAGATGCCGCACCATGTTAACATGGGGTGATATTGGTAAGAGAGCCTTATTGGGACCAGAGATGGTAGTGAATGCAGCTGAGAAGGTGAAGCTCATTAGGGATAGACTTCGGGTGGCGCAGGACAGACAGCGGCATTGGGCCGATAGCCACCGGAGACCATTGGAGTTTGAGGTATAGATTTTGTTTGTATTGCCTGTGATTGTTTGTTTTTGTGAGAGTGCTAAGGTTTTATTTTATTCTAGGTTGGCGGTCTAGTTTTCTTGAGGATTTCTCCGACACGTGGCATGATTCATTTTGGTGGAGGTGAAAAGCTTAGTCCGCGATTCACCGGACCTTTCAGTATTCTTGAGAGGGTCGGTGCAGTTGTGTCATGACCCGCACCCGATGTAAGGGTACAAGTCGGGAACAACGCCCAGCCTACGCCGCAGAATCAGTGGTAGAATACTGTCCGGGTAATCTATCTAGCAATATAATAAACCACCAACGATAACAATATACTCAATCACAGATCTAAGATGGAACGAGCACGAATATGATAAATAATAGAATAGTCACATACAACTCATGAGTCTAAAATAATACATCAATAAGTCTGAAAGAATACTAACAAATAACCTGGAGACAAATCCAGTATAAAGAATACTAAGAAGCTACTAAACCCGGGTCAACTGTCTTAGTTGGGATAAGTCCCTCCTAATCCAGGGTCTCAGACTCTAGACCCACAATATCCTGAGGTCCATAATGTGTAGGATACCAGTCCTCAGTGTCATCTGGAAAAAATATATCCAGTCAAGAAAGGAGTAGAGTACATCTCTAACAGTAGTTCTAATCAATGATAAAGACTATGTAACAGTAATTAGATGTAAATATTCAAGATCACAATAGATATAAAGAGATATATACAATAAGGAATAATGGAATAAATACAATAATGAGCAATATGCCAATGAACAAGAATACTAATGACTAAGTGTGTGAGTACTAGCTTTAAATTGTAATCGGCTTGGGAACATGATATAAGATACAAGATGTATCGCCTGGCTAATCATACGTTCGGTGTATGATTAACACTATACAAGATACAAGATAGGTATGATCACATATCTACACTACATACTCCCCACCCCCGACTGGTATAATAGATCCAACCATGGTATGCTATGGCACATAATTCCCCAAGAAGATAGCTAGTCTTTCCGAGTATCAGTGTCTGTACATGTATAAGATAATCAATGAAACAAGGCTTGCACAAGATACACCAAATACCAAGGAATAACATCTCATGACGAGATCCGTATATACTAATTCGTGTAACCATCGTGTCAAGAAAAAATGGATATCTGCACTAGATACAATGAACATAGAGGATATCATAAATGAGAAACTATCAGAGAATGTACTCGCCTGAAGTCCAATAAATAGTCTCACCGATGTCTGATACGGTGCCCCAAAGACCTTGATATGGAATACAATATCAATACAAGGTTCCGAAAAGAAAATAAGTCAAATTAATCAACTTCTAGGTCAACAAGTCAATTCTAAGTCAAAAGTCAAACTAGGTCAACTCTAAGTCAACTATGGTCAACTATAGCCAAACTATGGTCAACTATGGTCAACTAACTATTTCTAGGTTGTACAAGTCTAACACAAAAATATTGGTTCAAATATTAAAGTCTAGGTCACAAAACCATATCTTAAATATTAGGATACCGTATCTCCGGACACGTAAATCCATAGGTAAAACATCTATATATAAGTCAAACAATTATTAATAATATAGAATCCTAATTACAAACATTAAATAGGTACCGTGGATTTGAACCAACTTGGTATCACAACATAAAATCATAATCTTAATACCCCAAACCCAATACCTTGGGTATCCCCAATTACCTTGGTACTTAGCTTGGTTTCTCAAGGTAATACTCAAATACTAGTTATACTATCTACCCGTAGATATATACATATACTACAATAATTATTATACATATAGTATATATTAAATACTATTAGCACATATAAATATATTTATATATATTTCAAATACCATATGCATATATATATATATATATATATATATATATATATATTAACTAATATATAAAACTGCCAAACTGTCGCTAAAGACTCTACCCGTTGTCGCTGAAGGCTACTGTTGATATTGATACACTGCTATTTTAGTGATGGTTTTCTGCATCTGTCGCTAAAACTGTAACTAAAACTCCTGATATGTTGCTAATACTGCTGTTGTTTCAGCGACAGTTTCCTAAAAACTGAAACTGTCGCTGGCTGCTGTCACTGCTTCCCTGCTGCTGCTGTTGCCTTTCAGCGACACTCGCTGTCGCTGTTGCTCTTGCGACTGCTGCTGCTGTTGGCATTTGCTGCCACTTTTGTGACACTTTGGCCGCTATCACTAATACATATATATATATATATATATATATATATATATATATATATATATATATATATATATATATATATATATATACCATATGCATAATTACTACTAATAATTATACATACACCCTCACATAGTATTATGTGCATAATACATATAGTAACATACACACATATATATATTAATATGTATATATAACTATACATATATATATATATATATATATATTGTCATGCCCTAGTCCCAAAATACATAGGACTAGGAACACGTAAGCATGTCAGCCGCATGTATATGGCAACTCCAATATATGGAAACCATAACACATGCATACGTTATATTATGAATATCAAATCCACAAGTGGTAAATATGTCACAAGTCACAGGTAAATCTCATCCACATAAATCAATATAAATAAATAAATAACCAATAACTATGTACTAAATCTCAATGAGAAGTATCAAATGATGATAGTCGGGTTGAAACAAATCCATTACCAAACTAGAATATAAGATAAATAAAATAATATAAGTACATCAACTAACAATCAATGAGACTCGAAGAGAAGACCTCCTCGCAACATAAGTAACCAGTCTAGATCTACGCTCCTGCGAATACTCATGAACATCTATACTTGGAAAGGGACCAGGTCCTTAGAGGGACATAACAAGATACATAAAAGCATGCCAATAAGTACTGAAATAAACATCCAATGGATAGCCTAACCGTCTATGTGAATGCATTTTGTGAATAACTTTCCAACAAGTGGGCTATCTGGCTAAAATAGGATTGGCATGATTCTCTTGGAGATTCAGGGGCCTAAAAAGCATGTCGTCTTTTGAACGCCAGAGGCCGCCTGATAATATATAATATATAGTGGTCATCATGACTGTGCATCTCCGACAGAGCGTACGAGTTACACAAGGAAAGTACGAAGGAGCCCAAATGCCTTACTTGTTGTTCTTCCCACCCCATGCTCTAAGCATGTCACATCTATGACACGATAATACCTCTAATAACTGCCAAGTCTCCTAGCATGCAAAGTTTCTAACAGTAGTTATTCCTAACGCACGTCCCATACGTACATGAGGCCAAACCCTGCATGCGAGTACGTGATCTATATGAGACTCACACTCGTGTAGCAAATGTATCAAGGCCAATGAAACCTAATGATGCTTCATGATAATGGGGTGGCCTCATAAACTAGGTCACATGCAAATACATAATAAAAATAGAATATGACGACACCGTCGTTGTACCCAATTTTCCTCAGACGCGCAGTTTATATAGCAGTAAAAATATATGAACTAAATGACAAAAATTAAGATGCATGCAACATAGGGAATATAATTTATCGTACAATGGCAAGGTATACTTGCCTGGCAAAAAAGCTACGTAGTACCAATAGCCTGATCCTGAAGTCGCGCAGATCAATCCAATTGGTCCTATATACATATAATATAATATTTCAACATCAGCCATTACACTAGCATATACACAACCATAAATATACTGGACTTAGAGAGTACGCTAGGGGTGACACTTGTCATCTAGCAGGGTCAAATGCGTGTCTAATTATGCGGGTATCGCATCTGTAATTGCTGTGCAAAATCAGACAGTCAACTAATATGTGTCTAAGCCAGTACGTTAATGTACACAAGGCAGTCAATTTACAAGTTCTTAGGGTCAACATGGTTAAGGTAAATACAGGATAATCCACAGTGTCCTAGGGTCGTACAATATAAATACATATATAGTTATAATTAGGTTTTAACATTTAATTACCTTTATCATATATATATATATATACCAATTTAATTATAATACGCGTATGTATACGCATATAAGTCATTGGGTTCACCGCCATAATCTGAAATCAACCAACTAACTAACCCAAGATGCTAACCTAGATGTTATTCACACAAATACACATACATAATATGAAGGAGAGGGACAGGTTCGAACCTTGGGGTTAGCATGCACAGGCACGAGGATCGAGGATCGAGGGTGACTGCTGTAGATTATTTTCGGCTAAAGTGACGGGTCCATGATAACGACGATGTTGTCGATGCTGATGATGATAACGAGGGTGATGATGATTGAGGTTATGATAATGATGATGTAGGTGATGAAGGTTAATAATTAGGGTGATGAGGGTGACTAGGGTGATGATGATTATGATGATGATGAAGATTATGATGATGATGATTAATGGTGATGATGTAGGCTATGATGATTGTAATGATGATTGTGTTGATGATGGGGATGATGATGAGAATGATAATGGTGATGATTGAAGGGGATGACGATGGTGATGATAAGAGGAATGGATGGAGGCTTACTGTCGGAGTCCGACGAGTCGAGGGAGATGAGACGAGGAGGACAATCTCAGGGAGGAGAGGTCGAGTGGCTAGGGTGGTCAACTCAGGAGAAGTGGTAAGGAGATCGGAGAAGGGGGTGGACTGGCCGAAGTTGGCCATGCTGTCAAGGGGAGGTGAGTGTAGAGGAGACGGTGGCTGGTGGTCAGGTAGTCGTGGTGCAGTGAGGTGGAGTGGTGGTGGAGATCTATGGTCGAGGGAGTTCCGACATGGAGAAAAAGAAGTCGGAGAAGAGAGGGAGGTGCTGGTGGTGGTTGTCGACGTGGTGGCAGGGAACGGCATGAATGGCAGAGGTCGAGGGTGATGGTAGAGACGGGGGAAGTCGGTTGTAGTTAGGAAGTCAGGGCGAGCGGAGGAAGCCAGAGAAGAAGATGAAGTGGGTGGTGGACTCGGTATAGGTCGTGACAGCGGCAGTGGCGGCGGCTCATCGAGGTCGGGGTGATAGGGAGATTGCAGCGGGGTTCAGGCGGTCAGCGGGCTCCGGTCGAGGGAGGTCCGCAGGTCGAGGGGATTGGGATGTAGATGAAGGAGGTGGAAGAGAACATGGTGGTTGACGGAGAGGTCGGATGTACCGGCGGAGTAGACGGCTGCAGTCGTGGCAGGGGCTCAGGTAGAGGTCTAGAAGTCGTGATGTGTTGCATTCGATAGGGATGGTGTCGGGATCGGGTGGTGATGGCAGTTGGCAGCAGGTTCAGCAGTGTCGAGATGGCCGTCTCCGGCGAGAACTCTGGCGGCGGGTTGACGAGGAAGAAGAAGGTTAATAGTAGAGGGGAGATGGGTCGACTGAAATAGGATTTTGTAATGTGGATGAAAATAATAGAAAAAGTAATTATTTATACATATAGAATTTGATTGGGGGTTGACCTAGGTATTTGGGTTGGTCAACATCCTACTTGGGATGGGCTTGGCCTTACATGGAGATGTTTGGAGGGCTAAGATTTGCATTATTTAAAATGCAAGGCTAGGGTTAAATGAGGGGGTGATGTTGTGTGTTGCACATTCCAAAAATCATAGAAAAATTCACATGAAGGAGAAATGGGTTTCTTCATGTGTTGTGTCCAATGGGGTGGACATCTTAATGCACTTTTGCATAAAAGTGCCCGACAATTGGAAAATTGGACAAAGTTGGGTTTTCGGTTTAATTTAATTAAATTTAATATAATCGGTGTTCTAAAATTAATTAGAAGTACATGGGGCTCAAATTAGGTGGGACACAAGTGTCATAGACGTAAAGGACTCAGGATAGAAAATTGTCATAAATTGGGTTATATGAAACGGGTCAAGATTGTGTCTCCAATTTTGATTGGAACGCACAAGGATACAAAGTTGGAATTATTTAGAATTAAATATAAACGTCTGCGATTAATGTTGTACGACTAAAATATAGCACAATAGAGCATAATTATAAGTTACACAAAGGTCAGAATAGAAGGCGGACATATCTAGAATAAGGGTATAAAATTTATAAGAAGGCAATGGCTAGTGTAGTGCTCCAATTATCAAAGCAACGGTACGGTGCACTAAGTGATATAAACATTATAAAAATTAATTAAAACACAGTGTTCTTTTTCTAATTGGATTCAAAGTAGCCATAATCTCTCTATCTAAGCCAAGTAGGCCTAAGTTTGGGTGGGGGAGTTTACAATCTACCCAACTTAAAACAATTTCGTCCTCAAAATTAAACTAAGGTATAATTTGTCAAATCTTTCACGTTCGTACATAAGGCAAGTCAATCGCGATCTCTTCCAAAATTTTAAATAACAGAATCTATTCAAGTCCATCGCACTTACTTCAAATTTGAAATAATCATTGTTTAAATCAAGATTCAACCTATCGTAGTCTCTTCTCGATTTTCAAATCAACAACAAACAATTTAAGTTAAATTCATATAACATCTTCGAGATTTAAATAACACATATCAAATTTTATATCACGATCTCCAACTATCATAATCTTCTTAAGAAGATAATTCTAATCAAATCTTATTCCTATTTTTAACTTATGATTTTTGTACTCTTCAAAATTTTAAATTTAATTCACATTCTCAATATTTCAAATAGGTAATCCAACAATCAAAATTTAACTTTTAATTCAAATCATCAAATTTGGAATTTAATCCGTCAATGTTCATGTTTAGAGTTCTATTTATTTTCCTCAAGATTTAAATCGATGATTCAACCTTCAGTTTTTAAAATTTAAATCATGTGCTTAAAGTATAAACATTTGGTCCGCAATATCAAGATATAAATTTTTATTAAATCCTCATCATCTTAATCATTCTTCTAAAATTCTCAACATTTAAAATGACTTAATCTCACAATTTAATCTTACTTGATCATAATCTAAAAGTAATTCTTCTCAAGTTAACAATACAACTTCTACCCAACTTAGAATTTACCCATCTATCACATAAGAATATACATTTAAGGAAGATATTCCTCAAATTATTTAATCATGTTATTCAATCCTCAAAAACTTTAACACCAAATATATCACATATGATATGCCCTTAATTACGAAAAATAGTCATCAAGTAATATGATTTGCCTATAGGGTATATCTAGTACTCTCTGTGTATCAAACTTATACCAAGCACGAGGTTTTGTCTTTGCGAAATAAGGAAAGACGGAAAATAATAATAAGGGATTCAAGGAGGAGGTAATAGAATAGAAGTATGGGGATCAAGGCGTTGAAGGAATTCGAAAGGAATTATTAAGGAAGTTGTGGATTGAAATCCTATTTAGTAAATTCTTATTCGCATGCTCGTATCAGTACAGTTATATAACCGATACGATATACTCAGACATGTCTAGAGGGCAAGTACATTCGTCTAAGAAGCTAAGTCAATTTTTATCTCAATCCACATAAGTAGTCATGAGAAGAGCGAACCAAGCGCACTAAGGTTAGCTAGACCTTAATACACTGATTCTGATTAGACAATGTATTAGTGTATGCATCCAATAATACATATGTCTTGAACAAGCTCGATAAAAGAGTAAGCTTGCAAAACTAGGCTATAATAGTATCATAAGTCAAGGTAGTCCAAAAAAAAATACGCTAGATTATGATGAAAGAAGGTACAAAATAATTCAAGTTAACCATGAAGATGAGACTCATCTGGTGTTGTGCCTCTACAGTTGCTATACTAACTCTTTGTCTAAGTCGCTAGTCGACCAAATAAGGGCATAGGCCTCTAAGTTCTACAATCTGTATAAACACTATCATCTTATGCTAGCATATAGTTTGTGTCATTCAGTTATACTTTATCAATGGGTCAAGAGGACTATGTGTTACTAGGTTGTGAGGCATACTACTTAACTTAAAATAATTAACTAATACTGTGATAGTCTTAAGGGAATAACCTTGCACTTGTAAATAAAGTAGAAACCCTTGTTAGGGTATACAAGGAAAGATCTTTGTACTTATTGGGGTATCCTATTGTATTATATAGGTAATGGTTATCTTAAGTCTTAGTCATAGTGCTTATAGAACAAGGTGTCAATATTAAGAATGGAGAAGTTACTGGCTCTCAAGGGAAAGAGGATATAACTTGTATTGAGGTGCGGTTACAAATTACGTGGTTTAAAACTAAAGTGTAATCATGAAATCATAATCTAAATGAACAACTCAAACCATCAAGCTCTAACTACTAAGCACATAATTTCAAACTTCAAGATTCACAACTATAATCCTAGCAACTATATATCTTAACATAAAAGAAAATCACTTGGCCTACAATCATAAGAGTTAGGTCGCACGACTGGAAAAGTTGAAGAAAAAGAAAACATAATTAGTCGGCACACAAATAACGAACGTCAAGGTTGCAAAGGAACAAGATATGAAATTGAAATAGAATGACTTTTGATAAGATCATGGTTTCCTAAGGAAGGGTGGTATGATAATCTCTGTGTTCGAGGTATGATCAAGGGAAATGTTCGATTCCTTGATCTTAGCTTCCTAAGGTACTGTCTACTAATAATAAGACAAGAAGCTAAATTTATAGTCCTAATATTATCTCACTATGAAAGTTAGGTTTAGTCCTAATGTTCAATCTTGGATTTCTATTGGTTCCTCAATGCTAGGGTAAAATAATATGGTCAAATTTCTAACTAACCCTAGTAGTGTCTATACTACTCTCAAGTCCTTCATAAATATATCAAGGGATAATGGTCAATCAACCTTACATGTAAGGGGTGCTTGGGTTCATTAAGTATTCTAACTTAGTGATGTGTCAATATCCTAGTTGTATCCTTAGTAGAAATATTACCCTAATTATCATCCTAACAACAGGGATTCCTATATTTTAGCAAAGGCTATACTCAAGAACTATTAGGAAAGTACATGAATCAAGCAGGATAAAGTTATTCAAATAGAACCAATTGGAAGGAAGATGAGTTACAGTCAAATGTGGATGATATCCTATATTCTAATCCTAGGTGCAGGCTTGCTCGGTACAGTAACATAAACGAGACAATATGCTCTCGACCTGCATGGGCCACCACTAAAAATATGTCACGCCCCAGTCCCAAAATATGTAGGACTAGGAACACGTAAGCATGGCAGCCGCATGTATATGGCAACTCCAATATATGAAAAACATAACACATGCGTACGCTGTATTATGAATATCAAATCCATAAGTGGTAAATATGTCACAAGTCATAGGGTATAACTAAATCTCATCCACAGAAATAAATATAAATAAATAAATAACCAATAACTATATACTAAATCTCAATAAGAAGTATCAAAGGATGATAGTCGGGTAGAAACAAATCCACTACCAAACTAGAATATAAGATAAACAAAATAATATAAGTACATTAACTAACAATCAATGAGACTCGAAGAGAAGGCCTCATCGAAACATGAGTAACCAATCCGGATTGCGCTCCTACGAATACTCATGAACATCTACACATGGAAAAGGACCAGGTCCTTAGAGGAACATAACAAGATACATAAAATTATGCCAATAAGTACTGAAATAAACATCCAATGGGTCGCCTAACCGTCTATGTGAATGCAGTTTGAGAACAACTTTCTAACAAGTGGGCTATCTGGCTAAAATGGGATTGGCATGACTCTCTTGGAGATTCAGGGGCCTAAAAAGCATGTCGTCTTTTGAACGCCAGAGGCTGCCTGATAATATATAATATATAGTGGTCATCATGACCGCGCATCTCTGGCGGAGCATACGGGTTACACAAGGAAAGTGCAAAGGAGCCCAAATGCCTTACTTCTCATGATAATGGGGTGGTCTCATAAACTAGGTCACATGCATATACATAATAAAAATAGAATACGACGACAACGTCGTTGCACCCAATTTACCTTGGACGCGCAGTTTATATAGCAGTGAAAATATATGAACTAAATGATAGAAATTAAGATGCATGCAACATATGGAATATAATTTACAGTACAACGGCAAAAAAGCTGTGTAGTACCAATATCCTGCTCCTGAAGTCACACAGATCAATCTAATAGGTCCTATATACATATAATATAATATTACAACATCAGCCATTACCCTAGCACATACACAACAATAAATACACTGGACTCAGAGGGTACGCTAGGGGTGACACTGGTCATCTAGCAGGGTCAAATGCGTGTCTAATTATGTGGGTGTCACGTCTATAATTGTTATGCAAAATCAGACAGTCAACTAACATGTGTCTAAGCCAGTACGTTAATGTACACAAGGCAGTCAATTCACAAGTTCTTAGGGTTAACATGGTCAAGGTAAATACGGTATAATCCACAGTATCCTAGGGTCGTACAATATAAATACATATATAGTCATAATTAGATTTTAACATTTAATTACCTTTACCATATATATATATATATATATATACCAATTTAATTATAATACGCGTATGTATACGCATACAAGTCATTGGGTTCACCGCCATAGTATGAAATTAACCAACTAACTAACCTAAGATGCTAATCTAGATGTTATTCACACAAACACGCATACACAATATGAAGGAGAGGGACAGGTTGGAACCTTGGGGTTAGCATGCACGGGTACGAGGATCGGGGAACGAGGGTGACTGCTGCAGGTTGTCTTTGGCGAGAGTGACGGGTCCACGATGACGACGATACTGTCGATGCTGATGATAATGACGAGGATGATGACGATTGAGGTTATGATGATGATGATGTAGGTGATAAAGGTTAATGACTAGGGTGATGAGAGTGATTAGGGTGATGATGATTATGATAATGATGAAGATTATGATGATCATGATTAATGGTGATGATATAGGCTATGATGATTATAATGATGATTGTGTTGATGATGGGGATGATGATGAGAATGATAATGGTGATGATTGAAGGGGATGACGATGGTGATGATGAGAGGAATGGCCGGAGGCTTACTGCTGGAGTCCGGCGAGTCGAGGGAGATGAGACGATGAGGATGAGCTCAGGAAGGAGAGGTCGAGTGGCTGTCATAAAGGAGTCGGGACAGCGGTGGTTCTACGATCTCTGGCTAGGGTGGTAAACTCGAAAGAAGTGGTGGAGAAGATCGGAGAAGGGGGTGGACTGGCCGGAGTTGGCCGTGCTGTCGAGGGGAGATGAATGGAGAGGAGACGGTGGCTGGTGGTCAGGGAGTCGTGGTACAGGGAGGTGGAGTGGTGGTGGAGATCTATGGTCGAGGGAGTTCCGACAAGGAGGAAAAGAAGTCGGAGAAGAGAGGGAGGCGCTGGTGGTGGTTGTCAACATGGTGGCAGGGAACGAGGGGTGATGATGAGGCTAATGGACCGTGGAGGTGGAGGAACGGCGTTAATGGCGGAGGTCGAGGGTGATGTAGAGGCGGGGGAAGTCGGTTGTAGTCTGGAAGTCAGGACGAGCGGAGGAAGCCAGAGAAGAAGATGAAGTGGGTGGTAGACTCGGTGCAGGTCGTGCCAGCGGCAGTGGCGGTGGCTCGTCGAGGTCGGGGTGATGGAGAGATTGCAGCGACGGCTCAGGCGGTCAGCGGGCTCCGGTTGAGGGAGGTCGACAGGTCGAGGGGATTGGGATGTAGATGAAGGAGGTGGAAGAGAACGGGGTGGTTGACGGAGAGGTCGGGTGTACCGACGGAGTCGACGGCTGCAATCATAGTAGGGGCTCAAGCAGAGGTTTGGAAGTCATGATGGGTTACAGTCGATGGCGATGGTGTCGGGATCTGGTGGGGATGGCAGTTGGCACCGGGTTCAGCAGTATCGAGATGGCCAGCTCCGGCGAGAACTCCGACGGCGGGTTGACGAGGAAGAAGAAGGTCAATAGTAGAGGGGAAATGGGTCGGCTGAAATAAGATTTTGTAACGTGGATGAAAACAATAGGAAAAGTGATTATTTATACATGTAAAATTTGGTTAGGGGTTGACCTAGGTATTTGGGTTGGTCAACATCCTACTTGGGATGGGCTTGGCCTTACATGGAGATGTTTGGAGGGCTAGGATTTGAATTATTTAAAATGCAAGGTTAGGGTTAAATGAGGGGGCAATATTATGTGTTGCACATTCCGAAAATCATAAAAAATTTCACATGAAGGAGAAATGGGTTTCTTCATGTGTTGTGTCCAAAGGGGTGGACACCTAAAAGCACTTTTGCATAAAAGTGCCCAACAATTAAAAAATTGCACAAAGTTGGGTTTCGATTTAATTTAATTAAAATTAATATAATTTGTGTTCTAAAATTAATTAGAAGTACATGGGGCTCAAATTAGGTGGGACACAAGTATCATGGACATAGAGGACTCAGGATAGAATATTGTTATAAATTGGGTTGCACGAAACGGGTCAAGATTGTGTCTCCAATTTTGATTAGAACGGACAAGGATACAAAGTTAGAATTATTTAAAATTAAATATAAACGTCTGCGACGAATGTTATGCGACTAAAATATAGCACAATAGAGCATAATTATAAGTTACACAAAGGTCAGAATAGAAGGCAGGCATGTCTAGGATAAGGGTATAAAATTTGTAGGAAGACAATGGATAGTGTAGTGCTCCAATTATCGAAAGTAACGGTACGGTGCACTAAGTGATATAAACTTTGTAAAAATTAATTAAAACACAGTGTTCTATTTCTAATTGGATTCAAACTAGCCCTAGTCTCTCTATCTAAGCCAACTAGGCCTAAGTTTGGGTGAGAGAGTATACATATATATATATATATATATATATATATATATATATATATAATCATTTACCATATATAAAACACATTATATAATTTTAATTATAACAACCCATAATATCTATTTACATATGCATAATTATACATGCTACCATATACAATTATATATTCATATATAAGAATAGCTACATACAATATACATAATAAATACATAGATATAAGACACAAGAAGCATAATTATATATACCATATTATATATATATATCTATATATATATACAATTATATCTCCAAGAACACCAGAAATAGATCTACATATAATTTGCACAAACGCATGGAGAGTATCACACCGTATCCCACTAGATCTAGGATACGCATGTGACACGAGTCCACCACACATCCAAACGTAACCCGAAGGACACAAAAACTAATTGGGCAATTAATTTAATCCATCTCCTTAACAATGAGCCTTCTAATTGGGCTAATTTCTAATAATGAATTCATGTTGGTCCATGAGTCTAAACTAACTAGTTAGGTCCACTAACACAAGTCCAAAATAAATAACTAACATCTAACAATAATTAAATAATATAACAAATAATTATTTATCATGCACAATATTTAATTAAATATAAAATTACTAAAATAATCTTCCCTAAAAAATATGGTAGTGACAAGTCTACCCTCGTTAAAATAATTTTGTCATCAAAATTCAAATATGAAAACTGCCCCCAGAAAATAATAGAATATAATCACAGAACAGAACTAACTATGAAAGAACATAACTAGGAAAGAACATACCTCAAGGCACAAACAAATATGGATAACGCTCTAGCATTCTATCATCTCTCACCCAGGTAGACTCCCCTGGAGAGTGATGCCTCCACGCGGCGCGCACCAAAGGAATATTCTGGTTCCTCAGCACCTTCTCTCTCCAATCCAGAATCTCAACTGGCTGCTCTGGATAGCTAAGAGTAGGGCCCACCTCTATCTCCGAGTGATCTAACACATGACTAGGATCTGTCATGTATCGTCTCAACTGCGATACGTGAAACATGTTGTGCACTCCCTCCAATGCAGGTGGCAAGTCTAGTCTATAAGCAACTGCACCGACCCTCTCTAGAATAGTGAAAGGTTCGATGAATCGCGGACTAAGCTTCCCACCTCCACCGAAGTAAATCGTGCCTCGTGTCGGAGAAATCTCAGAAATACCAAACCACCCACCTAGAACAGAATACCAACTTAAGAACTTAATCTATAACAAATAACCAATAACAGGCACAAAACAAATCTAAACTATACCTCGAACTCCAAAGGTCTCCGGTGGCTATCGGCCAAATATCGCTGTCTGTCCTGCGCCACACGAAGTTTGTCTCTGATCAACTGAACCTTCTCTGCTGCATCTACAACCATCTCTGGCCCAAGCAAAAATCTCTCTCTAATATTGTCCCAAGACAAGGGAGTATGACACCTCCGACCGTACAGAGCTTCAAAAGGTGACATCTCTATACTAGCCAGGAAACTGTTGTTGTAAGCAAACTCTACCAAATGGATATGGTCCTCCCAAGAACCCCCGAAATCTAGTACACAAGTGCAGAATATATCCTCGAGAGTCTGAATAGTCCTCTCTGACTGCCCATCTGTTTGGAGATGATATACAGTACTGAACTTGAGCTGAGTGCCCAAACTCTCCTGCAAACTCCTCCAAAAATAAGAAGTGAAATGACTATCCCGATCTGAGACTATGCTGACGAAAACTCCATGTATCCTAACGATCTGCCTCACATACATCTCTGCCAGCTTCTCCGTAGACAAACCCACCTTGAAAGGCAAAAAGTGGGCCGACTTGGTCAACCTATCAACGATCGTGTATTTCCCTCCTGGAGATCGTGGAATTCCGGACACAAAATCTATAGTAATGTGCTCCCACTTCCACTCTGGAATGGGTAATAGCTGAAGTAAACCTCCTGGCCTCTGCCTCTCGGCTTTCACCTGCTGGCACACTAAGCATCTGGATACAAACTGTGTCACTTTCCTCTTCATGCCATACCACCACACACTCTCTCACATATTCCGATACATCTTGTTAGCACCTGGATGCATGGAATACTGAGAGCGATGCGCTTCCTACAACATCTCCTCATGCAGCTCCCCACTAGGCACACACAATCTAACTCCATTTCTCAAAGATCCATCCTCAGTAATATTAAAATCATCCTCCAATCCTACTCTCACCTGAGCTCTGATACTCCTCGGAGATGCATCCTCATACTGTACTGCCTTGTTCCTGTCCATCAAATCTAAATGTATCTGCAATCCCCATATCTGTATAGCACAACCAGGAACTATCATCTCAATGCCCAAGCTCTCCAAGTTCGCTAACAAATATCAATCCTGCGTCAAGAACATAGCTACCGGATACCTACTCAAAGCATCGGCAACTACATTAGCTTTCCCAAGATGATACTACAACGATATATCAAAATCCTTTATCAGTTCCAACCATCGATGCTGCCTCATGTTCAACTCATTTTACATGAAAATGTACTTTAAGCTCTTGTGGTCTATGAAGATCTCCACACGCTCTCCGTACAAATAATATTTCTACAACTTTTGGACGAAGATAACTGTTGCCAACCCCAAATCATGGGTCGGATAGTTCTTTTCATGAGAACATAATTGCCTGGATGCATAGGAAATCACTTTCCCATTCTGCTGAAGAACACAACACAAACCTTTCCCCGATGCATCACTATAAATAGTGAAACCTCCAAACCCTGATGGCAACGTCAAAATAGGAGCATACGTCAACCTCCCCTTCAATTCCTCAAAAGCAACCTGGCAATTCTCCATCCAAATAAACTCCACATCCTTTCTTGTTAGTCTGGTCATTGGCTCAATAATCCTCAAAAAATCTTCCACAAACTTCATGTAGTAGCCTGCCAATCCCAAGAAACTCCTGATCTCTGCTACGAACTTGGGGTCTTCTAAGATTTTACTGCTGCGATCTTCTTTGGATCCACTAAAATAACATCACCAGCCACAACATGCCCCAAGAACTCCACCTTATCCAGGAAAAAAATTATATTTGGACAACTTCCCATACAACTTCTCCTTCCTCAGCACATCCCACACAATCTTCAAATGTTCCTCATGCTCCTCCTGTGTCTTTGAGTATATGAGTATATCATCGATGAACACCACCACGAACTTATCAAGGTACTGAGGGAATACCTTCTTCATCAAGTTCATAAATACCGTCGGTACATTAGTCAAACCATAAGACATCATCATAAACTCGTACTGACCATACCGAGTTCTAAAAGCAGTCTTCGACATGTCCACCGGCTTTACCTTCACCTGATGGTAGCCTAATCTCAAATCTATCTTAGAAAATACCTTGGCTCCACTCAACTGATCGAACAGATCATCAATCCGTGGCAAATGGTACTTATTCTTGATAGTGAGATTATTCAAAGCCCTGTAATCAATGCATATGCGCACCGATCCATCCTTCTTCGGTACAAACAATACCGGGGCTCCCTACGATGAAGAACTCGATATGATAAACCCCTTATCCTGCAATTCGTCCCCCTGCTTCTTTAGCTCGACCAGCTCGCTGTTGTTTACTCTGTAGACATATTGCAAAATTGGTTCTGCACTTGGCACCAAGTCTATAAAGAATTCAACATCTCGATCTGACGGTAATCCTGGTAATTTCTCAGGAAACACATCCAAGAACTCTGCTATCAATGGATGCAGCAACTCCTTGTCTTCCACCATAGCTCCACAAATAATTCCTTCTCCCTGCTCTGTAGCTCCTCTAGCAAACTTGAACTCTGGCTCTCCTAGCGGACCAAACAAAACTCTAACTCCTCTATAATCTATACTAGCACGGTGCCTACTCAACTAATCCATCTCGAGTACAATGTCGTAGCTCGGAAGTGGCATTACAAGTAGACACGCACTCAACTTTCGACCTCCTAGAGTAACTCTTCGATCCTTGCAAATATTATTAACCAGGATAATGCCTCCCCCGGTCATGATCTTGCAAGTCCTAAGCAAAGAATCAGCTACCAAACCATGCTTCAGAGCAAAAAAAACAGATACAAAACTATAGGAAGCACCACTATCAAACAAAGCTAAAGCTGGAATGGAATCAAGAAGAATAGAACCTACGATGACATCTCCGGTGGGTTCGTCCTCCTCGACGGTCATAGAAAATGCTCGTCCCTGACGTGCACCTCCCTGCTGCTGATGCTGGACATAACGTTGCTGCTGTGTCGAAACTTGTCCCCTCGGATGTACTTTAGGTGGTCTCGCCTGTGTCCTCGAAGATGAAGCTGCTCCCTGAACTACACGACGAGGACACTCTCTCAGCTGATGCCCTTCAGTACTACAATATAAACAAACTCCTAGTCTCCTCCTACAAACTTTCCAGTTATGGTCGGGCTTCTTACAAAAATGGCAGAAAGATTGCTGTAACTGTCTCTACTGTTGTGGTGCCTGGTAAAACGGTAGCTGGAGTCTGGTGCTGCTATTGCTGCTAGAAAGGCCTGGACTGGAAATGAAGATGTTTTGCAGATACTGTACTACTGTTTGCCCCCAAAAAAGAATTACGGTCTCTCGTGGGCTTCAAACCCAACTTTCGCTCAACCTTGCGTGCCTCCGCAAGTATATCCTAGTATGTCTCATAAAAAGAGGGAATGAGGATCTTCACTTCCTAGTTTAGACCCTCACGAAAATGAATAGCTCGAACCTCCGGCTCTCTCACCAAATATTCTGTAAATCGGCTCAACCTGCCAAACTCAGCAGAGTACTCCTCCATAGATATGCTCCCCTGAATGAGACTCTCGAATTGCCTCCCCAAGTCTAGCCTGTCTGCCCGGGCAAAAAACTTTCTTGAAGAGGTCCTTGAATACCTCCCAAGACTGTCCTGCGTCAACCAGAATAGGCTCATTCCTGAACCAAGTACGAGCGACGTCGAACATTTGAAGTCCTACCGCCTCAACCTTTAGATCCTCAGAAAGACGGGACACCCTCATAAGATGCTCAATGTCCTTGAGCCAATCATCAGCATAAACGATGCCTTCTGTCCCCTTGAAGAACCTAGGCTCCAGCTTCTTGAAGTCCTGAATGTTGCCTGGCCGAAGCTGAGCAACCTGAGGAGCAACTTCCTGCTAGTGAGCACTCTCGATGCCCTGCCGTAGAACGTCGGTCTGCCTCTGATATGCCTCTGAATGAGCCCTCTGTGCCTCGAGCATCACATAAAACAGAGTAAACATCTGTGTCGCCTCTGCTGGCACAGGAGGTGGAGGTGGAACCCCTCAGATACAGCTGGAACAGTCCTCTGAGTAGGTGGTGGACCTCCAAAAGCAGCTGACACTCCAATCACTGGAGAAGTGACTGGTTCAGTCCCTCGGGATGTCGCAGACCTCTCAGAAACTGCTCTCCCCTGCTGTGATCTAGTCTTAGGCGACATCCTGAGACAAAACGAAAGAAAGAATCAATATGGCACAAGATGTAAGACACTCATGGAAAGGACAGTTTAAGAGATCAAGTATAAATATCAAAGGAGAATAGTTGAATCAAAAGAAATTTTCCTATATGTGATTGAGTATCTCAGCCTATATCCAATATCCTATCGCAGGCTCGCAGTAGTACAACTAAATCGTCGCACTACCATGACATCGCATAACTTACGAAGATTGACCTGCGTGGGCCATCACTAAAAATATGTCATGATCCGTACCCGATGTAAGGGTACAAGTCGGGAACAACGCCCAGCCTACGCCATAGAATCGGCGGTAGAACGCTGTATGGGTAATCTATCTAACAATATAATGAACCACCAACAATAACAATATACTCAATCACAGATCTAAGATGGAACGAGCATGAATATGATAAAGAATAGAATAGTCACATACAACTCAAGAGTCTAAAATAATACATCAATGATTCTGAAAGAATACTAATAAATAAGTTGGAGACAAATCCAGTACAAAGAATACTAAGAAGCTACTAAACCCGGGTCAACTATCTCAGTTGGGATAAGTCCCTCCTGAGCCAGGGTCTCAGACTCTAGACCCATAACATCATGAGGTCCATAATGTGTAGGGTACCAGTCCTCAGTGTTATTTGGAAAAAATATATCCAGTCAGAAAATGAGCAGAGTACATCTCTAACAGCAGTTCTAATCAATGATAAAGACTATGTAACAGTAAATAGATGTGAATATACCAGATGCATAATAGATATAAAAAGATATATACAATAGGGAATATTGGAATAAATATAATAATGAGCAATATGCCAATGAGCAAGAATACTAATGACTAAGTGTGTGAGTACTAGCTTTAACATATGATCGGCTTGGGAATTTGATACAAGATACAAGATACAAGATTTATGGCCTGGCTAATCATACGTGCGGTGTATGATTAACACTATACAAGATACAAGATGGGTATGATCATACATCTACACTACATACTCTCCACCCCCGACTGGTATAATATATCCAACCATGGTACGCTATGGCACGAAATTCCCCAAGAAGATAGCTAGTCTTCCCGAGAATCAGTGTCTGTACATGTACAAGATAATCAATAAAATAAGGCTTACATAAGATACACCAAATATCAAGGAATAATATCTCATGACAAGATCCGGATATACCAATCTGTGTAACCATCGTGTCAAGAAAATATGGATATCTACACTAGATACAATGAACATAGAGGATATCATAAATGACAAACTATCAGAGAATGTACTCGTCTGAAGTCCAATGAATAGTCTCACCAAAGTCTGACATAGTGCCCCAAAGACCTAGATATGGAATACAATATCAATACAAGGTTTGGAAAAGAAAATAAGTCAAACTAATCAACTTCTAGGTCAACAAGTCAATTCTAAGTCAAAAGTCAAACTAGGTCAACTCTAAGTCAACTAAGGTCAACTATAGCCAAACAATGGTCAACTATGGTCAACTACCTATTTCTAGGTTGCACAAGTCTAACACAAAAATATTGGTTCAAATACTAAAGTCTTGGTCACAAAACCATATCTTAAATATTAGGATACCATATCTCCGGATACATAAATCCATAGGTAAAACATCCATATATAAGTCAAACAATTATTAATAATATAGAATCCTAATTACAAACATTAAATAGGTACCGTGGATTTGAACCAACTTGGTATCACAACATAAAACCTTAATCTTAATACCCCAAACCCAATACCTTGGGTATCCCCAATTACCTTGGTACTTACCTTGGTTTCTCAAGGTAATACCCAAATACTAGTTATACTATCTACCAGTAGATAAATACATATACTACAATAATTATTATACATATAGTATATATTAAATACTATTAGCACATATAAATATATTTATATATATTTCAAATACCATATATATATATATATATATATATATATATATATATATATATATATAATATCTAATATATAAAAATGCCAAACTGTCGCTAAAGACTATGCCCCCTATCGCTGAAGGCTGCTGTTGATATTGAGGCACTATTGTTTTAGTGACAGTTTTCTGCAACTGTCGCTAAATTGTCACTAAAACTTCTGATACACTGCTGATACTGTTGTTGTTTCAGCGACAGTTTCCTGAAATGTCGCTGACTGCTGTCACTGCTTCCCTGCTGCCGCTGCTGCTGCCTTTCAGCGACGCTCGTTGTCACTGTTGCTTTTGCGGCTGCTGCTGCTATTGGCATTTGCTGCCGCTGTTGTGACGCTTTGGCCGTTGTCTCTAATACACACACACACACACACACACACACACATATATATATATATATATATATATATATATATATATATATACCATATGCATAATTACTACTAATAATTATACATACACCCTCATATAGTATTATGTACATAATATACATAGTAACATACACACACATACATATTAATATGTATATATATATATATATATATATATATATAATCATTCACCATATATAACACACATTATATAATTATAATTATAACAATCCATAATATCTATTTACATTTGCATAATTATACATGCTACTATATACAATTATATATACATATATAAGAATAACTACATACAATATACATAATAAATACATAGATCTAAGACACAAGAAGCATAATTATATATACCATATTATATATATATATATATATATATATATATATATATATATATATATATATATACAATTATCTCTCCAAGAACACAAGAAATAGATCTACATATAATTTGCACAAACACATGGAGAGTATCACACCGTATCCCACTAGATCTAGGATACGCATGTGACACGAGTCCACCACACATCCAAACGTACCCCGAAGGACACGAACAAGTCACATATATTATTTATGAATAATACGAAGAGTCAAATACAAATCTACGTGTCTGTGTCAAAATATGACATGTACAAAGTCCCGTGTCGGAGGAAAAACCCCAAACTTAACACGTATCACCAAATTATTGGGATACGACCTACACGTACCCAATTGTGGATACGATACTAGCCCCAAACACACAAACACATGCCAAATTGATCTATTGGACCAATTGACACACACAATAATTGTTAATCTCGAAATTCTCCCAAAATTGACATAAAAAGTACCATAACTTTCTCAATAGGCCTCCTATGAACACAAAACCAAATCCTATGGGTAGCCTATGCATATGGGTTGATTTTCCATGGTTAAATCTTAGATTTAGAACCTAAATTAAGGGGAAAAATTAAATTTTACCTATTGGGAGATGGATTCCCAATGCAACCTCCAAATATAATGAAATTACCTCCAACTTGTAGATCCTTTCTCCTCTTTGTAGATCCTTACTTCCTTCTTCTAGATCCTTGCTCTACTAGTCTCTAATGGTGATTTGGGAAGGAATTAGAATAAAATTTGGTAGGAAAATAAAGTAGAAATGAAGGAATTTGGTTGAGAGAAATTCTAGATCTAGTTTTGAAATGAAAAGAGGAGAGAGAATCCCCCCCCCCTCTTTATTATAGGCCGGCCCCCTTTCGCCTCCCTCAAGTTACTATGAATTATCTAATATACACCTTGGGGCCTCTCATGAAGAAATAATTAAGGAGGAAAGCTTCTAGTCTAATGGTTTAATTAATTTAATCCATCTTCTTAACAATGGGCCTTCTAATTGGGCTAATTTCTAACATTTAATTCATGTTGGTTCATGAGTCTAATCTAACTAGTTAGGTCCACTAACACAAGTCTAAAATAAATAACTAACATCTAACAATAATTAAATAATACAACAAATAATTATTTATTATGCACAATATTTAATTAAATATAAAATTACTAAAATATTATTTCCTAGAAAATATGGTAGTGACAAGTTGCCTACAGACTAGACTTGCTATCTGCATTGAAGGGAGTGCACAACATGTTTAGCGTGTCACAACTGAGATGGTACATGGCAGATCCTAGTCATGTTGGATCATTCGGAGATCGAGGTGGGCATTACTCTTAGCTATCAAGAGTAGCCAGTTGAGATTCTGGATCGGAGAGAGAAGGTGCTGAGGAACCAGACTATTTCTTTGGTGTGCGTTGCATAGAAGCATCACTCGCCAGGAGACAGTAGCTGGGCGCGAGAGACTAAGATGCGCGAGCGATATCCATATTTGTTTGAGCCGTGAGGTATAATTCTTTCTTGCTTATATTGATTGCTTTTGGTAGTTAGTTTCTTCCTTAATTTTGAGGAGAAAATTTTTTTAAGGTGGGTATGATTGTCACCCTCACTTTTTCTACTAGGTGTAGTTTGGTAATTTGGCATGGATATTTTTATTGTTAGGAATATAATATTAAATATTATAAATATTGAATATTATCTATTGTATTATTTATTTATTTATTTTTAGATGTTAGATTTTATTTTGGACTTGTGTTAGTGGACCAACTAGTTTAGATTAGATCCATCGACCAACATTAAATTCTAGTAAGAATTGAGCCCAATAGTAAGCTCATTCATTAAGAGGATGAATTAATTAGTAAAACCAATTAGACTAGAACCTTCCCTCCTTAATTAATTTTTTCATGAGAGGCCCCAAGGGATATTTTAGACTTTTTATAGTAGCTTGGAGGAGGGGCAAGGGACGACCACTATCGGGAGGAGAGAGACTCTCTCTCTTCTCATTTGTTATTCCAAATCTAGATCTAGAATTTTCCCTCTTCCAAATTCTTCATTCCTACACCAATCTCTACTCAATTTTTTTTCCAATTCCTTCCCTATTCTTCATTAAAGGCTAGTAGAACAAGGATCTATAAGAAGAAAGTAAGGATCTACAAGGAGGAGCAAGGATCTACAAGTTGGAGGCTACTTTTACTCAATTTGATAATTTTATTGGGAATCCATCTTTCAATAGGTATAATTTATTTATTTTCTCTCTAATTAGACTCTAAATCTATAATTAAATCATTAAGAATAACCCCATATGCTAAGACTACTCATAGAAATTAGAATTAGGTTCATAGGAGGTCTTTGGAGAAAGTTATATGGTATTTTGTGTCAATTTTGGAGAAATTTTGAGATTGGCACATCGTGTATTTATCAATTGGGCAATTAGACCAAATTAATATATGTTTAATTGTATGTGACTAGTATCATGTCCACAATTGGATATGTGTAGGCCGTATCCCGATAATTTAGAGATACAAGTTAATTTGGGGATTTTCCTCCGACACGGGGGTTTGAGCATGTCACATTTTGACACGGACACGTAGTTGAGTAATTAGCTCTTCGTATTGTTCATAATTACTATTTTAGACTTGCTCTTGTCCTTCGGGATATGTTTGGTTGTGTGGAGGAGCCGTATCACAAGCTTATCATATAATGAGTATGATACGGGTGCGATGCACTCTACGTGTTTGTTTTCTTGCATTTCAATATACTTGTTTATAACTATTAGAGTATTATAATTTTATGGTTATGTATATGTGTATATATATCTATAGTATTATATATAAATGTATCTATCTATCTATCTATCTATCTATCTATCTATCTATATATATATATATATATATATATATATATATATATATATATATAAAGATGTATTTGTATCTCTAGTATTATGTATCTATGTATGTATATATATAGATATGTATATATATGTATATATATGTTTATAATTAGTGATATGTATATAGTACATAGATATGTGTGAATATATAGATGAATGCGTGGGTGTGCATAAAGTGTGAGTGAGTTTTGTGTCATGACAGGGGATCAGGACAATGGTTCAGCATATATGCACACAGCAAATAATGAGTAGCCTGCATCACCAACAGCGAAGAGCCTGCACAGCAAGCCACAACAGCAGTATGTGCAACATTCAATTCAGCAGTAGCCAATATAGCAAACTGCAGTAAGGTATTCAGCAAGTAGCAGAGCTGCAGCAGCATGTTGCAGCAGCAGCTTCAGCATTGCCCTGAGCTTGCAGTAGCAATAATACAACAAGCAGCTAGCAAACAGTGTAGTATCCAATGCATCAACTAGCAAGTGTGCAGCCAAGCCTGCTGCTAGCATAGTAGCAACATCATGAAGCATACAACAACAACAGCATGATCGGGCAACCACAACATGCAAGGGGCAGCAACAGCAAGAAGAGCAGGCACAACAATATCAACGTGCACAGTAGCTAGTTAAGGTAAGGAGTTGATAGTTTAGTTGGCTCGATGTGTAGTTAGTTTAGTTAGTTATATTGTTTGGTAGTTTGTATATATATATACATTGTTATTTAATAGTAGATATGTATATACTTGTTAGACTAGTAGTTGTATGTGTGTATATATGTATGTATATATGTATATAAGTATTGATGTGTTAGTAGGTAGTTGTAGTATTATAATAGTTAGTAAATATTAGTTATAATTTAGTGTATTGGTAGTTAACTATCTATTAGGAATTGAATTACCTTGTGATACCAAGGTAATTTTAAGGTATTGGTGGATACTCAAGGTATTGGGTTTGAGTATCAAGACGGGTGTGTAGGTGGTGAGATACGCATTGGTTCAAAGCCAAGGTATCTACTTTGCATTAGTTAGCTAAGAGTACTATATGTATTGTCTTGTATATATATAAATTAGTATTTTCATATCTAATAACTTAAGTATCTTAGGATACGGTATTTTTGGTTGGTATCCTAGTATCTTAGCTTAGCTAGTGTGGCCTAGTTACATAGTGTATGGACCTAATATCCTAGAGATGGACTCATACAACTTAGAAATAGCTAGTTTTGCCAAGTTTGACCTAGAGTTGACCTAGTTTGACTATTTTGACTTAGAAATGTCTTTATAACCTAGAATTAAACTAGTTTAACTTATTTTTATTCCAAAATCTTGTATTGATCCAATATACCATATATAGGTCTGTGTGACACCAGCTTGGGCATCGAGAGATACACCTTGCTCAAGACCTCAGGCGAGTACATTTTTTTGTTAATTTTTATTTTATAATAGTTTATATATCTCATGTTCTAGAACTGTATACTTGATTTCGACAAAGTAGTTTCATGGACTATACTACATGGATTCTGTCAGGAGATATTATCCCCTACCATATTCAGCGGGTACTCCTTCACATGTATTTTATCGTGTGTATTGGGTATTAATTATTTATATTTTATTTTCACATAGTGCTCGTGTTCAGTATGCTTATATTCGTGTACACACACTGCTCATGTTCAGTGTGCCCATATTCGTGTTCATAACGTAACTTGATTGGATCTATTGGTATTAGTTGGGAATGGAGGAGTAGGAGTTGATTATGTGATTAAAGCTCCAGTGTATTCGTGTACATGTCGATTATATACCACACTTGTAATCGAGTTACCTTATTATATTTGTGTTCAACCTAAATTAATCACATAATAAACTTGTATTCTGAGGCACATTAGTTCGATTTCAGTTATTTCTATTATTGCAGCTATTCATATTGCTTGTTCTTCATTCTAGTACATTACCTGTTCACTTTCATTCTTTTCATTCAGTTATTTAGTTATCTTGTATTCTTTTCTATTATCTGTTTTATATGCTCGATTATGTATTTGAAACTGCTTTCAGAGGTATGTACTTCGCTCCAATCCTAACTGGATATATTTTTTTAGATGATTGACTCATAGATCAGTGCCCTATATTCTACGGACCGTAGAAGGGCATACCATTAGAGGATACTCCTATAGACCAGGAGGACTTACTTCCAGAGCCTAAGGAGGTTTAGTTTATATTTTGGTGGACTTGTATTAGACTGTTACTGAGATTCATGGCATGTATATTATTTTAGACTTGTGGATTGTATCTTGATTCTTTTTTCGTTATTCCATTCATGCTTTATCTTTCTTAGTTTACATTAGGATTGAGTATAGTTACATTTGTGAGATACTATATTGTTCCTCCGTTTGGAGTTGAGATGATTGACGAGTATCATATATATATTGTTGAGATATTTAGTTAGTTAGAATTGACCCAGACAACGTTCTACCGCCGATGCTGCGGCGTAGGCTTGGCGTACCCACGTACTCGTGTCCGAATATCTGGGTGTGGGTTGTGACAGCTTGGGGCTCCGTCGCGATCATGAGCCTTTTGATCGTTATCGCATCACGTATCAACTTGACGGCGACGGAAGGAAACTGCTCATCGATCTTCTCAACCTGATGTGGTGGATAGAAATAGGTTTTCTATAAAAAATAAGATGGAGAGTTATATAATATGTATAAATGATTATTGGTATTAAAAGTAAATATATTTTTACCTTAAAGTGGGCAAACCTGAATGCCTTTCTATCTTCATGAGCATCTGATTAATTGATCTAAGGCCCACCATAGTTCTGCCTCAAAAATACCCCCAATTCTCGTTGTACCGCCGATGGATGATATATATACAATGATAATTAAATTCATGAATATAAAGATATAATCTGTAAACCCCCTCAACCAATTTATGATTTATTTTATTTTATTTTATTTAAGAGACTAGGAATTAAATTGATACAATTAGAATTAATGTGCAATGATTATTGTGACTTAATACGCATTATCGTTGCTTCGATGTTCGGAGCGCTACACTAGTAGTTACCTTCAACCCAATGTCGCAAACACCTTGTAGACATGCCAGACTACCCATCTGACCCTTGAGTAACCATAGATACTCATTCTTCCGTCCCATTTTAACTACGTAATATTTGTGTAAAAGAACGTCTTGCTCTTTATTAATCTAATTAAACTCAAGGTTAAGTTCACCCAAAACAAGACCTAACCAAGCCCTGAGCACCTTAAATATGGACCAACCCCACCCTCGAGCTCTGGCCTACCCAAATATCAAGTATAGCCCATGAGAGCCAACACCTATAAATTGATATACTCCCACATGAAACCCTAATTTACTATTCATCAAAACCCTAGTCGTTCCCTTGCATCCTGAGCTACCCCCCTACTTCCGACCAATCACCGTCCTCAGGCCGCCACCCAACCACCGGACCATCCCTTCGCCACCGGACCACCACCCCCACCGCCAGCGTAGCACCTCCATCCATCGCCGCCGCCATGTCCTTCAACATCATTAACTTCCCCATCAACCCGACTCCAAAGCCGCTGCTCCCGAGCGACCCCGCCGCCTCGATCACCGCCCACCACCATTCCCAGGCCTATGTCGACCTATCCCTATGGTGTGTCAACCGCCCACGCCGCTCTCAGTCGCGCCGACGTCGCCGCTGCCGCTGCTATAACTGCAGCAGTTGCCACCGCTGCTGCCGAGACCTGCCGCCGATGCCGAAACTCAGCTGACCACCGGCGAGTGCGCACGGCGACGAGCAGAACCCCCCACGTTCATCCATCCTCGAATAGGTAACTCCCGTTGGCCTCCTTCCCTTTGTATCATGAATAGTTTTATCACCGTGTCGTCGTGTCATATTTTGGCATGGACACGAAATAGTTAATTTAGAAACCCTAATTATGAATATATGTATGCCTAATCAGATTTCTTAATAACTAATAAGTAGTAATCAATAACTTAGTAAACGTCCTTGTAAACAAAATTGTTATTAAAGACTTGTAATGCATCATTAAAACCTGGACATCGACAAGAATACTTAATACGGATGATAAGGACCATTAATTATACTAAGCATAATTAATTGGTGACTTATGACCTTAGTATTTTTATTGTCGCGGGATACACGGTGACTGAAGACAGGGCACGTGTGTATCTTAGCTACATGCACCGCGACTCTATATTCGACCGACGTGATCCTTGCATCAGTACTGAAGAGCAACATAGTGTATATATTACTTAGTGTCTGATGATGGATTGCTATATCGTATTGTGTGTCCAGGGTCAAAGGACCAGCCAGGAGATACAGCAGGAGCAGGCTATTGGCATTCACAGCTTGAGGACCCAGGCAAGATACCTTGCTATATTTACTGTTTAAATTAAATACTGCACATGTTGTATGATATCTGGTTGTTTTATTTCATATGACTGTGCGCGTCCGAGATTTACTCGGGTGCCGTCGACGGATGCGTCGATGATTTTAGTATACATGACCTAGTCCCTAGCAGACTCACCCCAGTGGGAGGATACTCTGTTATTCTCCGAGACCAGACACTTTTGTACGTTTACAGTGACATTCATATTGGGATGCGGGTTCGCGTACTCGACTAGCTATCAGTGTGTGTGACATGCATCACGGTTAGTACGTAATTCAGGTTTATATTTTATGTTAGTAGAGACTTGGCATAAAGATACGTGGTATGAACGTCGAGTATTCGACTTGTGTATCTACATTGGGCGGGGAAGGACAGCTAGTAGGCGTATGGGATACACCCATTGGAATCCGTGGTATCCGGAGGAGCCACGTGTCCGATGACTCCCTTTATGCAGGTGCCCCGTTCTTCGGAGCGGTATGGACGTTATATTATTCAGGTGCCCCGTTCTTCGGAGCGGTATGGACGTTATATTATTCAGGTGCCCCGTTCTTCGGAGCGGTATAGACGTTATATTATTCAGGTACCCCGTTCTTCGGAGCAGTATGGACGTTATGCCTACACCTACTCATATATACCAATGTTGTCCTCACATTGCATTCACTTAGATGGTTAGCATACCCTTATTGTATTTATTTTATTCAGTATTTATATATGACATGCTTCTATTTATCTTGTTACGTCCCTCTGAGGACCTGGTACCTTTCCAGATTTGGACGAGGCATATTACCCCAAGGTGTACGGACCAGGACAGGAGACTAGGTACACTACAGCTGAGGAGCTAGAGGTGCTACCGTCAGAGATTCCGTGATCAGTTGGTAGGCCTTCTGCCTAGGATTGGGTGCATCATTATCTAGTCAGCCGATGCCCTAGTCATTATCTTTTATCTATCATTTCAGTATTTTATTTCGTCATAGTAGTGGGTTTGTCCCTACCAGACATTCTTGGTTGAGCTATGATATTTTGAGACTGACATTTATCTTCCAGCAGTTATTATTAGTACATTCGTGCTGTTTATTTTCGTGGATGAGATTAGATTACCTGTTGTTGATTTATATGGGACATGTTAGTATTTCGGATAGCTTAGCACTCTTCGTTGGATCCATTAGATTAGGATATTCGCGGAGAAGTGACAGCTGGCTATTGCCACGTGGCCTAGTTCCATATATTTTGGGACTGGAGCGTGACATAATCATTTGGCCCGTCGGTCAAAAATATTAACTAATTAACTTACTTTTGAGGCCCGTCGGTCCAAATCTCCATCATCGTCGGGTCCGAAGGTGCACATAGAGGATTGCTCTGAACATGTGCAGACAGAGTCGGCTTAACCTCCGTCATCTACTCCTCTGCCTCCATAGTGCCGTTAGTTGAAGGAATGCTGGAAGAGGGAGTAGTCTCATGCCTAGAACTACTCGTCCCAGGAGTACTGCCACGTCGTATCATCGACGAAGTCGGAGTTGGTAAAGATCGGTATACTGGAGTACTCTGCAAGGAGGATCCAGAACCAGTAGCATGTACCAGAGGAGCACTCTATCTAGAGGATTTACCTCCGAACTATCCGTGTCGTCCGGCCATACCTAATAATAACATATGATAATAAGAAAAATAGACAGACCCGGAGCAACTCTCCGTTGAATTTTCTGGGTACGAAATATCACAGTCACACAATAAACACAATATAAAAGTATCACAGTCACACAATAAACACAATATAAAAGTATCATAATCATACAATAAGCATAATATAAAAGTATCACAGTCACACAATACGCACAATAAAAGTATCACAGTCACACCATAAGTCTTATTTAATTTTTCAATCTCTCAAGAAAATCAAATATGCTGGGGTAAAATTTAGTCCCTCAGATACTTCGCATAAGTAGCGTCTAGGTGATCAATCTCCACTATAGGTGTTGGTTGACTGGAACTCCCCCTCTGAACTAGTGCCTTCCCAACAGTAGGAGGTACCAATTCCTCCTTAACAACCGCTTCCAATTTAATAGTAGGAGGTATCACTTCCTCCTTAACAGTCACTTCCTCCTTAACAATAGGAGGTACCACTTCCTCCTTAACAGTAGGAGGTGCCTCTCTCAAGCGATGTACACGTGCTCGGGTCATGGGTGTCATCTGGTAAGATAAATGGAAAAAATATAATTGATAACAGATATAAATACATGTATCCATACAGTTAAAATATATGTTACATACCACATTAAAAATATAGTACATGGCTAGAGTTCTAAATAGATTTTATTTTATTTTCAATCATTTTCTGAAAATTTATCTTCTTCGTTTTTCTCGTCCTCCTCTCCTCTTCCTCTTCCTCTTCCTCCTCATCTTCACTTTCATCAACTTCGTCTTTCTCTTCGGATAATTCTACCTCTTCTATACAATTAGACGTGTAATGAGCAACTTTTGTTGAGTTAATATCTAAAATATTTGTTATAATAGGTAGCTCATCCCCCTGATAAGCTATTTCGTTAATGTCAAAGGTATTTCTAGCTTTCGTCTTACATACTGCCCACCAGCCTGACCTCGTTGACCCTCCGTTTAACATAAGTTGTGAAGTATATGAGCTGAGCCTGACTTGATAGGACAAATGGTTCAAAACCTTAGTATCAACGCCGGTAGTTTATATCCACAAGACCATGCTTGTCTATTTTTTAACCTTGATCTTGGATCGGATCGAACCAATCACACCTGAATAACCCGATCTTAGCAGGCTCTGTTCCATAATTATATGTCAACTCCATAATCTTTCGTTAGATGCCGTAAAAATTATTGCCTGGATCGACATCTTTGTAGCTCGAAGATCTGATACACAAACAACTATTTTTCGTAGAATTGAGATCCAAGAAGTTGTCTCTTATCTGGGTTTTTGTTGACTTTAACCTAAACCCATTTACACAGTAGCTTGGCCAGATTTTGACTGTATAAATTGGTCCCTTGGCTAAAGTTCTAATATACTCATTCTCGAGTGTTGTGTGGGGACGATCGACCTAAATACCAAGTAAACGATATCAAGTTCAACGTTATGTTAAATATTGTGCAAGTGCATACATAAAAAGATCCTTACATATGCACTCAACCAAGAAGGGAAATAAAGTCACATTTCCTTTTCTACTTCTCCATTCATCATAAAATGTGTTAAAAAACAATAAAACATCGTTCGATTAGTGTAACAATATTAGCGTATAGTATTACATTAAGATGACTTAAACGTTGACGTATTAATTACTTACCCCTCTAGCTTCTCTACTTTATCCTCGTCATAGTTGAGTAATATATACAACTGAGAAGCCCTTAGCTCGTTGTCATTCAGATATATCTTTATTATTTTGCCCAAAGGCTTACCGAAAGCATTGATTACTTTCAATATTGCATCATTAGATTCCTGATATCCGTCATCGTTTTTCGTAGCTCTTGTTCTATTAGTAGCAACATGCAGCTTAAAATACATCGAGCAAAAGTTTATAATCTCCTCAAGAACATAGGATTCATAATAGAATCCTCGACCCTTGTCTTGTTTATCACCTTTCTCTTTAGGTGGTTCAGTTGAAGTTCGAAAGTGTACATCCATCGATAACCGATATGGCCACCGACACGTGCCTCGTAGGAAATATGAATTGGTAAATGCTCCATGGAGTCAAAGAATTCAGGAGGGAGTACTCTATCAAGCTTGCACAATATTATCGTAATGTCCTTTTTTTGCTTTTCTAGAAGATCGATGATCAACTTGGTAGAACAAAGATCTCTAAATAATATGCTAAGCTCTGTTAAAGGTGAAGGATCGTAAGGCAACTCTAGAGGGAGGGTGAATAGAGTACAACAGAATAATCTATCCAATTAAAAATTAAGCAGAGTGAAGGCAGTAAATAACTAGTAGTGCATATACAATATAATAAAGTAAGAGAAAGAGAGAGCAAACGCAAACACCGCAATGTATACTAGTTTTTTTCTGAGAGGACTAGTCCAATCCCAAGAACTCAAGGTCGGAGTTTTATCCACTATAATCACCAATAGTGAATCACAAGCTACGATTCGAAGGCTTGCCACTTTTTTACACGAAGTATTTTGATCCGAAGGCTCGCAACTTTATACAGAACAGGGGCTTGATGAACCATGCTCTTTACAACTCTATAGAATTCTAGACCGAGATAACATTAGAAGGCTGGGAGTTGATCATGGAGTTAAAAAAGTTTAGGCTCTGAGGGTTTACTATCTATAGGATAGAATGATTGAGGATGGTTGATTGAGTAAGAAAGTAAAAATTCAACTCTATTTATTGGTTATTATCAAATCGAGTTCGGCTAAAATTCGGTAGGCAATATTTGAATTTTCGAACGTTGGAGGCCAAGAAATCAGGGATATAACAACATGATGATTTCATACTAAAATGTTAACCGATATCACGCCCCGATTTTCGCTAAATCGATAATCTTCCACCGGGCGTGATGTCATGCACGCGTAAGGCGCGCATGCACAAGGCCTAGGCATAATGATATAATTTAGAACACATACAACAGAGTACGTAAATAAGATATCACATAATGAGGTATAAAAAAGTTTTCTTTATTGATAATGAACATATGTTTATAGACTCTTGATCCAAAAGTAATAAGAACGTCGCAATGGGCTTACAACTTGAACGCAAAATAAGATAGTCAATCCATACATTACATCTCTTACTAATATTTCAAAAGCGCAAGCCACCTTGGTTGCGAGTTAGCACTATCGCCTAGGAGCTTCAAAAGTTATGTGCGGGCTCCTTGTGATTTTGTACTTGAGCTCCAATAGTCACAAACAAAAATACGCTAGATCAGTGGAAGGTTTGGGGAAGATTCAGCTCCTAACTGCGTCGTCTCGGCTCAGGGAACCTGCTGCAACGAGGGTCAGTACTTCAAAAAGTACCGGTGAGGGCGAGCTAACCCAACATACCAAAATTAATATCGTATTCATGTGAACATGCAACATTATTATTATGTGATCTTTTTATCTTGCCTTAGATCAATTCTTTATATACGATAGAGGGGAATGACATAACAAAATGTGCCACCGTTCGGTGACTTTACCTGTACCGTCTGAACCACCTGTACAAAACTTACCATGACCTTCCCTACCACGAAGACATAATTAGTCTGCACGGTTTAAATATACATAAGGATCACTATCTTGACTAGCCGTCATGGAGTATAGTCTGGGTAGACGGTGATGCTTGCAGCGCGGGTAGAGAGCCCCGCTACAAACTCCCGTCTCACCCTTGCTAAGTTTCTAGCACGACTAACTATTGTTTCGCTCGGGATAAATCGGCCCTGGTGCTCTGGGCGACCGTTCGTAGGAACCATATACCATGTGCACAATTTATCCATGACCATTGATGATCTAAATACTAAGTTAATATACGAAGCATTTCAAGACATCAACATGAACAGAACTACTTTAGCAAAGTGCGATGGCATAGTCTACTAGCTGATATGATCAATTCATAAGTTATGTACTACTCATTGAACAGTTATAGATAAATAAGTTCTAACTACAACTGAACATAAAATAGCTGTATGCATAGCAGACAAGCACGTAACAATATGATCATTGAGACTTTATGTGACAAGCATTATAAGTGTTTCAAGTCTACTTCTTCTTTTATCTTGACTCAATTTTATTCTTTTGGTATCATTGATCGGGATGCACAAATGAGTCAATTTATTAGGAAAGAAGAGTTGGAAGAAGGGCACTAATCGAAGTAAAGCCACTCACAAGTTGGTGAATCGAAAGAAAGAGAAGGGAGATCATTAAGACTTTGATTGCACATCCCTACACGATCACCAGCACGCACCAACAAATGATCAATATCTCCTGCTTCGGTCTCCAAGGGTTTGATATAAAATACGAAATCCAAAGAATAAAGACAATAAAATCCATCAAAACTGTTCAAGAAAAATGTAAGTCAGAAAACCAACAAGAAAGCAACCAAGCGACATAAAAAACGAGCAAAGAAACCAGCGCAATGGAAAGGCCCCTAGTGACTCTGCCGCTGAGTCCTTCCTTGAGGCACGATCCGTTGAATGTAGGACCTAATTCCGAAGAAACCAATCCATAACGAGAAAAGGATCATGATTCAATCTGTCCCGATCGAACGATACCATGTATTTCTTAGTCGCGCTCCCCGAATAGGGGGAATGGGGCGCTACAACCGAGTTTGGTCCGAGTTCGGCATGAATTCAGCCCGAGTTCAGTTTCTAAGTATGGTAGGTGTAAACCCCCTCACCCAAAATTAGGCCTACTTGGCTTAGATAGTGAAACTAGGGCTAGTTGAATCCAATTAGTAATAGAACACGGTATTTTATTTAATTATACAATATCCATATTACTTAGTGCACCTTACCGTTGCTTCGATAATTGGAACACTACACTAGCAATTGCCTTCCAACAAATTTTACACCCTTGTCATAGATATGACCGCCTTCCATTCTGACCTCGATATAACTTATAATTATGCTCTCTTGTTCTACCTTTTAGTCGCACAATATTCATCGCAGACGTCTTTATTTAATTTTAAATAAATCTAACTATATATTCTTGTAAATTCCAATCGAAATTGGAGACACAATCTTGATCCGTTTTATGCAATCCAATTTATGATAATATTCTACTCTGAGTCTTCTATATCCATGACACTTCTGTCCCACCTAATTTTAATCCCTTATACTTCTAATTAATTTTAAAACACCTATTATATTTATTTTTAATTAAATTAAACCATAAACCTAACCTTGTGTAATTTTTTAATTGTTGGGCACTTTTATGCAAAAGTGCATTAAGGTTTCCACCCTGTTGGTCACAACACGTGAATAAACCCATTTCTCCTTCATGTGAATTTTTTATAATTTTTGTGAATGTGTAATTCAACATCAACCTCCTCAACCCATAGCCCTTCATCATTTTGAAATTTGGAATCCTAGCCTTCCATTTGAATCCATTTAAATCCTAGCTCTTGATAAATATCAATGAGAAGCCCTTTTCCCAAGGGTTTGACTAAGCCCTAATTCTAGGTCAACCCAATGCATTATACATATATAAATAATTCTTTTCTTTTTCTTCTTCTATTCCCTTAAACCCCAAGCCATCAGCCGACCCCATGGTCCTGTTCACCATCCCTGTTCCCCGACTCATCTTCATCTCTTCTTCCCACCGACCCCGCTATACATCCCGACCAATCCCTCGCCGAGCCGCTCTGGCAACCCGCTGCCATCCTCGCTGGAGCGTTGGACCCCCGCCTCTCCTCGAACAGACCCACCACCGGCCATCTCCCTGACCCGCTGCAGTGCACAACCCATCCCCATCATCACCATTCATTATCACCTTCATCATCTCATTATCATCACCCCATCATCATCATCATCATCATTATCTCCAGATCATTAACATCATCATCATCCCAATCATCATCCACATCACCACCATCACCCCTATCATCATCCACTTCATCACCATCATCCACTTCATTATCCCCCTTCATCACCATTATCATCATCACCATTATAATTATCATGATCAACATAACCATCATCATCACCCTAAACACCATAACCTAATCATTTCCTCATTATCACCATCATCGTTGCCATCGTGGACCCGTCACCCTCGTCGAAGACAACCAGCAGCAGACACCCCTGATCCTCGTGCCCGTGCACGCCAACCCCAAGGTTCGAACATGTCCATCTCCTTTCATTTTTATTTGTGCTTGTGTATATGCTATTAGGACATGAGTATTTCTTTATGACTGTTAGTTGACTTCAGACCCTGAGTCAGTAAACCCAATGACTCGTATACGTATACGTACGCGTATGCGTATATTATTCAATTTGGTATATATATATATATATATATATATATATATATATATATATATATATATATATATATATATATATATATATAATTTGTATGTATATATATATATATATATATATATAGTATGTATATTTAGTATATGTACGTTATTCATTGGTATATATATATATATTTAGTATATGCGGTCAATTGGTATGTATATAATTATTGGTTGTTATATATATACGTATAGAAATATATGGTATGTATATATATTGTAAGTAATTAAATACTATGCTAATAATAATTATGACTATATATGTGTACGACCCTAGGACAACGTGGATTTTGCCCGCATATTTTTGTATGACTTGGTGACCTGAATATTAGGGAATTGATTGGCTTGCGTACACTGACGTACTGGCAAAAGATGTGTTAGTTGACTATCTGATTATGCACAGCACTTGAAGACGTGACACCCGCATAATTTAACGCGCAATTGACCTTGTTAGTTGACAAGTACCACCCCTAGCGTACCCTCTGAGTCCAGTGTATTTTTGGTTGTGTATGTGCTAGTATAATGGCTAATATTGTATTGTATTATATTATATGTATATAAGATCTATTGGATCGTTCTGCGCGACTTCAGGAGTAGGTTATTGGTACTACGCAGCTTTCTTGCCAGGCAAGTATACCTTACCTTGTTGTACTGTTTAAATTTAGTTATTATTTTAGTTGCATGTTTATTGTTTTAGATTGAATAATTGTGCTCGTCGAGAAAGACTCGGGTGCAGTCAACGAAGGAGTTGACGTTAGGACTTGTATCTGACCTAGTGTCTAGTGGACCCACCTAAAGTTGTGGAGTTATCGGTATGACTCCCCAGGCCTTGACACGTATCATTGTCCATCACAGAGTGAGTTCATGTAGGGATACATGCTTTATACTCGACTGGCCATCGGTGTGAGCAGCACGTGTGACGGTATTTAGCTTAATTATTTATTTTTATAGAGACTTGTATTATAGTACGAGATGTCCACGTCATGTTCGCGACTTGTATATCTACATTGGGCGGGGAGGACAACTAGTAGGAGTATGGGACACCCACTTCCTTTATTCATATGCCACGCTCGACGGAGCGATATGGACGTTATACTATTCAGATGCCACGTTCTACGGAGCGATATAGACGATATACTATTCAGATGCAACGTTCTACGGAGCGATATGGACGTTATTATATTACATAGTACGCTTGTTATGGGGGCATATATGGCATATACTAGCCAGTCACGACGATTGGTGAATTACGTCAGCATATGTCTAGCCTACACTTTTCCATACATACCAAAGTTGTCCTCAAATTGCATTCACTTAGATGGTTAGCACACCCCTTTAATTATTCAGTATTTACTTTATGGCATGCTTCTATGTATCTCGTTATGTTCCTCTGAGGACCTAGTTCCTTTCCAGGTGTAGATATTCATGAGTATTCGCAGGAGCGCAGATCTGGACTTGCTACTTATATTTCGAGGAGGTCTTCTCTGCGAGCCTTGTGATTGATAGTGGTTGTACATTGTTTTGTTTATTTTATATTCTAGTTGGTAGTGGATTTGTTTCCATCCGACTATCAACTTTAGATACTTTATATTGAGATATAGTTTCATAGATATTGGTTATTTATTTATATTTGATTTTCGTGGATGAGATTTAGATTATACCCTGTGATTTGTGATAGTTTTACAACTTGTGAATTATTGTTCATGATACATCGTACGCATGTGTTATGGTTTTTATATATTAGAGTTGCCATATACATGCGGCTGGCATACTTACGTGTCCTAGTTCTACGTATTTTGGGACTGGAACGTGACATGTTTTTAGTGGTGGCCCATGCAGGTCGAGAGCATATTGTCTCGGTTACCTTACTGTACCGAGCAAGCCTGCAATAGGATTAGAGTATAGGATCTCATCCACATTTGACTATGACTCATCTTCCTTCCAATCCATTCTATTTGAATAATCACATCCTGCTTGAATCATGTCCTTCTCTAATATTCTTTGAGTATAGCCTTCTCCTAGAATATAGGAATCCCTGTTGTTAGGATGATAATTAGGGTAATATTCCTAAGAAGAACACAACTATAGTATTAACACATCACTAAGTTTATAATACTTAATAAACCCTAGCCTTCCTTACTACCTAATGAACCCTAGCATCCCTTACCTATAGATTAAATTACCATTATTCCTTGATGTGTTTATGTATGACTTGAGAGTAGTATAAACACTACTAGGATTAGTTTAAATTTTAACCATATTATTTGACCCTAGTATTGAGGAACCAATAGAAATCCAAGGTTAAACATTAGGACTGAACCTAGTTTTTCATGGTGAGATAGTACTAGAGGACTACAACTTTAGCTTCTTGTCTTATAGTAGCCGAACAATACCTTAGGAAGCCAAGAGAAATGGATAGAATATTCCCTTGATTATACCTCGAACATAGAGATTAGCATACTACCTCCCCCTTAGAAAATCGTGATGTTATCTAGAGTCTTCTATTTAATTTCATATCTTGTTCCTCTGAAACCTTAGCGCTCGCTATTTGTGCGACGACTAATTATGCTTTTCTTTCTTCACCTTTCAACTCGTGCCACTTAACTCTTATGAGTGTAGGCCAAATGATTTCTTTTACGTTAAAGATATATTATTGCTAGGATTATAGTTGTAATCTTAAAATTTTAGTGCTTGGTAGTTAGAGCTTGATAGTTTTGAGTTATTTTTGTAGATTGTGACTTGATGATTATCCTTTAGTTTGAATCACGTAATTTATAATCACATCTCAATACAAATTATATCCTCTTTCACTTGAGAGCCAGTAACTTTTTTCATTCTTAGTATTGACACTTTTGTTCTACAAGAATTATGATTAAGACTTAAGATGACCATTACCTATATAATGCAATATGATACCCTAATAAGTAACAAGACATTTTCCACATATACCCCAATAAGAGTTTATACTTTATTTACAAGGACAATATTATCTTGTAGAAACCCTAAATATAGTTATAGTATTAGTTAATTATTTTAAGTTGGGTAGTATGCCTCACAACCTAGTACCCCCTAGTCCTTTGACCTTTTATTGAAGTGTAACTGAATGACATTAACTGTATACTAGCAAAAAATAATTGTGTTTATTCAGACTGTAGAACTTAGAGGCCCATACCTCTATTTGGTCGACTAGTGACTTAGACAAGGAGTAAGTATGACAACTGTAGAGATTGTAAAGTCTTATCTTCTTTGTGAACTTGAATTATTTTATAACTTCTCTCATCATAATCTAGCATACTTATATTTCTTTATACTACCTCGACTTATGCTGCTGTTACAGCCTAGTTTTGCAAGCTTATTCTTTTATCGAGCTTGTTCATGACATATGTATTATTGGGGGGCCCACACTAATATATTATCTAAATCAGAATCAGTATATTAAGGTCTAGCTAACCTTAGTGCGCTTGGTTCGCTCTTCGCATGACTACTTTACGTGGATTGAGATATATAGTTGACTAGTAGACGAATATACTTGCCCTTAGACATGTCTGAGCATATCTTATCAGTTACGTAATTATACTGATATGAGCATGTGAATAGAAATTTACCAAAATAGGATTAAATCCACACTTGCCTTGACAATTCCTTTGAATTCTTAATCGCTTTGAATTTCATTCTTGTACTCTAACACCTCCTTATTGAATTCCTTATTATTGTTCTCCATATTTCCCTATTTCGAAAAGATGAACACTCGTGCTTGGTATAAGTTTGATACACAGAGAGTACTGAAAATACCCCATTGGCCAAACACAATATTTGGTGACTATTTTTCGTAAATAAGGGCATATCATAGGTGATATATTTTGATATTAAAAACTTTGAGGATTGAATAACACGATTAAATAATTTGAGAAATATTTCTCTTAAATGTATAGCCTTATGTAATAGATGGGTAAATTCTAAGTTCGGTAGAAGTTGCATTGTTAACTTGAGAGGAATTTTTGTTAATTGTGATCAAGTAAGAGTAGATTGAGAGATTAAGTCATTTTAAATATAGAAAATTTTAGAAGAAGGAGTTAGAGGATGAGCATTTAATAAATTTTTTAAATCTTGATATTTCAGACTAAATAAATATAATTTGAGCAGGATTTAAATTTTGACTATTGAAGGTTGAATCATCGATTTAAATCTTGAGGAAATAAATAGAAATCTAAACATGAACATCGACGGATTCAATTCCAAATTTGATGATTTGAATTAAGAATTAAATTTCAATTGTTGGATCACCAATTTGAAATATTGAGGATGTAAATTGAATTTAAAATTTGAAGAGTACGAAATTCACAAGTTGAAAATAGAAATAATATATGGTTATAATTGTTTTCTAGAGGAGATTATGATAATTGGAGATTGCGATATAAATTTTAATGTGGGATGTCATATATATTTGAATTAGATTAGATATGGATTATTTAATTTAAAAATCGAAAAGATAGTGCGATGTGTTGAAGTTCGATTTAAACAATGGTTAATCTAATTTTAAAGTGATTGCGATGGAATTGAATAAGTTTTAAATTTTTGGAAGAGATCGCGATTTACTTGCCTTATGTACGAATGAGAATAATTTAGAGAATTATGCCTTATTTTAATTTCGAGGACAAAATTATTTTAAGTTGGGTAGATTGTAAACTCCCTCATCCAAAATTAGGCCTACTTGGCTTAGATAGTGAAACTAGGGCTAGTTGAATCCAATTAGAAATAGAACACGATATTTTATTTAATTATACAATATCCATATTACTTAGTGCACCTTACCGTTGCTTCGATAATTGGAGCACTACACTAGCCATTGTCTTCCTACAAATTTAACACCCTTGTCCTAGACATGTTCGCCTTCCATTCTGACCTCGGTATAACTTATAATTATGCTCTCTTGTGCTACCTTTTAGACGCACAATATTTTCGCAGACGTCTTTATTTAATTCTAAATAAATCTAACTTTGTATCCTTGTGCGTTACAATCAAAATTGGAGACACAATCTTGATCAGTTTCGTGCAATCCAATTTATGATAATATTCTACTCTGAGTCTTCTATGTCCATGGCACTTCTGTCCCACCTAATTTTAATCCGTTGTACTTTTAATTAATTTTAGAACACCAATAATATTTATTTTTAATTAAATTAAACCATAAACCTAACCTTGTGCAATTTTCCAATTGTTGGGCACTTTTATGCAAAAGTGCATTAAGGTGTCCACCCTGTTGGTCACAACACGTGAATAAACCCATTTCTCCTTCATGTGAATTTTTGCATAATTTTTGTGAATGTGTAATTCAACATCAACCTCCTCAACCCATAGCCCTCCATTATTTTGAAATTTGGAATCCTAGCCTTCTATTTGAATCCATTTAAATCCTAGCCCTTGATAAATATCAATAAGAAACCATTTTTCCCAAGGGTTTGACTAAGCCCTAATTCTAGGTCAACCCAATGCATTATACATATATAAATAATTCTTTTCCTTTTCTTCTTCTATTCCCTTCAACCCCAAGCCATCAGCCGACCCCATGTTCCAGTTCACCATCCAAGTTCCCCGACTCATCTTCATCTCTTCTTCCCGCCGACCCCGCTGCACATCTCGATAAGTCCCTTGCCGAGCCCTCCGGCAACACGCTGCCATCCTCGCCAGAGCCCTGGACCCCCGCCTCTCCTCGAACAGACCCACCACCGGCCATCTCCCCAGCCCGCTGTAGTGCACAACCCATCCCCATCATCACCATTCATTATCATCACCCCATTATCATCATCATCATCATCTCCAAATCATTAAAATCATCATCATCCCAATCATCATCCATATCACCACCATCACCCCTATCATCATCCACATCATCACCATCATCCACATCATCATCCCCCTTCATCACCATTATCATCATTACCATCATTATTACCATTGTAATTATCATCATCAACAAAACCATCATCATCACCCAAAATACCATAACCTAATCATCTCCTCATCATCACCATCATCGTTGCCATCATGGACCCATCACCCTCACCGAAGACAACCTGCAGCAGGCACCCCTGATCCTCGTGCCTGTGCACGCCAACCCCGAGGTTCGAACATGTCCATCTCCTTTTAATTTTATGTGTGCTTGTGTATATGCTATTAGGATATGAGTATTGCTTTATGACTGTTAGTTGACTTCAGACCCTGAGTCGGTAAACCTAATAACTCGTATACGTATACGTATACGTATGCGTATGCATATATTGTTCAATTTGGTATATATATATATATATATATATATATATATATAATTTGTATGTATATATATATTTAGTATGTATATTTAGTATATGTACGTTATTCATTAGTATATATATATTTAGTATATGCATTCAATTGGTATGTATATAATTATTGGTTGTTATATATATACGTATATAAATATATGGTACGTACATAAATTTTAAGTAATTAAATACTATGCTAATAATAATTATGAGTATATATGTGTACGACCCTAGGACACCGTGGATTTTGTCCGCATATTTTCATATGACTTGGTGACCTGAATATTAGGGAATTGATGGCCTTGCGTACACTGACATACTAGCAAGAGATGTGTTAGTTGACTGTCTGATTGTGCACAACACTTGAAGATGTGACACCCACGTAATTAAACACGTAATTGACCTTGTTAGTTGACCAGTACCACCCCTAGTGTACCCTCTGAGTCCAGTATGTTTTTGGTTGTATATGTGCTAGTGTAATGACTAATATTATATTATATTATATTATATGTATATAGGACTTATTGGATCGTTCTGCGAGACTTCAGGAGCAGATTATTGGTACTATGCAGCTTTCTTGCCAGGCAAGTATAGCTTGTCTTGTTGCACTGTTTAAATTCAGTTATTATTTTAGTTGTATGTTTATTATTTTAGATTGTATAATTGTGCGCATCCGAGAAAGACTCGGGTGCAGTCAACGAAGGCGTTGACGTTAGGACTTGTGTCTGACCTAGAGTCTAGTGGACCCACCTAAAGTTGTGGAGTTATCGGTATGACTCCCCAAGCCTTGACACGTATCATTGCACGTCACAGAGTGAGTTCATATAGGGACACGTGCTTCATACTCGACTGGCCATCGGTGTGAGCAGCACGTGTGACGGTATTTAGCTTAGTTGTTTATTTCTATAGAGACTTGCATTATAGTACGAGATGTCCACGTCATGTTCGCGACTTGTATATCTACATTGGGCGGGGAGGACAACTAGTAGGCGTATGGGACACCCACTTCCTTTATTCAGATGCAACGCTCGACGGAGCGATATGGACGTTATACTATTCAGATGCCACGTTCTACGGAGCGATATGGACGATATACTATTCAGATACCACATTCTACAGAGCGATATGGACGTTATTATATTACATAGCACCCTTGTTATGGGGGCATATGTGGCATATACTATTCAGTCACGACGATTGGTGAATTACGTCAGCATATGTCTAGCCTTCACGTTCCCATACGCACAAAGTTGTCCTCAAATTACATTCACTTAGATGGTTAGCACACCCCTTTAATTATTCAGTATTTACTTTATGGCATGCTTCTATGTATCTTGTTATGTCCCTCTGAGGACCTGGTCCCTTTTCAGGTGTAGATGTTCATGAGTATTCGCAGGAGTGCAGATCCGGACTTGCTACTTATAATCCGAGGAGGTCTTCTCTTCGAGCCTTGTGATTTATAGTGGTTGTACATTGTTTTGTTTATTTTATATTCTAGTTGGTATTGGATTTGTTTCCACCTGACTATCATCTTTAGAACTTTATAATGAGATCTAGTTTCATAGATATTGGTTATTTAATTATATTTGATTTTTGTGGATGAGATTTAGATTATACCCTGTGATTTGTGATAGACCACTTGTGAATTATTTTTCATGATACAGCGTACGCATGTGTTATGGTTTCCATATATTAGAGTTGCCATATATATGCGACTGGCATGCTTACGTATCCTAGTCCTACGTATTTTGGGACTGAGGCATAACAGTAGGCTTTATGAATAAATATTGACTGATTTTGTGGTTGGTACATGGGTTTATTTGAGTGGAATTGGGTTATGCTAGTATGATTCGATGTACATAAGACCTAGACTCAAATAAAATATAAGATTACATATGAAAACTAAGAGAATTGATGACGACAAACTTCTGAAACAGCTGCTGACTAGAAGTCGTAGGCGGTTGGACAAAATCTTTTGGTATGACGCCTTCTTTGGCTCATCGTCATATATTATATGTCCATTGCTTATCTTACTTATTGCTTTATGCAAGTACATATTAGACGAACAAAAAAATATACAGAAGTAAATATTACATATCTGGATAATGTTGAGATTAAGTAGAAGATACTATAGTGATTGATCGATTATCATAATGCTAAACTTAATCGATTAGCCATATTCAAAAACTCAACATAAATATTGGGCCAACAAAAGGATCCCAAACTACATGCTATAAGAATTTTTTAAATACAATCGAAATTAGCCGTTACATGAATATATGACAGTTATGGCTCTTCATACCAGTGAGTTTGTTCTCCTTCGGGTTGACGCATCTTGTCATGCCCCAGTCCCAAAATACGTAGGACTAGGAAACGTAAGCATGCCAGCCGCATGTATATGGCAACTCTAATATATGGAAACCATAACACATGCGTATGCTGTATCATGAACAATAATTCATAAGTGGTATATATTTATCACAAGTCACAGGGCATAACTAAATCTCATCTACAGAAATTAAATAGAAATAAATAACCAATAGCTATAAAACTAGATCTCAATATAAAGTATCTAAAGATGATAGTCGGATGGAAACAAATCCACTACCAACTAGAATATAAAAACAACCACAATATAAGTACATCAACCAACAATCGCTGAGACTCGAAGAGAAGACCTCCTTGAAATATAAGTAACCCGTCCGGATCAACGCTCCTACGAATACTCATGAACATCTATACCTGGAAAGGGGACAGGTCCTCAGAGGGACGTAACAAGATACATAGAAGCATGCCATAAAGTAAATATTGAATAAATAAATGGGTGTGCTAACCATCTAAGTGAATACAATTTGAGGACAACTTTAGTACATATGGGTAGGCGTAGGTATAACGTCCACACTCCGAAGAGAGTAGCATCTGTATAGTATAACGTCCATATCACTCCGAAGAATGTGGCATCTGTATAGTATATCGTCCATATCGCTCCGAAGAACGTGGCATCTGTATAGTATATCATCCATATTGCTCCGTAGAACGTGGCATCTGAATAGTATATCGTCCATATAGCTCCGTCGAGCGTGGCATCTGAATAGTATATCGTCCATATCGCTCCGTTGAGCATGGCATCTGAATAAAGGAAGGGGTGTCCCATACACCTACTAGTCATTCTCCCCGCCCAATGTAAATATATAAGTCGCGAACACGACGTGGACCTCTCGTATTATAATGCAAGTCTCTATAGAAATAAACAACTAAGCTAAATACCGTCACACGTGTTGCTCACACCAATGGCCAGTCGAGTATGAGGCACACGTCCCTACTTGAACTCACTCTGTGACGTACAATGATACGTGTCAAGGCCTGGGGAGTCATATCGATAACTCCACAACTTTAGATGGGTCCACTAGACACTAGGTCAGACACAAGTCATAACGTCAACGCCTTCGTTGACTGTACCAGAGTCTTTCTCGGACGCGCACAGTTATATATTATTAAAACAATAAATATGCAACTAATAATATAGAATTTAAACAGTACAACAAGGCAAGGTATACTTATCTGGCAAGAAAACTGCGTAGTACCAATAACCTGCTCCTGAAGTCGCGCAGAACGATCCGATATGTCCTATATACATATAATAAAATAAAATACAATATTAGCCATTATACTAACACATATACAACCATAAATATATTGAACTCATGGGCATAGCTAGGTATGACACTAGTCAACTAGGGTCAAGTGTGCGTCTAGTTGCACGGGTGTCGCATCTGAAATTACTGTACAAAATAGACAATCAAAATGATACGGTCTCGCCAGTACGTCAGTGTACATAATGGTAGTCTTCTAACACTTCACATGGTCCCAGGTCAATGCAACTACGGGGTATCTGTATTTACGCTCAGGTCACCTAGTTCATATATAATTTATACATATTATTATCTAGCAATAACATTAATACTCATAATATATATATACTAATTAATTACATGTGCAATATATATATTGTATATACACTAAATGAATTCACATACTATATATATATATATATATATATATATATATATATATATATATATATATATATATATATATATATATATATATATACCAATCATATACATGTCAAGACAATACTAATAGAATACATAAACTAATACATACATACTAATTGAGTTCATATACTTTATATATATATATATATATATATATATATGTGTATATATATATATATATATATATATATATATATATATATATATATATATATATACCAATATTCATATTAAACATATATACTAATACTAATACGTACATACCATCATGAAGGAGGGCAGTAACGAACCTGCGCACGAGCACGAGATCGACGATGATGGTGATGTTGATGATGACGATGATGACAACGATGACGATGGTGGCGACGATGATAATGATGACAATGATGATGATAGTTAAGGTGATGATGACGACAATGATGGCGATGGTGATGATGACAATGTTAACGACGTTGACGACGGTAATAATGATGATAACGACGACGATGATGATGATGATGATGGTGAAGGTGATGACGATGGTGAAGGTGATGATGATGGTGAAGGTGATGATAATGGTGAAGGTGATGACGATAGCGAGGAGGCAGCGGTGTCGGGATGGAGATCGACGAGGGGAAGGAGAGGTGAACGATGGTGGTAGATGGGAGCAGTGGCCGGAGGAGGTAAAGTCAAGGGGGGAACGGGTACAGCAGCAGGTCAGGGTTCACCGGAGGGAGGTGGCAGCGGTTCAGGCGAAGACTGGGTCAGGTTCCTTTCGGTCTCGGAGGGAGGATGGGTGGTCGGGGCTCTGGTCGAGCACAGGTGGGGTACTCCGGTGCTGTGCAGTCGTGAGGTCGGCAGGGGAGATGATGGGAACGGTGGTAGAGCTGCCGGAGTTGGAGGAGAAGAGAGGAAAACTGCTCGGGGATCCGGCAGCTGCTTTTTGGGTTGGACAAGGAAGAACGGGGAGAAGAGGCATAGGAAGGAGGAGGAAGAAGGAGAGGTTGGTGGTGCTATCGCCGGGCTCCGGCGTCGAGGGTGGAGGCGTCAGGAAGAAGGTCGGTGGGGGAGATGAATAGGGAAGGGGATGAGAAAATCGGCTGTAGCTTTAGGTTTAGAGAAGAAAAAGGAAAAAGTAAAGAAAAGGAATATTTATTTAGGTGGTGTTGGGTTGACCTAGAACTATTTGACTTGGTCAACACTTGGAAAAAGGCCTTGGCTTGCCATGGAGATATTTCAAGGGCTAGGATTTAAATGGATTCAAATGGAAGGCTAGGATTCCAATTTCCAAAATGATAGAGGGCTATGGGTCAATGTGGGTTGATGCGAGTTACACACTCCCAAAAATTATAGAAAATATATATGAAGGAGAAATGGGTTTATTCATGTATTGTCCAATGGTGTGGACACCTCAATACGCTTTTACATAAAAGTGCCCTACAATTAGAAAATTGCACAAAGATAGAATTTGTATTAAATTAGTTAAAAATTAATACGCAAGGTGTTCTTGAATTAATTAGAAGTATATGGGATTAAATTTTGGTGGGACGCAAGTGTCATGGACATAGAGGGCTCAGAGTAGAATATTATCATAAATTAGATTACACGAAACAGATCAAGATTGTGTCTCCAATTTTGATTGGAATGCACAAGGATATAAAGTTAGATTTATTTAGAATTAAATAAAGGCGTTTGTGACGAATATTGTGCGACTAAAAGGTAGCACAAGAGAGCATAATTATAAGTTACACCGAGATCAAAATGGAAGGCGGGCATGTCTAGGATAAGGGTATGAAATTTGTTGGAAGGCAATGGCTAGTGAGGTGCTCCAATTATCGAAGCAACGGTAAGGTGCACTACGTGATATTAATCTTGTATAATTAAATAAAATATTGTGTTCTATTTCTAATTGGATTCTAATTAGCCCTAATCTCTTTATCTAAGCCAAGTAGGCCTAATTTTTGGTGAGAAAGTTTACAATCTACCCAACTTAAAATAATTTCGTCCTCGAAATTAAAATAAGGCATAATTCTCTAAATCATTCACATTCTTACATAAGGCAAGTCAATCGCGATCTCTTCCAAAAATTTAAAACTTATTCAATTCCATCACAATCACTTTAAAATTAGATTAACCATTGTTTAAATTAAACTTCAACACATCTCACTATCTTCTCGATTTTCAAATTAAATAATCCACATCTAATCTAATTCAAATCTATATGACATCCAACATCAAAATTTATATCGCAATCTCCAATTATTATAATCTCCTCTAAAAAACAATTATAACCATATATTATTTCTATTTTTAACTTGTGAATTCCGTACTCTTCAAATTTTAAATTTAATTTATATCCTCAATATTTCAAATTGGTGATCCAACAATCAAAATTTAATTCTTAATTCAAATCATCAAATTTGGAATTCAATCCGTCGATGTTCATGTTTAGAGTTCTATTTATTTTCCTCAATATTTAAATCGATGATTCAACCTTCAATACTCAAAATTTAAATCATGTGCTCAAAGTATAAATATTTGGTTCGCCATATCAAGGTTTTTTTTTAAAAATTTATTAAATCATCATCATCTTAATCCTTCTTTTAAAAAATTTCAAAATTAAAATGGCTTGAATCTCCTAATCTATTCTTACTTGATCACAATCTAAAAGTATTTTATCGTAAGTTAACAATGCAATTTCTACCCAACTTAGTATTTACCCATCTATCACATAAGGTTATATATTTAAGAAGATATTCCTCAAATTATTAAATCATGTTATTCAATCCTCGAAACTTTAACACCAATGTATCACATATGATATGCCCTTAATTACAAAAAAATCATCAAGTAATATGATTGGTCTATGGGGTATATCTAATACTATTTGTATATCAAGCTTATACTAAGCACGAGGTTTCGTCTTTCCGAAATAAGGGAAGACGAAAAACAATAATAAAGAGTTCAAGGGGGAGATAATGGGATAGAAGTATAGGGATCAAGGCATTTAAAGAATTCAAATGGGAATTGTCAAGGCAGTTGTGGATTGAAATCCTATTTTGGTAGGTTCTTATTCACATGCTCATATCAGTATAGTTATGTAATCGATATGATATGCTCAGACATGTCTAAGGGCAAGTACATTCATTTACTTGTTAACTATATATCTCAATCCACGTAAAGTAGTCATACGAAGGGCGAACCAAGCACACTAAGGTTAGCTAGACCTTAATACACTGATTCTGATTTAGACAATGTATTAGTATGGGCCTCCCAATAATACATATGTCATGAACAAGCTCGATAAAAGAATAAGCTTGAAAAACTAGGCTGTAACAGCAGCATAAGTCGAGGTAGTACAAAATTATAAGTACGCTAGATTATGATGAGAGAAGTTATAAAATAATTCAAGTTTACAAAAAAGATAAGACTCTACAATCTCTACAGTTGTCATACTAACTCCTTGTCTAAGTCGCTAGTCGACCAAATAGGGGTATGGGCTTCTAAGTTCTAACGTCTGAATAAACACTATCATTTTATACTAGTATACATTTGTTTGATAATAAACGAAAGAAATAAGACGAGGTTTATACGAAATCCGCTCTTTGGTTTACAAACAAGAAGTACAATTAATCCTATACAAGGATGTCAAGTACAATTTTTAATCTGGGTAAATATTGCTATAGGAGTCTGATCTGCAGTCGATCACTTTGTCCCTTGGACCACACGATGATGAAGAAGTGCCGTAGAAGACAGAAAGCAGCTTCGAAGGTTGCTAAAGAGAGTGGATGCTCGATGCCAAAGTCGTCGATCACTACTCTTTGTCTGAGCTCTGGATTCTTCTCTCTCAAGGACTCTTCGACTCTTAGTTCCTTGACCTTCTCTCTTGATCTTGGAATCTTTGACCTTGTTTCTGACCTATTTTTCCCACCCCTGGTTCTGACCTTGAGTTTTTCGACCTTAGACCTCTGTCAATAGAGGTCTCTATTTATAGGATTTTAGTGACAGTGACCACCCAGTCGGCGTAGAAGCCGGGTAGTGGGAAGTATGGAACTTTTTACGCGATGGTTATAATAACCGTTGCCCGCGTATAAATGATCTCCTGAATGAGCGTGTGACGCATGTCCCATTAAGAGATAATGCATATAACGGCTGCGAAGATCACGGCATAAAAGCCACGTAGGTAGTTATCCCTCGCGTAGAAAAGGTTGGCGTAGAAGCCAATAACTGTCACCATGGCATAGAAGCGAAAGAGTTATCAAACCGGCATAGAAGCTGAGTAGGCGTAGAAGCCGAACATGCATAGAAGTCGAGTAGGCATAGAAGCCGAGTGGGCGTAGAAGATAGCTGATCTTCCTCCCTTGACTGAGGCTTGAGCGAATTCTGGACCGAATAGCTTAAATAAGCACTAGTACAAATATAGCCTAAGTTGGCATATTCCAAGGAGATATAGCGTATAGCGTGCTCCCATATCTGAGAATAGCTTGACGGCGTAATGTACAAAAGTGATGATGTGGACGTCTTAGCCAAAATTATGGCTTTTGGAGATATAATCAAATCTCTTGCATTAAATGTAGAGATCTGCCCCCATCCTGCGCATTAAATACAGAGGCGTGTCTCGAAGATCTGCCATCATTCCGCGCATTAAATGCAGAGATGTGCCTCGAAGATCTGCCACCATTCTGCGCATTAAATGCAGAGAGGTGCCTCAAAGATTTGTCATCATTCTATGCATTAAATACAGAGATGTGCCTCGAGGATTTGCCATCATTCCGCGCATTAAATGCAGAGACGGGCCTCGAGCCCTGTGCGAAGAGCAGCTTTTGACGTGGCAGCCTGCTTGTCTTCTGTGGAGCGAAAACAGCTCACATCTGCCTGTGTAAAACTTAGGCAGTGTATTCCCTTGTATGCGTAAAAGCGGTTTACGCCAAGGGAATATCACTAAACGACAGTCTGGGTCGTTGTGCCGCGCCATCATTATAGCCGTCGTCTGGGTAGTCGTGCAGTGCTCTTTTTCAGGAGTCAGATGTCAGGTTCACTGCATGATTTGACAGGTTCATTTCGAGGAATACAAAGCGTTCCTCGTACACTTCAATGCTGCATTAAAGCAGATAAGTTTTACGCCGTAAATGCGATGTAGCACCCTTTTTACGCTGAAGCAGCCTGGACATACTGCATTACGCGGATAGTCTTTGAGCTTATATTTTAAGCCATTCTTAGCAGAAAAGCTCTGTTGTACGGTGATGGATCTGAAGTCATCTTTTTATGCTGCCCAGCACCAACATGCTACGTATAGCTATCCAGCATATTTTTTATGCTTCTACAAGACCCCCTTCAAAGTTTTCAAATTCCTCATATTTTGAAACGCTTTAAATGTAGCATAAAACGGTCAAGTCTGACTCGTTCTTCAAGGATAGTTTTTTGGCAGATTTTTGGAGATTTGTTGGAATTCGGTGTGTTCTCTTTTGCCTATATAGGGGCTGAGGAGTTAACATGTTCTTCCCATATTTCCTTCATCACACAGAGATGATCGCCGGAGTTCGTCGGGTCGACTTGAGGAAGAAGAAGACCATGTTCTTCCAGCATGTAAGGAGCCAAAAAAGAAGGCGTCTTCAAGCAAATGTCCTCTGCAACGATGAATCATGGAAGGATATCATAGCTTCCTTTGCTTGGGATAATCAGCAACTTTGTATGGCGGTTCACCTAGGAGAGAGAAAGGGTCATGTTAGACCACATAGCTTGTAAGCTGTATTTTCTCCTGTCATTCGTGGACGAGAGCAGAAAAACTAGCTCTGTCCTCGAGTATTGAGTTGGGTCAAACATCTCAACTCAATCTGTCATGGCGCATGGAGGATGGACTCTGCATAATTTAGGCAGGCCCAGTTTTGTATCCTCCCGCCATTAATCATTTTCTTGTTAATCGGTCGCAAAAATCGACTAACTGCTGAAGAAGACGGAAGAAGATCTCCACCAATACGAGAACCTGGCAGAACAGCTTCTGGGGGTGGCCTTCCGATGACGATGAGGAAATCCTTTGTAGATGGGATTTCCCTCATATGTAATCATAAAAATGAAGAAAAAACCCTTGTAGACTGGATTTCCCTCATATGTAATCATGATTTAATAAAATCGTCTTCTTCTGTGCATATGATTATCTTGCCATATATTTTGCTGTGATGAAGTCTGAATATGTGTTGCTTCGACACGTCTGGTAACTTTACACCGACTCTGATAGAAAGAGTATTAGGTCCTGTCCTGTCTTTTACGCATAACTAAGGATGCGCAGAAAGCCGCTTAGCATTTAAGTCGAGTATTCGAATTGTCCTGCTGTTAGGAATGGGGAGCTGCATAGAATTCTGAATCGTCACTTCTGATAAAAGAATTTTTTTGTTCAGACCATCATCTTCAAGAATGATTTCCCGAAAATCCCTTGAAAATAGGGCGAGAAACGGCTGTCAAACTGAGTCGCCATCTTGAACTGTAGATAAAATATTCAGACTGGATCCTGGATGAACTTTCAATCGACCCAAGGAGAAGAGTCATTTTCAATGTTGAACTCTGTATGCTTTGGGTACTTGGGATATTTTGGGGACAATAAGGAGTATCCTCTGCGTGAACCCTTGCAATTGACCGCCTTGGATTTGTTCATACATATACACATACTCTGGCCTGCGTATTTTTCAGATATACGGAGAGTCATAGATCTGTAAATGTGGATGAGTATAAAAATCATAAGTTCGTAGCCTCTCGAGCGTAAGAGCTGCTGAGCATAAAAGGATCCGAACATAGAAACTGTAGATTTGTAGCCTCTGAAAAGAAAATCATCCGAGCGTGAAGTTGTGGATCTGTTGCCTCTGAGCGTAAAAGCCACCGAGCGTGAAATCATAGATTTGTAGCTTCTGAGCGCGAAGTCATAGGTTTGTACCCTCTCGAGCGTAAAAGCTACCGAGCATAAAAGCATCCGGGCGTAAAACCATAGACTTATAGCCTCTGAGCGTAAAATCGTAGATTTGTAGCTGCCGAGCGTAGCAAGCTCCTTGGCGTAGAACCACGAATCTGCTTTGCACGAAAACTTTTTGAATTCGCTGACTGTCCGCCTTCTCTGAGTAATAGGCTGACGTAGTCCCCAATCATAACCGAATATTAAATATCGGATTTGGTTAGGGATTCGAGGAGTCCGTCCGAACTCTATATATATCCCAAGGCTTTCAGAGAAGAAACTTTTTATCTGTCTTTTTGCAAAAGAAAGCCTTCGACTCTTCGAGTTCTCTCCTTCGTTTCCTCTCCGAGCATTCAGAGTTTTCAGCAATGGCCCCGAAATCAATCCCCTCCTCTAAGGGAAAGAAGGTTGACTCTTCTTCTCGCTCTTCTGCCCAAACGAGAGCGACTTCCGTCGGGCAAGGCGAGCTTCATTCTGAATGAAGTATCCCACAACCCGGAGTTAAAGGTAAAGCTTTTGGGACAAAAATCCTTTGCACACGTTGTACGTGAACGTGCTAGGTCGTCTTCTGTGCTGATAGCCTCTTCGAGAAAGATGATGCACAAAGATGTTGCATCTTTTATGCCCATATTTCTAATGTGTCAGCGTAAAAACTCCATATTTTCGCAGTCTGGCGTAAAAGCACAGACTGTCGAAACTTGGCGTATACTATAAAATTTGAGTTTTACGCTTCTGGATGGAAATTCTGGCATAATAACTCAAACTTTGGCAGTCTGGCGTAAAATACAGACTGTCAGGTTTTTTGTGTATACTGTCTGCCTTGAATTTTACGCCTTGGAATAAGATTCCAGCGTAAAAGATCAAGTTTTTACATTCTTGGCGTAAAGAACAGACTGTTGACTTTTGGCATATGCTGCAAGATTGTAATGTCTAGTATAGAAACTGACGTATTTTTCTTACACTTTGTAGTTAACTTGCATATGTCTCCATTGGCTGAGGTGATGGATTCTGCTGCCGGGATGCTGTATTCCAACTACCTGGAGGATTTGTCCAACGTGACATTTCCTATCTCCGGGCCCTAGTATCCTGAAGGAAGGGGAATCCTAATATCGTCTCAGGGTGAGCGAACGCTATTGAACATAATCAACGGAGAGCCCCTGACGTACATAGATGGGGCCCAATATATAAAGCCAGATTTTCTCTTTGGGGACATGATTGACAAGCAGTCTCAGACGAAGCCCAAGAAAGAACTCTGGGTTTTCCCTGCCGGGGGCTTGGTCATGTATCTGCCCAAGATGCTGATGGACTACCCCATCTCGGCATTCTTCTATGCTACACATCCCAGGAGGATGTCGTGGACGCTGACTCCCAATCTTCACGGCCGGCCGGAGAAGATATTTTACCAGAAAGGATCTGGCCAAGGGTCATTTGTCAGCCGCCCTTCCGGCTTTGTGATGCCGTTCAGGGGATTATATCCGGGCAGTGTCCCGAGTGAAGACAGTTTACTGCTCCGGCCGGTCCAATCTGTAATGATTTTATGGGGCATGGGGGAGTATACCCCAAGGTTAATCCTCGGACCAATGGGTGGATCACCCCTACAAATCTTCGATGGGCTCGTTTAGCTGACTGGGCCCTGAAACATTTTTAGACCGAGCTGGAGAGCATTGGTCTGTTCGCAGCTGTGAATGCCACCAGTGTTGGGTTACCTCTCAACCCCAACCTATTTTTGGCTTTGATGGAGCGATATATCTCGCTCACCGGGACTTTTGCCCCTCCACTGGGGGAGTTGGGATTGGCCCTCCACGAGATGGCAGAGATTTTAAGACTGCCAATGGGGGATACTCCTTATGAAGAGTATGTTCCCACAAACTGGGAGCTGGAAGATTCAAACCCTCGGGTAGTGGCAGTGTACCAGGAGCTGATGTGCCACTACCTTGCTTGCACCACCTTTTATAATGAGCCTTCAGATTTGGCTCATACCAATAAATGGGCGTCCTACCTCTTCTTTCACCGGGCCAGGGCTGCTAAGCCAGAGAAGGTCTTGGATAGCAAGGATCAGCCCCTGAGCTTTCTGAGCGTGCTTAGTGCTCAGGTAGTCGACAATCTTATGGAAGACGATGGGGCTCCAGATCAGATTCTGACGAAGGGATAGGGAAATATCCTACAGGCACTAAGGCCTACAGTTATTTGAGGTATTGCCGCAGGCCTCTGTCCAAGAAAGCTCAACTGGCTGGCTTCCTCTCTATATGGCTGCGCCGACTGGTGGTACCCGGCATTGCATCTGCGGACCGCATTCACCGTAACACGCTATAGCCTGCAGTGCGTCTGGTGTTCGGGGCAAGACTGGGCTTTCTCCCTGCCATGGTGTGCCGCATACAAGTTGGCCTGAGGGCCATTACTGACGGGCAGCTTGCTGATGAAACTCGGTGTGATAGCTTTCCCAGGGTAGAATTACCATACATGTATTTGATGGGATGGTTAATTCTCCATAACCCCAGGGTGATGTCTCCCGAATCTGGCAGTAGTTCGGGGAGTAGTTTCTTGCTGAATTACAAAAATTTCTCCTGGAACGTGACCACAGTTTTAGACTGTCGGCGGGCGTTGAATTTCAGTCACAGCTGAAAGCTTTTCTGCACTGTCCCCTCTATACATCTCAATTAACAGGGGAGCAGACTTCAGGACTTAGGTGAAGGGCAAACCATTCTTTTTTCTGAAGCTTTTAATTGGTTGGTCTGCATTAGACCTTCCTATTTACTGTACAAAAGTGAAGACCAATGCTTCTTGGAGCCCTACCTGCCTAGTCAGTTTGCCAGGCAGTTTGGGTATGACCAATTGCATGTGGGCAATGCCGTCACCAGCTTCAGGTCCAGGGTTGGACTCATTGATGGAGCGAGAGGATGGCGATACTTCATCATGGGTTGTACTGAAGCAATTTTTACTGTGCCCGTTATTTCACTCTCCACGGAGCTGCGCATCCTCCACTCGTATGCCCAGTTTTATGTGGAAACCAACACCTTCCATCGCGATTTTGATATGCGTGGAAGTTTTAGGATGCCCTCCTCCAAGTCCGCAGGAAGAGACAAAGTCCCCTCGGTCTCCTCTGACGAGGGTGAAGATTCCGTCAATCCAGATGAGCCTCTGTTGGCGGTACCGAGGGATGAAATACCTCCGCCTGCAGGGGCTTTGGTCATCTCTGGTAAGCGAAGGGCTCCTATTCTGAAGGAGACTTCCCTTCGCAAAAAGAAGAAGAAGACGGTTAGTCGTCCTCTCAGGATTCCCGGCCATGAGGCTCCTAGAAGTGAATCTGCTGTTCCCCCTGTTGGGGATGATTCTTCGATTAGAGGTTCCTCGCCTTTTAGAGAGGGAACCTCCACAGTTCCGGCTGGCGGTGCCAGAGAATTCCTGCTTGAGGCTGCTGTCGCTGCTACCGCTTCAGGTAGTGGTACGAGATCGCCTATGCGGCCGAGCTAAATAAGGATATCTTTATCCAGTTTGGCAACGGGAGAAACCCCTGCCGCGTCTGTAAGTATACCCAGCGAGATTCCAGCTGACGAACCTCGATTGGATCTGGGAGAAGATTCGGAAGAATACCTGCCTATGTCAGTTAGCACACCCCCTTCTCCAGGTATGACAGCTCGCTTAGCATCATTAAGAAATAATTTAGTTGTACTGGACGCAGACTCGACATATATACCATCGGCCATGGGTAAATATCATTTTTATGCCTCTTTTTAGAAAAATTAACATCATTTTGATATTAACTTTCTTTTGTCTTCTTTTCATGGGAAGACATCTACTGGGAGGGCAGTATTGACGCACCTTTTGGCTCTGTGTCAGCTCCTGGCGATGACATGGAGGTGCCCGACTTCGAAGAGGAAACATTTTCGGGTGCCGGCTCGCCCGAAGTGGTTCGGATATATCAAGAGGAGGATGAGCCTGTCATTGTGACATTGCCTCCTTTGAGTACGCCGATCACTTCGTCCGTTGTTGGTGTATCTTTTTTTGTCGCACCATCTGTTGAGGCGACGGTTGTGGCAACATCGTCTATAGTCGTTCCTAGAGGAAGGTTCGCCAATATTGCAGCTACTCCCAGCGTTCATTCGGATCTAGCTATGCTGACTGAGCAGTATACTAGTATCTTCTATACCACCTTGAAAACGCTAATATCAATGGTATTGGAGAAGAATCTAAGCTTCGAAGCTCTGAGGAGGTCCTCTCGGTTAGCGATAGTGCCGATCAGAGAATTCAACGACACTGGGGTAGCTGACACACTGGAGGAGATAGTTAATGGTTTGGAGCAACCCATTAACGAATATCTGCAGCTATCTCGAGGCAGCATTGACGATCTCGTTCAAGCTAGGTATGACTCCCTGACTGCAGAGCTTGCTGGGCAACTGAAATCTCTGAATAAATCCGTCCAGGAACAGCAGCAGGAGATGGATCATGAGCGTACCGAATTGGAGTATGTCATTCCTCAGCTGACTCAGTGTAAAGTCAACTATGAGGAAGTGACAACAAGGGTTCGCAGATTGAGAGATAAACTCGCTCAAGCGGAGGAGGAGGCTCTCACTTAGTCGACATCTCGAGATGTGCTGAAGCGTCGAATGGAGACCGTTCAACAGAACCTGACGCATGTGGGTGTTGTCCACGCAGGTTTTGCACATGCTCGGTCCGAGCTAGTTGCTTTGAACAATGATGTGGCAAGGTTGGAACGGGATCGCGCCGACGTCTTGAACTCCAGGGATGAGAGAATGGCTGCTCTGGCACGGCAGATTCGCGACCTAACCGCTCCCCCCAAATGATGTACTTTTTTTGCTTTTCAATATAATTTTTGCTCTTTCTAGGAATATTAAAGAGGTTTTTATCTAACTTTGTGGACCCATCATTTTGGAATATAAATGACATATTTGGGTGAAAGTGATATCAGAGGTAATATGGACGTGATATACTCTCGGTAAGCTTCAGCAGGACATATCTATTCAAAGGTTATATGGACATGATAGAATATGCTCCGACTTTGTATACAAAATACTATCAGAGGTAATATGGATGTGATAGGTCTTGAAGTTCCAAATTAGTTAAACATATCTATTCAGAGGTTATATGGACATGATAGAATACGATCCAACTAGTTTCGTTTTGAATGTAGTATTGTCAGAATGAGATCTTCACCATACTCTATTTGAGCAAAGGAGGTTAAGCGTAGTACCTTTTTAGGAATTTGCCATTGATAGGAGCCATCAACAAGTCTCCATTAGGCTTGGCTAACCTGTAAGCGCCGTTTGAGAACGTCGTCTCGATCACATAAGGGCCTTCCCATTTGGGCTAGAATTTATCCTTACTCTTGTGAGTAATAATTGTTGGCCTTCTCACAGCTAAAACTAGCTCGCAAACTTTGAACACTCTTTCCTTTACTTTTTGATTAAAAGATCTGGAAATGCGTACCTGGTAGAACGCGATGCGCTGTTGAGCCTGAAGGCGTTTCTCGTCTAATCCTTCTAGCTCTTGAAGCCTTAACAGGCCATTCTTTTCTTGAGTCAGCTCATTAGCCACTGCTATCCTGAGTGACAGAATTTGGACTTCGATGGGGAGAACTGCTTCACTCCCGTAAACCAATGAGAATGGGGTACAACCTATCGGTGCTCGTACCGTTGTGCGGTATGCCCAGAGACATTCTCCCAGCTTCTCATTCCAATCTCTTTTTTTTGAAGAGACGAACTTTTTCAAGAGCTTGATAATGGTTTTGTTGAAAGCTTCCGCCAAACCATTAGCAACAGGATTATATGCCGTAGAGGCCATATTTTGTATCCGATTTTTATCACAAAATCGATGAAATGCTTGGCTGATGAATTGAGGCCCATTGTCATGAATTATCCTCTGGGGTATCCCAAAGCGGTAAATGACATGATGCTTGATGAAGCTGATCACATTAGATGCCTTCACCTCAGCAAGAGGGATCGCCTCTGCCCATTTGGAGAAATAATCCGTGTTGGCCAGTATGAACCGGTGACCTCTGGAAGAAGACGAGTGAATAGGACCAATGATATCCATGCCCCATGCTTTGAAAGGCCAGGATGCAACAGTAGGATGTAGATGTTCAGAAGGTTGATGTATAAGTCCGCATGAACCTGACAGGCTTTGCATTATTTTGCATACCTTATTACATCTGTGATCATAGTAGGCCAGTAATAGCCCATCCTCCTGATACGATCCTGTAGCTTAGGACCGGGTTGATGTGCTCCGCATATGCCATCGTGAGCTTCAAAGATAACCCGATGTGCCTTATCATCAGAGAGACATCTCAATAGCAGTCCATCGTAGGTCCGGCGATATAGACACTGTAAAGACGTGTCAAAATAGAAGCGTAATGATCGTCTTTTGACGGATACTACTTCTTTAGGGTCCTCCGGCAAGATTCCGTATGCCACGAAATCTATAAAGGGACTTCTCTAGTCTCTCTTGGGAGGATCGGTGTTCACAGCGTAGCTGTATTCTATGTGAAAGTTATTTTTCACACAGAATAAATCTCTGTTAAGAAGGATCACCGAATTCTGCCTTCTTATAGGAGTAGTTAAGTCTGCAGCTAGACTGGCTAGGGCATCAGCTACCAGATTCTGAGATCGAGGTACATGCTCTAGGAAGAACCCTTTGAATGTCATGCCTATCTCGACCGTTGCTCGGTGATAGGGGATGAGGTCAGGATTCCGAACTTTATATATTCCTCTGACTTGATTGAAGATCAGCAGAGAATCACCGAAAGCTTCTAGAGATTCGACGCCCAATTCCTTAGCGACTTGGAGCCCGATTAGTAGAGCGTTATACTCCGCCACATTATTGGAACAGGGCTCGCTAAGATAATATGCTCGATAGATGACGAGTTTATCAAGAGTAACCAGGACAATTCCTACTCCTGAAACCAAGTTTCCCCTGGGACCAGTCCTGGAGGCACCATCGAAGAATAGTTGCCATGCATCACTTTCCATTACGGAATTATATTCTGCAACTTCGTCGGGAATGTCCTCGTATAGTTTGGAGGCCTCCGGGATCGGATGAGCAGCTAGAAAATTAGCCAATTCTTGGCCTTTAATGGACTTCTGAGGGACGTACACCATGTCATACGGTGTTAATAACATCGCCAAAGTCGCGAGTCGGGAATTAAGAACACTTATCTTGTTCATCAGTACCCGAAGAGGATTGATCCTGTAGATAATATAAATAGTCTGGCCTGTGACATAGTGTCGCATATTCTGAATAGCAAACATCAGAGCCAAGCATTCTTTTTCCACTGGACTGTACCGGTGTTCAGCTCCGATCATCATCCTGCTTAGATAGTAGATAGCCTGTTCATGACCCACATCGTTCTTCTGTACGAGGAGAGCTACCAGAGAATGATCCATCGCTCGAACATACAGCAAGAATGGTCTTCCTATGATGGGAGGCACCAGAACTGGCGGATTAGTGAGGTAGCGTTTGATATCATTAAACGCTTGCTGACAGGCTTCGTCCCACATGAAGGATACACCTTTCTTCATGAGACGAGAAAAAGTCTGACATCTCCCAGAGAGGTTGGATATGAATCTCCGGATATAAGCCAGACGACCTTGAAATCCCCTGAGTTCTCTCAGATTACGGGATGGTCGCATTTCTAAGATGGCCTTGACTTTATCAGGGTCCACTTGAATACCTTTAGCGGTAATGACAAATCCCAAGAATTTGCCACTAGATACCCCCAAAAAGGACTTTGTAGGATTCATTTTGAGTTAATGTTGGCGCATCAACTCAAATACTGTCTTCAAGTCTTGGATGTGATTATCCTTGAGGCGGCTTTTGACAGCTATATCGTCCACGTAACATTCTACTGTTTTGTATAAATACTCATGGAATATGTTACTCATAGCCCGTTGGTACGTAGCCCCGACATTCTTCAATCCGAAGGGCATGACAGTATAGCAATATACCCCCAATGGTGTCCGAAAGGCAGTATGTTTCTCGTCTTCAGGATGCATCTTAATTTGATTGTATCCTAAAAATCCGTCCATGAAAGACATACGTTCAAAACCACATGTATTGTCAATTATGACGTCGATAATGGGAAGAGAAAACTCATCCTTGGGACAAGCTATATTCAGATCTCGGTAATCGATGCAGACACGAACTTTTCCATTTTTTTTCATGACCGGGACAACATTGGCGACCCAGTCGGGATATTGTTCTTCCCGGATGAAACTGCAGGCTATCAACTTCTTGATTTTAGCTTCAATGGCGTCCATCATATCCGGGCGGAACCGGCGTTGGTGCTGCTTCACAGGCTTCGAATCGGGCGATATATTGAGTTTATGAGTAGCCACCTTTGGATCAAGACCCGGCATATCCTCATAATTCCACGCAAAGACGTCGATATATTCTTTTATCAGCTGGATAACTTCTTCCCTTTCTTCTTCGAAAAGATTATTACTGATAAATATCGGCTTTGGAGAAAGTTCATCCCCAACGTCAATCTGGATAACTTTATCTTCAGTGGGAGATTCTCTCTGCTCGAACCGGAATTCCCATTGTGTATCCATTTGTTGAGCCCAAGAGTCATTCTCAAACGGTTCGAATTCTTGTTCGTCTTCTTCGAAGGAATCTGCCACTACCGTATTTACTGATAATGTTAGTTCGAGAGCATGAGATGAGTCGGAGGGCGACGAGCCATTTTGAAAAGAGGAAAAGATATCCTCGTTTGACTCAAAAGTTGCAAGGGAGGTGGTATACCCTAACCCGAAATGAGTTCGTTGACAGTAGGGATCGCCGCGCAGCAGCATTTGTCTACCTTTTCCGTAGTTGAGACCTGGTTCCAGCTTCAAGTCATAACCCATACTTTGCATGATCTTTAAAGCTTGCGGGCTGTATCTGTGAACTTGTATTTTACCAGCATCGTCATCGAAAGAATCTTCTTGTACAGTCGGTTCGTTGCGCATGCGGCCGAAGACTATTGAATGCTGACTGCTGAAGGTAGGCGGGATAATGAAGATAGAATCCTTATGTGGTCCATATTTCATGATGATATTGGATAATGATGCTACTTCCCACACATACGGATGATAGGAATCTATAGCTTCTAAGAATTTTTGTGCTATAGGTTCTATATCGTCATGGGGAGAGGATTCCTGATTTAGAATTTGAACGTCAATATACTGGAAAGGAGGATCTTTATTATCATCCAAAACCGCGTTCCTGGTTGCATTTACATCAATCGGCTGCCTGTTGCGCTGAAGGTTAATGACCAAGGGTGGAGGCTTCTGGTTCAAAGTGATCACTAGAGGATCACCTCCTTTTCCTGACCTGGTTTTGTTCAGGTTGATAGCCATAGGCTCCATAGCTTTTGGACGAGTAGTTCGCCCTTTCACCTTGATTGACATAGATTGTCCGGCAGAGGGTTCTTCTGGCTCCCGATGGGATTCCTTCTCTGCTTCGCCTGACACCTCCTCCATGTAGTCTTGATTGTACAACATGGCAACAGAGTAGTAGGATTCTACTCCTTTAAATGGGTTCAGGTCAGCAAACTTTGTTTGTACTGTTCCTTGGGCATCTACATATTTAAAACATTGATATAGAGTCGAAGAAACAATATTGTGGTCGTGGATCCAAGGTCTACCCAGCAGAATGTTGTAGGACACCTCTGAATCAATGACATAACATATAGCCACTGATCTGAGGTCGCCAATCTGGATCCTCAGGCAAATTTTCCCTAGTGGCTTACTTTTTCTGGCGTTGAAACCCACGATTGTAATGGTGGTGTAAGCCAATTCGCTAGTAGGAATCCTCAGTGGTCTGAGCAGACTATGAGGAATAATGTTGATCGATGATCCCGGATCTATGTGAATCCGATCGACCACCATGGAACTGACGTACCCGATGTAATAGAGGGGTCTGTCATGCCTGTTATGCTTTAATAGCATGTCATCTTGAGTGAAAGTGATATTCGGGACCACTTCCATCACACTGTGGCATTGAGGACATGCCACGGGTTCTTCGTCAGGGGACTTGAGATAGGTCAAGTATGCATCCGCCTACATTAATGCTTCACTCAGGGCTTGACGAGTGTCTTGAGAGAGCCTGAGTAGTTCGAAGATGGACAACCTGGCTGGTGTATTAGCCAGTTGGGCCAGGATGTCGAAGTTGTATGGCTTCTCTAAACCTTTATTTTGAATATTTTTTACAGGTTTATCGAAACGCACTTCTTTTTGCTTCCCTTTGTCCGCCGAAGTTGGTCTTGAAGGACCGGCCTCTGGTATGGCGGGTTCCGATTCTGTAGGCTTGGCAGCTAAAGCGTCTGCCGGTGCATCTTCCTGACTTGCTCCATAGTCCTTGAGGTAAGCTTTTCCTGAACGGGTTCCAGTAGCCAAAATCTCGTCTTCTGATGCCGAGTGTACTGTAATCGTGTAACATAGTTTACGCTTCGAGTTCTTCTTAGACTTAGCCTTAGCAGCTTGAGTCTCTTTCTCGATCTCTGACACCAGATCTGGATGAACCCATATGATCTCGCCCCGCTGGGTAGTTAGGGGTACCAGGTCATGATTTTGACCCCTAGCTGGAGGGAGATTAAAGATGTTCATCGTTGTCCGAGAAATAGGTGTCACACCGTCCGAGACTTCTTGGGGAGGCAGATTGCCAAATTACAGAGAGATCATGTTGGCTGTGACCGTCTTCTCGCTGTTGCGCAGAGTGATGGCCTTAGCATCGATCAGCTCCTGGATCTTCCTCTTCAGTACATAACACTCCTTTGTAGGGTGGTGTATGTATCTATAGAAGATGTAGTACTTGGGGTTGTTAGTACTGCCGACTTTATTAGGCCGCTTCTCCTCAGGAAGGGTAATCTTGCCGCTTTTGATGAGACACTCGAACATGCTCGGAATATCGTCGTCGTTGAAAGAGTATACTTCAATGGGCCTAGAAGTCCCAGGTTTCGTCTGTGTGGTTGCCGCAGTCTTTTGCCTGGACGTATTGATTGCCAGAGCTTCTTTTCCTTTGGAACCACGAGGATGGTCGCTGTTGGGGGATGACCTCTTGCCTCTATCGGAGGCAGAGATCATGATGCCATTATCACGCACCTTCCGACTGTTGTCCTCGGCGGCTACCGCTGAGATGATGAACGAGGGCCAATCATGGAACTGATATGGTCCTGTGAACACCGAGATCACGAGAAGAAGGTTCTTCCTGCAAATGTCCACCAATGCCGAGTCTGGAACTCCGGGAGGCATTTGTAAAGTGGCCTGACGGAAACGTTCGATGAAAGTGCGAACGTCCTCTTTTTCCTTCTGCTTCACTTCGATGAGAGAGGACATAGACATGTCCATCCCTCCCTCATAGAATTGTGCGAAGAATAAAGCCTTTAAGTCTTCAAAGAAAGTAATGCAGTTGTCCGCCAGGCTACGGTACTACTAATAAGTCACTCCCGAGAGACAGCCCTTGAACACCCGAGTGAGGAGGGCATCATTCCCTTGTAATAACACTGTCATTCTCTTGTAATAACACCGTTATCATAATGAAGTAGTTCATGTACTGACTCGGTGATGTTTTTCCCTCGAACAAAGCCATAGTCTGTGGTTTGTGTTTAGGAGGGATAGGGGCCTCTTCCCAGATAGCCGGGTAAGGCTGGTTGATTCCTAATTTCTTGAGCTGATCTTTGTGCTTCAAGGCATCGAATTGGGCTTTCAATTCCCGTACTGCCTGCATCAGATTTTCAGCTGGTAGCGGGACCACGGAGTAGTGAGGAATCGGTTGCATCGCGACTCCAACGGGAGGTAATACATTCTCTTAGTGAGGAAGCGGAGGAACTGCTGACTCCTGATCTAGAGTAGGCTCTTGGATCGCATTGGATGGTAGTAAGTCCACCCCCATACGTATCTGAGTTGGAGGGACCGATGCTTAAGCCATAGCAGCTCTGTGTTGAGTCAGCATCATCTGGTGCATGTTCTCCATCATGGATTGCATCTCTTTCAGAGATGTCTCCAGTACAGTAATGCATTGCTCAGCGCTCCCCGACGGAGAAGCTTCCTCACGTTCGTCTCCAATGGCATAAACTCCCATCTTCCGGGGTGTTATTGAAGGATTAGTATAGGTCTCTGTAGAAGTTAACTCTAAACTTTCAGCATCTGATTCGGGAGACTGGCGACCCCCAGCATCGGAATCAGAAGAGTACGAAGTCGGTTGTCGTGACCTCGAACGGGTGTTTCGGAACACCCCAGCTTCAGTGTTTCTAAGGAGCTTGTTGAATCTCCTTTGGCTCAGAGTTCTAGAGGGATGACGTCTTGAGTTCGATCTTCCTCTAGGTATGTGTGAAGCCATGTTCACTGATGCATGTATGGGCTCTTCTTCCTGGAAAGACGGAGAGTAACTCAACCGGTCAAAAACTGACCGTTTTGCTTCAGAACAGCAATAATTAACTACAATCCTATGACTATTACAATAGTGCTCGCTAGGAGGCATAATAGACATGCTGGAAGATCCACTATCCTTGTATTTCTGGATCAGATACTCACGCAGGTCAGGAGGAGTTACAAAAGAAGAAGATGACTTGTTCCTTCTGTTCACATCAGTGTGCATGCGGATGTTGGGAACCATAGTTCTCCCTATGCCACCCGTATACAACAGGTTGGCCATCTGGGTAGCGGATAATCCCCGAGGAGTGTGTCTTTCCGCAAATTGAGCCTTCTTTACGCTGAGGGGCTTCACCTGGTGTAATTTGGAGCTCTGCTCGGGCTTGCGTAAAGCTGAGGAGGTCCTTAGTCGGCCATCAGCTCCTCGCGTAATCCGGAGGGCGGGCAGATTCTTTCCTTGCTGGCGTAAAGGCCAAAAAGTTGGGCAGTCCGCACTTGCTTTTCCTTGCGTAGATTGCAGGGATCATCTGCTTTTTCGCGTAGGGCAGATGCATTTTTACGCATGGAGCGCGTTTGGAATTTCTGATTCGGCGCTAAGGCATTGTCAGAAATTCTGTTTGCCACATCATCGACGGAAGACTGGATTTTATGTGCAGAGCGCGGAGTAGACTTCTGGACTAGCGCTGAGGCATCGTCAGAAGTTTTGTCTACCACGTCACAGACGGGAGACAGAGTTTTACTCGCTGAGCGCGAAGGTTGTGCAGCTACAACCTGGCCGGTTGGAGAGATCGGAGAGTCGACAGGAATGGTAGGGGATGTCTTGGGCATCCAGACCTTACGCAGCTTCATGTTGTCTTGGACTGGTCGAACTGGACGACCAGGGTCTTCTTCACGGATCCCACGGATACCGCATCGTGTTGAGCAATTGCTTTCCCCTCGAAGGAGAAAGACGTCCCCAGCAGAGTCGCCATCTTGTGTTTGATACTAACCGAAAGAAATAAGATGAGGTTTATACGAAACCAGCTCTTTGGTTTACAAACAAGAAGTACAATTAATCCTATACGAGGATGTCAAGTACAATTTTTAATCTGGGTAAATATTGCTATAGGAGTCTGATCTGCAGTCGATCACTTTGTCCCTTGGACCACACGATGATGAAGAAGTGCCGTAGAAGACAGAAAGCAGCTTCGAAGGTTGCTAAAGAGAGTGGATGCTCGACGCCAAAGTCGTCGATCACTACTCTTTGCCTGAGGTCTGGATTCTTCTCCCTCAAGGACTCTTTGACTCTTAGTTCCTTGACCTTCTCTCTTGATCTTGGAATCTTTGACCTTGGTTCTGACCTATTTTTTCTACCCCTGGTTCTGACCTTGAGTTCTTCGACCTTGGACCTCTGTCAATAGAGGTCTCTATTTATAGGGTTTTAGTGACAGTGACCACCTAGTCGGCGTAGAAGCCGGGTAGTGGGAAGTATGGCACTTTTTATGCGATGGTAACAATAACCATTGCCTGCGTATAAATGATCTCCTGAATGAGCGTGTGACGCATGTCCCATTAAGAGATAATGCGTATAACGGCTACGAAGATCACGGCATAAAAGCCACGTAGGTAGTTATCCCTCGCGTAGAAAAGGTTGGCGTAGAAGCCAATAACTGTCACCATGGCGTAGAAGCCAAAGAGTTATCAAACCGGTATAGAAGCCTAGTAGGCGTAGAAGCCGAGCAGGCATAGAAGCCGAGTAGGCATAGATGCCGAGTGGGCGTAGAAGATAGCTGATCCTCCTCCCTTGACTGAGGCTTGAGCGAATTCTGGACCGAATAGCTTCAATACGCACTAGTACAAATGTAGCCTGAGTTGGCTTATTCCAAGGAGATAGCGTACAGCGTGCTCCCATATCTGAGAATAGCCTGACGGCGTAATGTGCAAAAGTGATAATGTGGACGTCTTAGCCGAAATTACGGCTTTTGGAGATATAATCAAATCTCTTGCATTAAATACAGAGATCTTCCCCCATCCTGCGTATTAAATGCAGAGGCGTGTCTTGAAGATCTGTCATCATTTCGCGCATTAAATGCAGAGACGTGCCTCGAAGATCTGCCACCATTCTGCACATTAAATACAAAGACGTGCCTCGAAGATTTGCCATCATTCTACGCATTAAAAGCAGAGACGTGCCTCGAGGATTTGCCATCATTCCGCACATTAAATGCAGAGACGTGCCTCGAGCCATGTGCGAAGAGTAGCTTTTGACGTGGCAGCCTGTTTGTCTTCTGTGGAGCATAAATAGCTCATATCTGCCTGTGTAAAACTTAGGAAGCATATTTCCTTGTATACGTAAAAGCGGTTTATGCCAAGGGAATGTCACTAAACGACAGTCTGTGTCATTGTGCCGCGCCATCATTATAGCCGTCGTCTGGATAGTCGTGCAGTACTCTTTGTCAGGAGTCAGATGTTAGGTTCACTGCATGATTTGACAGGTTCATTTCGAGGAATACGAAGCGTTCCTCGTACACTTCAATGCTGCATTAAAGAGGATGAGTTTTACGCCGTAAAGGAGATGTAGCACCCTTTTACGCTGAAGTAGCCTGGACATACTGTATTACGCGGATAGTCCTTGAGCTGATATTTTACGTTGTTCTTAGCGGAAAAGCTCTGTTGTACGCTGATGGCTCTGAAGTCATCTTTTTACGCTGCCCAGCACCAACATGCTGCGTATAGCTATCCAGCATATTTTTCATGCTTCTACAACAGTTAATGTCATTCGGTTACACTTCAATAAAAGGCTAAAGAACTATGTGATACTAGGTTGTGAGACATACTATCCAACTTAAAATAATTAACTAATACTCTAACTGTATTTAGGGTTTCTACAAGATAATATTGTCCTTGTAAATAAAGTATAAACTCTTATTGGGTATATGCAGAAAAGGTCTTGGTACTTATTAGGGTATCCTATTGCATTATATCGGTAATGGTCATCTTAAGTCTTAATCATAGTGCTTATAGAACAAGTGTCAATAGTAAGAATGGAAAATTTACTGGCCTCAGGTGAAAGAGGATATAACTTGTATCGAGGTATGGTTACAAATTATGTGATTTAAACTAAGGATAATCAAATCACAATCTAAAAGAATAACTCAACCTATCAAGCTCTAGCTACCAAGCACCTAATTTCAAAGTTCAAGATTTACAACTATAATCCTAGCATCTATATATCCTTAATATAAGAGGATTTATTTGGCCTACAATCAGAAGTGTCAGGTGGCACGAGTTGAAAGGTGAAGAAGGAAAAGTATAATTAGTCATCGCACAAATAGCGAGAGCTAAGGTTTTCAGAGGAACAAGATATGAAATTAAAAATAGAGGGACTCTAGATAATATCATGGGTTTCTAAGGGGGATGGTGGTATGCTAATCTCTGTGTTCGAGGTATGATCAAAAAAAATGTTCTATCCATTCCTCTTGGCCTCCTAAGGTATTGTTCGGCCACTATAAGACAAGGAGCTAAAGTTGTAGTTCTCTAGTACTATCTCACCATAAAAATCTAGGTTCAGTCCTAATGTCCAACCTTGGATTCTATTGGTTCCTCAATACTAGGGTCAAACACTATGATCAAATTTTAAACTAATCCTAGTAGTGTTTATACTACTCCCAGGTCATACATAAACACATCAAGGGATAATGGTAAATTAATCTATAGGTAAGGGACGCTAGGGTTTATTAAGTATTCTAAACTTAGTCATGTGTCAACACTCTAGTGGTGTTCTTCTTAGGAATGTTACCCTAACTATCATCCTAACAACATGGATTCCTATATTCTAGGAGAAGGCTATACTCAAAGAATATTAGGGAAGGACAGGATTCAAGCAGGATGCGATTATTCAAATGTAATGGATTGGAAGGAAGATGAGTCATAGTCAAATGTGGAGGAGATCCTATACTCTAATCCTATTTGCAGGCTTGCTCGGTACAATAACGTAACTGAGACAATATGCTCTCGACCTGCATGGGCTACCACTAAAAATATGTCACGCCCCAGTCCCAAAATACGTAGGACTAGGACACGTAAGCATGCCAGCCGCATGTATATGGCAACTCCAATATATGGAAACTATAACACATGCGTACGCTGTATCATGAACAATAATTCATAAGTGGTATATATTCATCACAAGTCACAGGGCATAACTAAATCTCATCCACAGAAATCAAATAGAAATAAACAACCAATAGCTATAAAACTAGATCTCAATATAAAGTATCTAAAGATGATAGTCGGATGAAAATAAATCCACTACCAACTAGAATATAAAAATAACTACAATGTAAGTACATCAACCAACAATCGCTGAGACTCGAAGAGAAGACCTCCTTGAAATATAAGTAACCCGTCCGGATCTGCGCTCCTGCGAATACTCATGAACATCTACACCTGGAAAGGGACCAGGTCCTCAAAGGGACATAACAAGATACATAAAAGCATGTCATAAAGTAAATACTGAATAAATAAAGGGGTGTGCTAACCATCTAAGTAAATATAATTTGAGGACAATTTTGGTACGTATGGGTAGGCGTAGATATAACGTCCATACTCCGAAGAGAGTGGCATCTGTATAGTATAACGTCCATATCGCTCCGAAGAACGTAGCATCTGTATAGTATATCGTCCATATCGCTCCGAAGAACATGGCATCTGTATAGTATATCGTCCATATTGCTCCGTAGAACGTGGCATCTGAATAGTATATCGTCCATATCGCTCCGTCGAGCGTGGCATCTGAATAGTATATCGTCTATATCGCGCCGTCGAGCGTGGCATCTGAATAAAGGAAGGGGGTGTCCCATACGCCTATTAGTTGTCCTCCCCGCCCAATGCAAGTGTACAAGTCGCGAACACGACGTGGACCTCTCGTACTATAATGCAAGTCTCTATAGAAATAAATGACTAAGCTAAATACCGTCACACGTGTTGCTCACACCGATGTCCAGTCGAGTATGAGGCACGCGTCCCTACATGAACTCACTCTGTGACGTACAATGATACGTGTCAAGGCCTGAGGAGTCATATCGATAACTACACAACTTTAGGTGGGTCAACTAGATACTAGGTCAGACACAAGTCCTAACGTCAACGCCTTCGTTGACTGCACCCGAGTCTTTCTCGGACGCGCACAGTTATATATTATTAAAACAATAAATATACAACTAATAATACAGAAATTAAATAGTATAACAAGGCAAGGTATACTTGCCTGGCAAGAAAACTGTGTAGTACCAATAACCTGCTCCTGAAGTCGCGCAAAACAATCTGACATATCCTATATACATATAATATAATATAATACAACATTAGCCATTATACTAACATATATACAACCATAAATACGTTGAACTCATGGGCATAGCTAGGTATGACACTGGTCAACTAGGGTCAAGTATGTGTCTAGTTGCACGGGTGTCGCGTCTGAAATTGCTGTGTTAAACAGAAAGTCAAAATGATACGTGCTCGCCAGTACGTCAGTGTATATAATGGAAGTCTTCTAACACTTCACATGGTCCCAGGTCAATGCAACTACGGGGTATCCGTATTTACGCTCGGGTCACCTAGTTCATATATAATTTATACATATTATTATCTAGCAATAACATTAATACTCATAATATATATATACACTAATTAATTACATGTGCAATATATTATATTATATATACACTAATTGAATTCACATACTATATATATATATATATATATATATATATATATAGAGAGAGAGAGAGAGAGAGATATACCAATTATATACATGTCAAGACTATACTAATAGAATACATAAACTAATACGTACATACTAATTGAGTTCATATACATTATATATATATACATATATATGTATATATATATACCAATATTCAAATTAAACATATATACTAATACTAATACTAATACGTACATACCATCATAAAGGAGGGCAGGAACGAACCTGCGCACGGGCACGAGATCGACGATGACGGCGATATTGATGATAACTATGATGACAATGGTGGCGACGATGATAACGACGATGACGATGATAGTTAAGGTGATGACGACGATGACGATGGTGATGGTGATGATGACGATGTTGACGATGGTAATGATGATGATAACGACGATGATAATGATGATGATGATGGTGAAGGTGATGACGATGGTGAAGGCGATGATGATGGTGAAGGTGATGATGATGACGACGAGGCAGCGATGTCGGGATAGAGATCGACGAGGGGAAGGAGAGGTGATCGATGGTGGTGGCTGGGAGCAATGGCCGGAGGAGGTAAAGTCAGGGAGGAGAACGGGTACTGCAGCGGGTCGGGGTTCACCGGAGGGAGGTAGCAACGGTTCAGGCAAAGACTAGGTCGGGTTCATGTCGGTCTCGGAGGGAGGATGGGTGGTCGGGGCTCTGGTCGAGCACAGACGGGGTACTCCGGCACTGTGCAGTCATAAGGTCGGCGGCTGCTCTTCGGGTGAAGAGAGGAAGACTGCTCGGGGATCCGGCGGCTGCTCTTCGGGTTGGACAGGGAAGAACGGGGAGAAGAGGCATGGCAAGGAGGAGAAAGAAGGAGAGGTTGGTGGTGCTATCACCAGGCTCCGTCGTCGAGGGTGGAGGTGTCAGGGAGAAGGCCGGCGGGGGAGATGAATAGGAACGGGGATGAGAAAATCGGCTGTAGCTTTAGGTTTAGAGAAGAAAAAGGAAAAAGTAAAGAAAAGAAATATTTATATAGGTGGTATTGGTTTGACCTAGAACTATTGGACTTGGTCAACACTTGGAAAAAGGCCTTGGCTTGCCATAGAGATATTTCAAGGGATAGGATTTAAATGGGTTCAAATGGAAGGCTAGGATTCCAAATTTCAAAATGATGGAGGGCTATGGGTCAATGTGGGTTGATGTGAGTTACACACTCCCAAAAATTATGAAAAATATACATGAAGGAGAAATAGGTTTATTCATGTATTATCCAATGGTGTGGATACCTCAATGCACTTTTGCATAAAAGTGCCCTACAATTGGAAAATTGCACAAAGATGGAAATAGTATTAAATTAGTTAAAAATTAATGCGCAAGGTGTTCTCGAATTAATTAGAAGTACATAGAATTAAAATTTGGTGGGACGCAAGTGTCATGGACATAGAGGGCTCAGAGTAGAATATTATCATAAATTGGATTGCACGAAATGGATCAAGATTATGTCTCCAATTTCGATTGGAACGCACAAGGATACAAAGTTGGATCTATTTAGAATTAAATAAAGACGTCTACGACGAATATTGTGAGACTAAAAGGTAGAACAAGAGAGCATAATTATAAGTTACACCAAGGTCAGAATGGAAGGCGGGCATGTCTAGGATAAGGGTTTGAAATTTGTTGGAAGGCAATGGCTAGTGAGGTGCTCCAATTATCGAAGCAACGGTAAGGTGCACTACGTGATATAAATCTTGTATAATTAAATAAAATGTCGTGTTATATTTCTAATTAGATTCTAGTTAGCCACAATCTCTCTATCTAAGCCAAGTAGGGCTAATTTTGGTTGAGGGGGTTTACACATCTCCTCAGATTCGATATGTACCCGTCTGGAAATTTGAGCCCCTGAGTCCACCTACATAGTCTCCGTTTATCCTCCTTGTCCATTGAGAAAATTGCCTTAGGCTGCTTATACTTCTCATTCCCTTCCTCTATCAAATGCAAGGCAGGGCGTCATCAAATTTCTTCCAAGTCCAACCTGGTCTTGGGATTGTCTTTTGTCTTCCCCTTTATGTCCATCACAGTATTAATTATGTTATCAAATAAATTCTTCTTGATATACACGACATCAAGGTTATGTCGATCAGATTGGTGCTCCAATATGGCAGACCCAGAATATGCTCTTCTTCATCCATTTATGAGTGTGACCAAATCCATAGCACTTTTACCCCTTAGTAGGCTCTTCGATTGCACTTGTTAAGTCTTTAACCTTATCCCATATCGTATCTTCGGGCCACGTTGGAGGAGGATTTGCCTTGTTCGTAACACCGGTACGAAATGCATTCATGTTCCTCGGGAACGGATGATCCGAAGGCAAAAATTATCGATGACAATCGAAGCACAATTTTTCTCTGTATTTCAAGCCTTAGTGTGGTCTATACAATACGGACATGAAAGACTACCATGAGTGCTCCATCTTGATAATATGCCATAAGCCAGAAAGTCGTTGATGGCCCATATAAGTGATGCCCTAATCTAAAAATTTTGCATTTTTGAAACATCGTACGTGCTGGTGCCTACTTCCTACAGCTGATTCAACTCATCTATCAATGGTTGGAAGTACACATCGATATTCCTCTTCGAATTGTTCGGACCCAGAATAAAGACGGTTACATAACCGGAGTCTTCATGCGCATCCAAGGCGGTAGGTTGTACGGGGTGACGATTGCAGGCCAACACGAATATTGGGAGCCCGAAAGTCCGAATGGGGTAAAACCGTCGGACTAGGGCCCCAATCTTATATTACATGGATCTGAAGCAAAATCGGGATACTCTCGATCAAAGTTCTTCCATGCTTCTCCATCAGATGGGTGATACAATACTCCTTCAATCCGTTCTCGCCTGTGCCAATTCATATTTTTGGCATTCTCCTTCACCATAAACAACCTCTACAACCATGGCATTAAAGGCAAGTAGTGCATCGAATCAGTCGTCCTCCTTGCAATGATAGACCTTCTTTAGACCTTCTTGTACCAGTTGACTTGTATCGATCAACACCACAAAATTGGCACACATCTTCACCCTTGTCATCTTTGTAGTACAACATGCACCCGTTGTGACATGTATCAATTTTTTCGTATTCCATATAAAGCGATCTCACCATCCTCTTAGACCGGTAGAAGTCTTTAGGTAACTTAGCACCCGCCGACAAGATCTTTATAATCAACTCAATCTGTCGGTTGTAGCTTTATTGTGACATATTAAAATCAAAATTGATGCTCAATAGTCTTGTAACCACCTCCAACGGTGAATGATCCTCACAAACAGGGTATAATGGAGTCCTTGCATTCTCCAGTAACTCCATGAACTTTGTAGCATCGGCATTCGGTGCCTCCTCAGTTGCATCATCATTGTCCAGATCGAAACTAGGCCTAGAAGCATCGAAAACCATATTTATGCACCTGTCTTCGTAATCGGTATGGTTGTGGACATCCATATACGGCTCCATATAAGGCTCCGGCTCCGATGCTAAAGACACAAGTTCTCCGTATGAGGTCCACTGAACGTAATTCGACATGAAACCCCTCAAGTACAAATGATATGTCACATCCACTTCTGAGTGATATTTTAAGTTGTAATATCTCACACATGGACACTTAATTTTGGTACTGTGCATGAACTGAGGGAACGTCTTGGCGAAATACAAGAACTGCTGTACACCCTCTATTAATTAATCCTCCATACCATACATGTCATCAAGATGACGGTTGTGCATCCACGAACGATGTCGTAGGTAGTAATTCATATCCATTAATATACTTATGCATAAATAGATACACATGATTGTTCAAGTATATATCGTTCAAAGGCTTGCAAAAGTAATAGCATGAAGATATGATTTCAAACTTAGAAGACATGTGGACAACTCTAATTTCAAACTCCATTAAATGAGCGGCCCATAATAATACACACGTGTTCCCTTGTGATCCATTATCTGAAAAGGAAATTTACTAAGAGTTATACAAGAATTTGAAAAAATCCTAGAAATGGCTAAGTATTATAAATTATCTGAAAAGACTAAGAGGCCTTTGTTTACTCCTCGAAAAAAGCCTAAAAAGACTTGAAATATAGTTCTCACCACAAGCCTTTTTAGATATTTAGAATATTTCGTTCTTAGTCATTTCTGGTATAACTCTAATAGCCTCAAAAGGCTTGTAGAACTCAATTTCCTTTTCACATAATGGACCACGAAGGAATACTTGACTTCAGAGTGTCCAACATAGGTAGAACCTAAGTATTCAACATGATAGAACCTAAAAGCCTCAAAATTTTTATTTCAAAGAAGGGCTCACATGGAACAGGTGGACTCTCATACACTTGACACACATACACACAAGGTACTACCCATACCCAAACACAATATCTTGCCTAAAATACAAACTCAAATTTTCTTATTACTTAACTATGACATTAACTCACACTCAAACTCATTAATCCTAACTGCACACAGACATACACATAGAACATTGTATATGATACTCCCTCGTACATCTTATGCACACACAATCTCCTTTAAGGTACTTATCTACCTATAGGATACAACTCATGTTAACTGATACACATATGCACACATAATCTTAACTAAAAATTTGTACATTACATATAAAATTTAGAGATATATAACTCTATTTTACATATTTATTTATATACTTTTTTTATGTAAATCTATGTAAACACTAGAAATTTAAACTGAATGGATTGGAATGGGTTGGAACTGTCACGCCCCAATCTTGCGGGGCGTTACAGGAACTAACCCTAGTTTCGTGTAAGTGTCACTATTTGTGTGTCTGTGTCATGTCTGTATTTGTGTGTCCTTCATACTAGCCCTAACCCTAGTTTCATTTTAGTGTTTGTGTGTCCATGTCATGTCTGTATTTGTGTGTTCATGTCATGTCAGTGTGTGTATGTATGTGTGTCCTGTCAGTGTGTATGTGTGTGTGTGTGTGTGTGTGTGTGTGTGTGTGTGTGTGTGTGTGTGTGTGTGTGTATGTGTGTGTGTTGATCGTTTTAGAGAGAGAAAGAGAGAGCGGGGAGGTTAGGGCTTACCTGACCCACCGGAGGGGGACATAGGGGGGAGCACCGTCGAAGCCGGGGGTCGAGGGGGGAGCACCGCCGGAGGGGGTCAAAACCCTAACCCTAACCAAACTATGATAGTTAGAGAGAAAGAGAGAGGGGGGTTAGGGTTTACCTGAGCCATCGATTGGAGGGGGTCGAAGGGGAGAACGGTCAACGCAGAATGGGAAGGTCGTAGGAGGCTCGTACGGGAAAGGGGAGAATTTTTGGGAAAACTTTTCTGAAGGGGGAAAATAAAATTATTCTGGAAACCTATATGAAAAATGTTAGCGACGTTTTACAACATTTGGCAACATCGGCTTCCGTAATATTATTGATAATCGCTATGTGTCGATGATAGTAGCTAACAGCGTCGTTATGCGACATTATTTTATGATGTCGCTAAATTCATAAAATATAGCGACGTCAGAAAAAGACGTCGCTAAAAACGTTGCTATTTCTTTATATTTTGGTAGTGATAGATGCATTCATGGGTTCAACTTTACAATCAATAACATAGGTTTTAAACATGCAATATATTTATCAATCCACCATAATATATAATTTTTGATTCTTGAAACATAATAGAAACTTAGTTTATCAATAACCAAAAAAAGATTAGGGTTTGTCTCTATATATATTTTTATGCAAATTAGGGTTTCACTACAACATGGAAAATAAGGTTTACATCAATCCTACAAATTAGATACATCAACATATAAATTAGAGTTTACATCATCATGCAAGTTAGATTTTTATAATAATCTATGAAGAAGAAGACGATCATAAGAAATAAGAGATCATGGAGAAGAAGAAAATGGTTGAAGAAAGAACTTACTATAAGGTGGAGGTGGAAGATGAACTAGGGTTCTTGGATGGAGGAGGTGGTCGGCCTTGGGCTTGTCAACATGATGGGGGTCGGCGACACGAGGAGGTGGGGAAAAGAAATTTTTTGTTAGGGTTAGGGTTAAAGATGAGAATATGAAGTATATATATATATATATATATATATATATATATATATATATATATATATATATATATATATATATATATATGGATAGAGAGGGAGAGGGAGAGGGGTCGCAAATATGGAGGGGGGTTTCAGCTATGGGTAGGAGAAGGTTTAGTTTAAGTTGTTTCCTAATTTGGTTGGTAGCAAATCTATGGTAATCTCTAATCCAAATTAGATATTAGTCACCAATATTTGATTTGGGATTCTATAGGAATAAGATAATAATAAATAATATGCAAATCTTTCAAAAGAAAATTTTCTAGATTTGATTGGCATAGGAATCTCATGGTGGAAATTAAATTATGGGTTGCTAATTAAAGAAAGTTTGGATTGAAAATACCCATAAATAAAAAATATCTTATTATTAAAAATAAAAAAACTACAGTTGTTATACTAGTACTACACTAATATTGAATGGTCAAATTTTGTGTCACGTGCAGATACTACGTGTAGTGTCTCCAGTATAGTCTACTTCCTACAAAGGACGATATAGATTTTGGGGTCGTCCTATGTCATTAATGTTCAAACTACGGTGAGGTATCCTAATACAATAATTGGATTTAGATTGATTTTAAATAAGATAAAATAAATACAATAAATATAAAATACACACAAAATAACTATTTTTGGATGAGGAAGTTTACAATATCCATCCTCATGCCCACTTTGCACAACAGACTCCCATAGACCAGATTCTTGGCAATCATTGGTACTTTCTTCATGTTCTCCAAAGTTAGTTACTTTTCCTAAGTCAGCTTTAGCACTACTGTATCAATCCCTTGAAGATCATCTTGTGACTTGTTCACCATCGAGACCTTTTTAAGTGTTGGCTCATACTTGGTAAACAACTCCTTCTTAGAGTATACATGGCAAGATGCACCAGTGTCCACCCACCAGTCAGTGTCCACGTCATGTGACTCAACCTGCACAATCATAACAATTAGGTTAAGCTCACCTTACTCTTACGGTTTAGGCTTTGACCTGCAGTCGCTCTTGTAATGACCCTTCTTTCCACAGTTATAGCACGTCACATCAATCTTCGACTTTGGCTTGAAATGAGATGACTTCACCTTTAGCTGGTTGAAGTCCTTCTTCTTCTTGTAGAAAAATTTATGCTTCCCTTTAGAATCACCAGCATGTACCATGTTGGCCTTAGCCAACTACTTGGACAAGGATTCCAACTTCAGTTGCCCCTGGCTTTATCCTTAATGTAAATCCAGTGAAGAAGATCTTTGAACTTGATCTCCATCTTTTTGCGGTACATGTCAGTCTTGAACTTGATCGACCTTGAGGAAGCATGGTGACGATAGCCCCCACCATGAATTTGTCTTCCTGCTTTAAGCCACTTCATCCAGTTTCTGCTGCATCATCAGAAGTTATTTGACTTGTGGTAGCATCACTTTCTCGTCGTCAAATTGCAGAGTGAATAACTTCTCAACGAGATAGATTTTAGATATTTTCTTGTCAATTTTATAGTGCTTCTCAAGAGATTCTCAGACATCTCTTGCTTTCTCCTTCTTGCTGTAGGACTCTGCCATTGAGTCGTCCATAGCATTAAGACTCAACAACCTGCAGATATCGTTTTCTTTCTTCCACTTGGTGCGTTTCCTGCTCCATGCCGACGACAATCTCTCCTACATCTTCGAGAATTGTAGGTTCAGGATCAACCAACACGTAAGCAACATTGACAAGTTAAAGATTCAAGGAGATCTTTCTCTTCCAATTGTTGTAGTGTTCATCATCAAACTTCTTAAGCTTTTGAAAGCTAGTATCGAGAAGGTTTGAGCGGTTCTCCATTCTTACTCGGATCTTTCCTTGATATTGTTAGTTTCGAAGTCAGATCAAAAAAGGAGAGATCCAAGGAGTAGAGACTCACACAAGATTTTGCCTCTACTAAATCCAGAAGAGAAATTGATATACTGAGATTCACATAAGAGTTCCTTTCAAGTAAAACACAACTCCCAAGAAGCACAATACCAAGAACAAGTTACAAACTAACTAAGAGAAAAGGAAAAATACAATAAGAATCAGAAAGCATTCTTCTCTTTACGTTCGTAGATGCTACAACGAGAAAGAACGAGCACAAGAAGAAAAATACAATAAAAGGAAATGTAAACCCCCTAAAATTTTAAATTTTATTTTAAGTATTTTTATTAAATTATTGAATATCTTTAGCGTATTTTTATAGTTAATTAGAAAATAAATTGTATTGATTTAATTTACTTGGATAAATACTAATTTAGAATTATTGCACAAAACTATTTTTTTTTTATTTTAGGAATCCTTGTTAAAGGGTGATAGATTTTTAGAATTTATTTTTTATGTGTAAATATTTTTTTTTTGGATTTATAACCCCATCCATATATGTAAATATATATATGTAAATATATATATGTAAATAATATATAGTTAGTAGTAATAATAATAATAATAATAATAATAATAATAGTAATAGTAATAGTAATAATAATAGTAATAGCAAAAGTAATAATAATAAAAATAATAATAATAATAATAATAATAATAATAGTACTAGAAATAGTAATAGTAATAGTAATAGTAATAATAATACTAAAGAAAAAGAAAAGAAAAAGAAAAAGAAAAAAACTATTTAAACCTAAACCTAATCCTAAACACTAACCCCTAAACCTAAAACTCCTAATCCCTCATAAACCCACGACACCCACCCGCAGCAACAGACCCCCTCTCCCTATATATATATATATATATATATATATATATATATATATATCATAAAACCCTAACCAACACCCTAACCCTAACCCTAATCTCCTTCCTCCTTCACCCCGACCGCAGCCGACCACCGACCCTCCAACGCCGTTGGCCGCCACCGCAGCCGCCGGCGACCACCGCCGATCAGCCGCCCGGGCGGGCACGCGTGCGCATGTGCACAGCCCCGAACCCATTTTCAAGGTGATGTATCTCTCTCATCTTTGATTCTTTTTTCGAGCGGTTTGTCCGTGTACGTTCACAACCTAACCATCTAGGATTTTCTTCAAGTGGGACGAGTTTTCGTGTCTTGAATTGGTCGAAAAATCAACCGAAAGTTGGCCAAAAACTGACAAAAAATAGTCTAGAATTTTAACCCAAACCTCCATATTCATGCCTAATTTGCCGCCAACCTGTTTAATATTTTTAAAATCTAATTAAAAGATTTTCTTCTCTATATAACCAAAAAAAAATTTGTTCTTTTAGTTTTTATTAATTTGTTTTATTTGTTAAATTATTCGACCTCCAAAACGACCAAAAACTTGATATTCTAAAAGTAAAATTTTATGATACGGAGTGCGTCCAGCCAAACGGGACCGCCTCTTCGCGTACTAGTTACACCAAAAGGCGTGTATGGTATATCCTGATGTGTGGACTTTCATGAAAGTTGATTCGGACGTGTGTGCGCGTCGGAATCAACATGTATCCGTAAAAAGTCTCTATATCGCAACTTTTATAAAATATCACCCTACTTTGTGTACGCTCGTCGGAATGCGACAAAACTTGCACCATTAGATTCGTGGTATCACGCTGGTCCTGTGACCCAAGTTTCACGCGATTCTGAGATAGTTGACCAAGCCGCCTATTCGTGGGCCCCACGGTTTGACTTGAAGGGCGAATTTGTGATCGGCTTACCTGAATCCAAATTGGACATACCGTTGAGTTCATATCGACTTTTAGAATTTTTTTGACCTATAATTTGTCTCATTTAGAGACCTTTACATCTGACACATATTTTGATGCAAAGTGGGCCACATGTTGACCCCGCTTTGACCTAAAATTATTGTTTTGCCCCTGTGTCCAAATTGGACGATAGGGTAGACTTTTCTGACTATCTCGTTTATTCTGAGAATGTTGGTGATATTTATTTCGGCATCCGGAGACGTTCAATCTGATGTCATAGTTTCTGATCCCTTGTGCTTGACGTTTGGATGCTTACACTACGCAGCTTTCTTGTCAGGCAAGTATACCTTGCCAAATTGCTTACAGTACTTTGCATGCATATCATATTTTTATATATTCATTATATATGTGTTTTCTTTCAGTCATAATTATATATTATATATGTTGACACACACTTGACATAGTATTATGGGAGGGGAGGACAGTTAGTAGGCGTATGGACTACTCACTCTGGTAAACCGTAGTACTAGGATGCACTACAGTAGTTGTGTCACGATGGTCGCTACCATCGAGGTATGTCGATTGATGGTGTCACGATGGTCGCTACCCTTGAGGTATGATGGCTTCTGATGTATATGGACATGTGTGTGAGTTGTGAGATAGATAGAGTAGCCTACATATGCCCATACGTCAAAAAGTTGTCCTCATTATGTATATTCATATAGTTTGTCTAGTACATCATACTTATATATTTTTTCTATTATGCATGTTTTACAATATTCAATTGGCATACTTCTATGTATCTTGTTACGTCCCTCTGAGGACCTGGTCCCTTTCTAGGTGTAGACGATCTTGACTATTCGCAGGAGCACGGATCTGAACTTGCTACTTCTCTCTCTTTCGAGGAGATCTTCTCTTCGAGCCTCATTGATCATTAGATGTACTTATTTTGTTTCTCTTATATTCTAGTTTGGTAGTGGATTTGTCTCTACCCAACAACTTGTTCTTATCAAAACACCGGTGCTCAAGGAAAGATTCGCCCTACACGACAATCTGCCCTCAGGGTCCAGCAAGTTCACAAAAGAACTTCTGGAATGCTCTTGGTCATCTTCAGAATCACTCAAAAAATACTATGTGGAATGGGTGCTCTGGTTGCCGCATAGGCTCTGGTGCTCTCATTTTTTTCCAACAACAACAACTCAAATTAAAGAAGAGCTCCTCTTTAAATAGAGAAAATCAGCACCTATGAGTGTCATGTCCCAGTCACAAAATATCGAGGGACTAGACACGTGGCAATGGCCAGCAGCACACACCGATGGGAAAACCCAATTTAATGGACCCATCAGGGTGTACTTAAGCTGTAATACAACAATAAGGCCTAAATAACAGGTCACAATCTAATCTCATCCATAGAAGATAAATATGATCAATAACAGCAAATTGAAATATAACCAACATCAAGTCTCCATAAAGTAAATCGGGGAACAACCCGATAATAAGTCTGATACAATGGTTCAACAGACCAGAAATGAAAGAGTTTAATAATAACAAATACTGAGTATAGATGAAACAAATACTCAAGAAAAATTCTCGACGATAACCTCGTCCTCGGGGATCGATTCAGCTCCAGTGTCTGCTCCTGCTCCTGCTCCTGCTCTATATACCTCGGAATAGAACTCATCTGCTAAACCTGGGGACATAATCCGGATCCACGTCCTCAGGGGACACAGCAAGGTACAAAATAACTCAAGCTAAAATAAATACAGTACAATAATAAATAAATCAATAGGGTAAACTATATAACCAGCTAAGTGATATGCAATATGAGAACATCACTAGAACTCAGGCTGAGACCACTAAAAGCTCGGTGTCGGGGAGCCGGTAGCGGTAATATCACGTAATGGGTCAAGCTTCGGTTTAGAGTCTTGAGCACCACATTAATAAAGATTTATATATATAATCAGCTTGTAGCCTGTGTGTCTCTCCCCACCCAATGTAATCACACGTCTCATGTCCACGACGTCTTATGTCCATGTCACGCAAGATCATATCTAATGCAGCAAGTCATAATGATATCTAAGCATGTATAAAGTTTATGTCATAAACCTGTATCCTATACAGAATCACCATGAATATCTTAGGAAGATTTTGTCTCATGAATAGTGTCAGGTATCTTGAGGTATGACGTACTTGATAATGCAAGCACGAGAATGTATAGGGTCTCGATATCCATGTCTAGGTGACGTTACACAACTCCACGTACGGCATTGACACCCGAATATTATTCGGACGTTAAGTAATGTCACACGGTCCTAGGTTGAACAGATACAACATATAAATAAATTAAGAAAATTGGCAAGGTACACTTGCATAGGATTTGGATACCAACAGCTGCTCCGGTATCAGCGAAATTTGTAGGTACTCCTCCAAATGCTGTAATAAACACTACCATTAGATTCAGAAGATATCAAATAGCTAGAATTGCCTGTCCATGAGTCCAATTTGGACACAGGGGCAAAAATGACTGTTTCTGGTCAAAGCGGGGTCCACATGTGGCCCACTTAGCACCAAAAAATGTGCCAGAGATAATATTCTCCAAATTTGTCAAAATTAGTGTTTACAAGTCTAGAACGACGATACAAACCCAACGGAATGTCCAAAACTAGATTCCGATGAGCCGATCACAAAATCGCCCGTCAAGTAGAGCCGTGGGGCCCACGATACGCAATTTTGTCAACGTTCTCAGAATCGAACCAAACTTAGGTCACAGGACCAGCGTATTGCTACGAGTCCGATGGCATAAATTTTGTTTCGATACGATGTGCGTACACGAAGTTACAATGAGTTCTACAATAGGGCCGATACGGGGCGTTGTCGACGGATACGCGCTGATTCCGGTGTGCACGCACATCCAAATCAACTTCCACAAAATCACACACATCTGTATTAACGGTGCACACCTTTCGGTGAAGTCCGCACACGACTAAGTCATCCCGTTTAGCGGGGCGCACCCAGTTCCGAGAAAAATAAGGTATTTAGATAATCAATATTTCGGTCATTTTTACCCTCAAATAACATGCAATCTACAGCTCAATAAATTACACAAAAATAGATTTTTAAAACTAGGTCAGGTGGTGTAAATAATTGCCCAGGTGGATTTTGAAAATATTTCACAGGTTGGTCTCAAAACGGTCGCGAACTGGGGAGTTGGGACAAATTCTGATTTTCAGAATTGGTGGTTTATTTCCCTGATTTTGTGTCGCATTTTGCGATCGCCACAGGACGCGATATGCCAAACCGATGGCACGGGTATCGAGAGGGTCACGCAGGGTACGTGCACCAGTCGATAGAACGAAAAACGAGAGGACGAGGAGAGAGAAATTCTCACCTGAATAGGGCGCCGGAATCCACTGGAATATGCGTTCTTGCGGGGTGGCGCGACGCGGCACGGTGGCAGGGCACGGATGGGTTTGTTGTTGGGGGTTGCCGGGGCTCGGGTCACTGCGAGGGTGGTCGGTGATGGCAGGGCAATGGTCGGAGGAGTTCGGCATTAGGTTGGGTCGAGGTGGCAGTAGAGGTGGGTGATGGCGGTGGAGGAGAAGGGGATCGGCGCTGACAGAGGCAGAGCTAGAGGGGAGACGTGGTGGTGAGTGATGGTGGCAGAGAAGAAGTCGCCGGCGCTGGAGGAGCTCGGCGGAGGACGGTGTGGGGGTGGCCGGAGAGGCAGCGGTGGCTAATGGAGATGGCGGTGGCTATAGCTGCGGAGGGGATTATATAGGCGCGGTGAGTGGCGGTTACGGGTGAACGTAGCGGCGGGGGTTATCCGCGGAGGAGGCGGAGAGGTGCGGCGGGTGCGGAGGCGAAGCGACGTGGCGGCTGCGGTGATTACAGGAGCAACGAAATCGGGGTACGACCGCGGATCGGGGTAACGGTCAGAAAAAATTACTGTAGCAGTAATTTGGGTAACGGGTTCGGGTTAGCGGGTCGGGTTCTGGATTCGGGTCCGGATCCGACCCGCTAAGGTACAGGTCGGGTAAGGGTCGCAGGTACGGGTCGGGTATGGATCTGACCAATTAGGATTGGTCCAGTTTGGTTAAGGATGGGTTCAGTTCAGGGTTAAACCGGTTGGTTCAACCCGGTTCAGTTTGGTTTATTTTGGTTCAAATAAAAGCTTTGTTTTTAGGTCTTTAAAAATAGTTTTGGGGCCCAATAAATTATAAAAAAATTATCCTATGTCTAATATTTTATTTTACACCAAAAAATATTATTTTTATAATATTTTAATATATTTTTTATACTTAAAAATATTTAATTCAAAAGAACATTTATTTTAATTCCTGAAAAATCACAGAAAATTCCAAAAAATTTCCGAAAATTCATTTTTTTAATTCCTGAAAAATCTGGGGATTTACAATCTACCTCCCTTAAGAAGATTGCGTCCTCGCAATCAAAGAATGACTAAACATAACCGGTCAGAAGAGATGACACGGTTTATAAAAATTGTTCGAAGCACGACACAATCAAGAATCATGATCAAGGAGAATCAAAGGATGAGGGTTAAGCAAAACACATAGGGAATGAATAAAAATATTTCCCTACATAATAAAAGTTTTGGTAATCCAAGAGAAGAAAATCTGGTTAGAGGAAAGAAAACTACAGTTTTAGAAAAACTAAGTTTATCAATTTAACAAGTTCAAAATACCAGGTTTAAGGCTAAGGTCATAAACTAACAGGCACGTGCTAAAGCAATACTAGGAATAAACATCAATGAATAACTTACGCGTATTCGCTACTCCACGAGTCTACGCGTCCTCCATGGTCATTGCAAAAGCTTGTCCGCATCCTTGTGGTGGTGCCCTCTGCTGTTGCTGGGCCTGCTGGTAGAGTGCTGCTTGTGGTGCCAAGGGTAGCCTCGGCTAATATCCTCCCGGAGCTGGTAGTATGACTCATTCAACTCTCGTTTGTGTTGCTCCTAATGATGAATAGGCTGGCCTTGGTACTGGTAAAGCTTGTCGATTTAACATTAGTTCTCTATCTTGATGCTCAGGACAATCCTTGGCTAAATGTTGGTTGGATTTGCAAATCAAGCATAATCCCAATTTGTGTCTGCACTCATTTTCAATATGGCCTACCTTGCCACAGTAGTGACAAGTAGGAAGGAATGAGGCTCTTGGTGCTGCTCTCGGTGGTGGAGTTATCTGTTGTCTCTTTGCAGAGTCCTCTTGTGATGCTCTGGTTGGTGTTGATGTGGTTGGTTGATGAATCATCAATGCTTTCTCTCGACGTTCAGGGCAATCCCTTACCGAATGTTGTTTGGATCCGTAAGCTAGACATAATCCCAAACTGAGTCGGCATTCTTTAGCGAGATGGCCTACCTTGCCACAGTAGTGACAAGTAGGAAGTACTAGTGCTAGTGGTGTAGATGTTCTCTGTGGTGGATTTATCTGTTGACGCTTTGCAACTCTTTCCTGTTGTGCTTGGTCTGATGTTAATGCATACGGCCGCTTCTGGATGGACACTATCCTTGTGATAAACTCCATGGGTCGTACTGCAGCAAGAAAGTCCGTGTCTAAAGTAGTTACAACGGAGCTGATTAACTTCTGTAGCTCAGAGCTAAGTCTGTAAATGAACTCCTCTGTTTGGCTTTGCTAGGTTTCTTCATGAACCTTCTGATGGGCTTGCATCATCGCGTAGAACATTTGAAACATTTGTTGCCCGTCCATAGCTTGCCCTTATGGGAATACGGGTATTGGTGGAGTGAACTGCGGCGGTGGTGGGATATCATCTTACCGGGACCTTGAGGTATGCTGATTGGCTTGACTACTTCGGTAAGTGGCTCCACTTAATGGCGTCACTTCATCTTCTCCGTAGGTGGCTACAATACCTTATGGTGATCTTGTAGGAGTCTCGTTGTTTGCTCGTGGATCCATTACTCTGCATCGAAAATAAACTATAAGAGGTGCATAGAGAAATTAAGGCAGGATGCAAGTCAAGAATTTTAATAAAATCCGATATAGAGATCAAGAACGATTCAATCAAGTGGATGAGATCCTATAACTTATCATATCCTTATTACAGCCTTGCTCGGTCCCTAAGTTGAAACTGAAGCAATTTAGTTGTTGACCTGCATGGGCCACCACAAAAACTATGTCACGCCCCAGTCACAAAATATCGAGGGACTAGACACGTGGCAATGGCCAGCCGCACACACCGATGGACAAATCCAATTTAATGGACCCATCAGGGTATACTTAAGCTGTAATACAACAATAAGGCCTAAATAACATGTCACAATCTAATCTCATCCATAGAAGATAAATATGATCAATAACAGCAAATTGAAATATAACCAACATCAAGTCTCCATAAAGTAAATCGGGGAACAACCCGATAATAAGTCTGATACAATGGTTCAACAGACCAAAAATGAAAGAGTCTAATAATAACAAATACTGAGTATAGATGAAACAAATACTCAAGAAAAATCCTCGGCGATAACCTCATCCTCGGGGATCGGTTCAGCTCCAGTGTCTGCTCCTGCTCCTGCTTCATATACCTCGGAATAGAACTCAACTGCTAAACCTGGGGACATAATCCGGATCCAGGTCCTCAGGGGACATAGCAAGGTACAAAATAACTCAAGCCAAAATAAATGCAGTACAATAATAAATGAATCAATAGGATAAACTATATAACCAGCTAAGTGATATACAATATGAGAGCATTACTAGAACTCAGGCTGAGACCACTACAAGCTCGGTGTCGGGGAGCCGGTAGCGGTAATATTACGTAATGGGTCAAGCTCGGGTTTAGAGTCTTGAGCACCGCATTAATAAAGATTTATATATATAATCATCCTGTAGCCTGTGTGTCTCTTCCCATCCAATGTAATCACACGTCTCATGTCCACGACGTCTCATGTCCATGTCACGCAAGATCATATCTAATGCAACAAGTCATAATGATAAGCATGTATAAAGTATATGTCACAAACCTGTATCCTATACAGAATTACCATAAATATCTCAGGAAGATTTTGTCTCATGAATAGTGTCAGGTGTCCTGAGGTATGACGTACTTGATAATGCAAGCACGAGAATGTATAGGATCTCGATATCCATGTCTAGGTGACGTTACACAACTCTGCGTATGGCGTTGACACCTGAATATTATTCGGACATTGAGTAATGTCACACGGTCCTAGGTTGAATAGATATAACATATAAATAAATCAAGGAAATAACATGTAGCAATTACTGCAAGATTGGCAAGGTACACTTGCCTGGGGTTTGGATACCAACAGCTGCTCTGTTATCATCAGAATTTGCCGGTACTCCTCCAAATGCTGTAATAAACACTACCATTAGGTTCAGAAGATATCAAATAGCTAGAATTGCCTGTCTATGAGTCCAATTTGGACACAGGGACAAAAGTGACTGTTTCTAGTCAAAGCGGGGTCAACATGTGGCAAACTTCGCACCGAAAAATATGCCAGAGATAATATTCTCCAAATTCGTCAAACATAGTACCTACAAGTCCAGAACGACGATACGAACTGGATTCTGATGAGCCGATCACAAAATTGCCCGTCAAGTGGAGCCATGGGGCCCACGGTACGCGATTTTGTCAACATTCTCAGAATCGAACCAAACTTGGGTCACAGGACCAGCGTATTGCTACGAGTCAGATGATACAAGTTTCATTTCAATACGACGTGCGTACACGAAGTTACAACGAGTTCCAGAACAGGACCGATACGGGACGTTGTCGGCGGATACGCGTTGATTCCGGTGTGCACGCACATCCAAATCAACTTCGCAAAATCATACACGTCCGTTTTAGCGGCATGCACCTTTCGGTGAAGTTTGCATACGACCAAGTCGTCCCATTTAGCGAGGCGCACCCAGTTCCGGGAAAAATAGGGTATTTAAATAACCAATATTTTGGTCATTTTCACCCTCAAATAACATGCAATCTACAGCTCAATAAATTACACAAAAATAGGGTTTTAAAACTAGGTCAGGTGGTCAAAATAATTGTTCAGGTGGATTTTGAAAACATTTCACAGGTTGGTCGCAAAACGGTCGCGAACTGGGGAGTTCGGGACGAATTCTGATTTTCAGAATTGGGGGTTTATTTCCCTAATTTTGCGTCGCGGTTTGTGATCGCCACAGGACGCGATACGCCAAACCGATGGCACAGGTATAGAGAGGGTCACGCAGGGTACGCGCACGAGTCAACAGAACAGAAAATGAGAGGACGAGGAGAGAGAAATCCTCACCTGAACAGGGCGTCGGAATCGACTGGAATATGCGTTCTCGCAGGGTAGCGCGACGCGGCACGGTGGCGGGGCACGGATGCGTTGGTTGCTGGGGGTCGCCGGGGCTCGGGTCACTGCGAGGGTGGTCGGTGATGGTGAGGCGGTGGCCGGAGGAGTTCGATGTTGGGCTGGGTCGAGGTGGCAGCGGAGGTGGGTGATGGCGGTGGAGGAGAAGGGGATCGGCGTTGACGGGTGCGGAGCTGGAGGGGAAACGTGGTGGTGAGTGGTGGTGGCAGAGGAGAAGTCGCCGGCGCTGGGGGAGCTCAGCGGAGGACAGTATGGGGGTGGCCGGAGAGGCAGCGGTGGCTAATGGAGATGGCGGTGGCTGTAGCAGCGGAGGGGATTATATAGGGGCGGTGAGTGGCGGTTATGGGTGAACGAAGCGGCGGGGGTTATCTGCGGAGGAGGCGGAGAGGCGCGGCGGGTACAGAGGCGAAGCGACGCGCCGGCGGTTACAGGAGCGGTAGAGTCGGGGAACGGCCGCGGATTGGGGTAACTGTCAGGGAAAATTACTGTAGCAGTAATTTGGGTAACGGGTTCGGGTTAGCGGGTCGGGTTCTAGATTCGGGTCCGGATCCGACCCGCTAAGGTACGGGTCGGGTAAGGGTTGCGAGTAAGGGTCGGGTATGGATCCGACCCGTTAGGGTTGGTCCGGTTTGGTTCAGGATGGTTCCGGTTCAGGGTTAAACCGGTTGGTTCAACCCGGTTCACTTTGGTTTATTTTGGTTTAAATAAAAACTTAGTTTTTAGGTCTTTAAAAATAGTTTTGGGGCCCAATAAATTCCAGAAAAATTACCCTATGTGTAATATTTTATTTTACACCCAAAAATATTATTTTTATAATATTTTAATATATATTTCTATATTTAAAAATATTTAATTCAGAAGAACATTTATTTTAATTCCTGAAAAATCACAGAAAATTCCAGAAAAATTTCGAAAATTCATTTTTAAAATTCCTGAAAAATCTGGGGGTTTACAATGCAGCATGAGAAAGCTCATGCCACATATGCGGTATCTGACCAGACATTAATCAGCATGCGCCGCCTGAGTCTCATGCGTTGCCAGAGCCGCATGCGTCGCCTGCGCCACCGGTCACGGTACATAGAATAGCGTAGCCAAACGCCGCCAAGCACCGAAAGCAAGCAGTCGCTGGGCATAGACACCCCCGCACTGCATGTTCCAGATGGAACAGATAACCATGCGCCGCATACGTCGCCAACATCAGACCCTTTACCCTATATGAGAGTCGCTCATACTAACTCCATGTCTGCATACGACCTTGACGCATATCGACTCGACGCATAACGCCTCGCCGCATACGCTTTTGACGCATGTGCCACGACGCATTTTTCCGAGCTAGCAACCATACATGCAACTCGTGCATAAAAGGAGCGCATGAGTGCCATGCGACGATGCTGATGTGCTAAGTACGCTAACAAAGGGCCACTTTGTGCCTTTGAGCTTGAGTCTGAGTCGCTTCAGGGCTTAGCTCTTAAGGGAATAACTCAAAGTTTGTGACAAAACAAAGATTGTCATAATGAGGTTCACACTTAATTCCTCAAGGAAAGTCAACCCATATGTGCCTCCATCTCATGTGCATATATCAATACTAAGCATAACTATATATTGGGATATACATTTTGGTGGTTTTTCAATATAAGATTAACACTTTGAAAGTTAAGTGAAAAATATCAACATAACATTGTAACAACAGCCAAGGCAAATTTAATGCATCAAATGTTATACTGGGACATTTTCGGCAAGTTTAGCTGGATCACATATACTCAATCATGACATTGATTTAACAAACTTATTTTGCTGTTGGTCAAGGAATTCTATCCTGATGTATACAAGAACACAGAGGTGTAGATGCAATAATTCAATGCGTAATACTTGTGATGATGTCCCGACATGGTGGTAGTGAAAAAGGTTTTGTTTGATTATGTGCATATATAGTTCCACATACAAACATTTAGGTTGTGTTTGATTCAATGTATTGTAATATAATGTAATTGAAATTATAATAAAATTAGTTTTATAATATAATTGAATTTGTAGCATAATAGAATTATAATTATATTATCATATTTGGTTGAAACATATAATCAAATCATGCAATATAATGTCAATTGTATTTATATGTTTGGTCTACAATGTAATGCAATTGATTTTGTAATGTAATAATATATTTAAAAAATGAAAATACAAACTTTAAAAATAAATAATAAATAAGGCAAAATATTGATTTTGTCCTTCTGCTAAAAAAAAGCCCAAAAACGAAAAAAAAAAAATCAAAAATGACAAAAAAAAAAAATTTGATCAAAAGAGACGAAAAACGACAAAAAAAAAACACCAAAAACGAAAAAAATGACAAAAAAAATAAAAAATGATCAAACATGAAAAAATAATCAAATATCAAAAAATATGACCAAACACGAAAAAAATCAAAAACAAAAAAGATATAAAAAATAAAAATTAAAAAACGACCAAAAACCAAATATACAACCAAACAACGGCAAAAAATGAAAAAAAAAATAATAAGAAGAACAAAAATGAAAAAAAGACAAAAAGGACTAAAATGAAAAAGATAAACTATCCAAAAAAGAAAAATACGAATAAAAAACAGCAAAAAAAAATCAAAAAGAGACAAAAATTAAAAATATCAATAATGAAATAACAATCGAAAACAAAAAAAACAAAAAAGACCAAAAAAAATTTAAAATTTAGAGCAAAAAATGATTACAAAGATCAAAAACAAATAAAAAAGAACAAAAATGGTAAAAACGAAAAGAAAAGACCAAAAAAGATAAAATCGAGCAAAAAAAGAATAACAACTGACCTAAAACGAGGAAAAATGACAGAAAAGACCAAAAATGACAAAAAAACAAAAAGAGAAAAAATAATAAAAATCGACTTAAACGCAAAAAAAGAAAAAAATGCAGAAAAGGAAAAAAAAGATCCAAAATGGCAAAAAAAATTAAAAACAACAAAAAGCGTAAAAAAACAAAAAAGAATAAAAATCTATATAAAACGGCCAAAATGAAAAAAAAAAACACAAAAAAAACGACAAAAAATGACAGAAGACCAAAAACGACAAAAAAAAATTAAAAATGAGCAAAAAGAAAATAAATGACAAAAAATGACAAAAACGATACAAAATGACAAATATAGAATCAAAAAGTGTTAAAAAACAAGAAACCAAAAACGACAAAACGATTAAAATGACAAAAAATGATTGAAAACAAATAAAAAGACAAAAAAATGATCTAAAAGAACAAAACGATTAAAAAAGGACAAAAACAATAAAAAGAGCATAAATGACAAAAGATTACAAAAAAGACAAAATAGACAAAAAATAAAAAATAAACGACAAAGAAAATAAAAAAAGAGCAAAAAAGGAATAAAAATCGTCCAAAAACGACAATAAAGAGCAAAATTAATAAATAAAAAAGAGGCCAAAAAAACAAAAAATGGACAAAAAAAGAACAAAACCTGACCTAAAACGACAAAACCCAAAAAAAAAGGATCAAAGATGACAAAAGGAGCAAAAATGGCCAATGATGACAAAAAAGTTCGAAAAAAAAGAGAGATCAAAACAGAACAAAAAAAAATGGGGACCGAAACGGCAAAAAGGAGTAAAAACGACGACAAATAACAAAAAAAGAAAAAAATAACCAAAAACGATCGAAAAGAAAAAAAATCAAATTCGAACAAAAAAGAACAAAAGTTGACCCAAAACGACAAAAAAAAGAATAAAAACGATCAAAAATGACAAACAAATCAAAAGACAAAAAAGAACAAAAATCAAAAAAATTTGACCAAAACGACAAAAAACAAAAAAAAGGCCAAAATTGACAAAAAAAAATAAAGATAAAAATTTATCGCATACCAAATATCCCGTTTAATACTAATGTAATCGCGATTACAATTTAGAGCCCGTTTCATTTGCAGGATTGGACAACGTAATGTAATTGTCATTACGTAGTCAATCTAACTCGAATGTTTGGTTGGACAAAAAAATTAGATATAATGTAATCGCGATTATAAGTTTAATTATATTACATCAGTTTGTTCTAAAATCAATTACGTCATAAAATCTATATAATCGCAATTATATTACAACTTAAGGGAATAATTGATATGCGGTATTTTTCCTTTTTTAGTCGTTTTTGTTCGGTTTTATCGTTTTTGGTCGTTTCTTGTCATTTTTACTCTTTTTTGTCTTTTTGATCGATTTTGGACGTTTTTGTCCTTCTTTTTGGCTCTTTTTAAAGTTTGTATCGTTTGTGTAATTTTTGTCTTTTTAAACCATTTTTGAATTTTTTTTCGTTTTCTCCTTTTTTTTTGACGTTTTTGGTAATTTTTAGGTCAATTTTTTGTTTTTATCGGTTTTTGTCGTTTTTTTATTCAATTTTGATCTTTTTTTTGTCAATTTTGATTTAATTTTGATATTTTTTTTGCCAATTTTGAACGTTGTGGTCTTTTTTGTTATTTTTATTATTTTTTATCTTTTTTGGCATATTTAGCCACGCTTTGTACGATGTAATATTCTTCTCTCCATTGTACGATATTTAGCCACGCTTTGTACCGTCTTCGATTCCTTTTGGATATCTTTCTCATAATTTTCCATTGTAGTTAGGCAAACATATATATAGATAAAGAACACAAAAACTGAAAGTAAGAATACGATGTAATATTCTTCTCTCCAAAAAATATTAATATTAACAAAGAAAATTTTATCAAGTTTGAATATTATGCTCTCTTTATGACCTTGACTGGAGAAGAACCCAATCCAATAAATCCAACAAAAGGACTCGATTCATTATCAAGGGCTGTAATGAGAAAAAAAGTGTATATGACAAAGCTGGAGTTCAAAATGAATAATTTCACACTTTCGGCATGACATTTAGAAGATGTGACTACAAAAGGACTCGATTCATTATCAAGGGCTGTAATGAGAAAAAAATTTGTATATGACAAACCTGGAGTTCAAAATGAATAATTTCACACTTGGCATGACATTTACAAGATGTGCTAAATAATTATCGAGCCACATAGTATAGTATGATTGTAAGTGTGGGTGTGATTAATCATTTAAATCATCTAAAATAACCTTGTGGTAAATAATTTCACACTTCCGGCAGGCAATTAAGGTAGAAACATGTATGATTGAAGTCTGTCCCAGTTTTTCAGGTTCGTTTGATGAGACACATCTTTGGATGAAGTCTATTAATAAACTAATTTTCAACTGATTGCTTGGATGAGTTGCATCCAATGTTACACAGACAAAAAAATTGTGCCCATAACAATATCGTTTGTGTACACATTGTTGGTTCGAAGACTTTCGAAAACGATGCCAATCCACATGAATATAATAAACTTTTATCTCACACAAGCATCAAGACAAAAAACACAGTATATATTTGGTGACCTCGTCACTTGGATAAATTATAATCTATATATTCAATAATATATCACTAGTCTCAAGAGAAAGAAGAAGATACACGATATAATCACTCAGTCAACCCTATGACGATTAGCCTAAACGAAGAAGATGATTTTTCGAACAAATCCTCTTACAACTGCCTTGAAGAGCAAGTCCTAAGAGCAAAGCATAAAATTTTTCTTAGATTTCTGCGGACTTACTCTCTCGAAACTTTTGTATGAGCTTCTTATTGGAAACTCCTTAATTAACCTCCTTTATATAGGTTAAGAAATATAATTTAGGATTTAGAAAAATCCTAAAATAGTACAGTAATAATTCTGGACATTCAAATTTGATTACACAGTCATTAAATGTGTTCACTTGGGCCCAGGTAGAAGGCGGTATACTGTGGTGTACCATTAGACCCTCAAGAATGGGTTTTGGAAAAATCAACCAAAAAAAGGTATACTAACGATACATCGTATCACGTCCCGCTTCCCAGAATACGGTGAGCCGGGTATGTAATTACATTTTCAGGCTACACACCATACGAATACATCCGTACCCGTATTAGCGATTGTCTCCTGTAATATTATAGGATGAAAAACAGGTACTACTAAACACACTTTCACCATAACAAGACATAACTATTATACATAAACCGATTTGTAAAGTACAACATACACTAGTAAGTACTCTCAAAACCTTTGATTTACATAAACTTCTCAGGTACAAAATGTTATTGTTGTATCCTTAAAGGCTACTCGATGATCATTCCTCAACATCGTCCACGCTGTATAAAGGTAGTGCCTCGCCCGGAACTTCATCTTCCCCTAGTGATCAATACTAGATCGTCAAAACGATATGCAAGTACTCGGTCAAGAACAATAAAAGAACTGAAGATTTGATATGATAAAAGATGAAATAATTGAAAGACATTTTCTTACTCTTGGATAAGAGTTTGGTACAGTTAAACTCCATAGAAGTATTATATTTTAAACTTGAAATATGACTCTATCTAAGTCCTACCCTAGTGATCTCTTAGTGTCTAATCAAATCAATCAATACAACATTAATTTACTACCACAATCACAAACAAGTTTCCTATATGATGATGCACTTTAGAGAACACACTTGGATAATATGTTGTAGGACCGTGTATGGCAACTCTAGAGGGGGGTGAATAGAGTGCAGCGAAAAATCTTACCAATTAAAAATTAAGCAGAGAAGGCAGCTACCAACTAACAGTGTATATGCAAGACAGTAATATAAAACAGTAAGAGTAAGAGAGAGCAAACACAAACACAACGATGTATACTGGTTTTTCTCTGAGAGGATTACTCCAGTCCCGAGAACTCAAGCTCGAAGTTTTATCCACCATAATCACCAACACTGAATCACAAGGTTTGATCCAAAGGCTTGCCAGTGCGACTTAGCTTACATCAGTCCTAGACTCAAATAAAATATCAGATTACATATGAAAACCAAGAACACTGATGACGCCAAACTTATGAAACATCTGCTGACTTGAAGACGCTTTTTTCCTTGACAGCAGTTGTCCAAAGATAACCAGATCTTAAAATCTGAATACCTTTCATGGGATTCTCCCCCGAACCCTGACGAGGGGCGTTGCCCCCTCGACCCCCGTCCGCTGACCGGGCAGCGGAACCCCCGGGTGCGAGGCTCCAGATAAGTCGTAGACGGTTGGACTAAATCTTCTGGTATAACGTCGTCTTTGGCTCATCGTCATATATCATATGTCCATTGCTGATCTTGCTTATTGCTTTCTGCGGGTACATGTTAGACGAACAAGGAAATATATAGAAGCAAATATTACATATCTGGACAATGCTAAGTTTAAGTAGAAGATACTATAGTGATTGATTGATTACCATAATGCTAAACTTAATCGATTAGCCATATTCAAAAATATAACATAAACATTGGGCCAACAATCTCTCCTATTTTGATTATGTTAAATCAGTTAAGTTTAAGACATATATAATCGATGCATATATCAAAATTAATAAAAAAAATCACTATATATATATACTACTTAAACATATACTTACATACTTAAACTTACTTCTCTCCCATTGACATGATAAAAAAGAAGCTCCCTCGTAATAGGAGATATTGATACAAATCTTTACTGAAGCTTCTACATGTGCATAAGCTCCCTCGTAGTACGACGTTGGCGAATATGCACATATTTGACATATTTTTTCTCCTTTGTCAAAATATATTGTTTACGACTTCCCCGCAAATGAAGAATATATGAAGAATATATCATGAAGACAAAGTAAGTAGCACATAAAGCATATAATATGATCATGTGATAAATTAGGAGTAAGTAGCTAGAATATCACAATATATAGAATAATGACATGCATATCATGATACCAATTAAAGGAAACTAGATGAAGTACATTAATATAGAAACATTGGGTAACAATAATACAAGAGAAGCATAAATGAATATGCACATTTAGTCATATGCAAGATATAATGAAACAACTTCTCTCAAATATCCCAATCATAGTCTAGCATCCAATCATGTAGTAAAAAAATAAAAAATGCATATCATTACAACTAGTGAAATTCTAAGCTCAAATTAAAACAAAGTGGCATAGTTTTGAAACGATTAGAAAAACCCAGTAGTGCTTACTAAAAGTCATAGTGTCACAGTCCATACTAAAAGTTGTCAACTTTAAGTCAAAATTATGACTTTGATTCACTGTTGTATTATGAAAATAATTGCAAATAGACTTTAACAAATCATTATTCAATAAAGTGTTGATCATCTTGGGTGAGCTGTAGGGGCCGGATCCCATCTAGCGGTGGTCCGAAGACACTTAAGTACCTTGTCGCTTAGGCTATTTACACCTTTTTGACAGAAGGGCCATTTCGTCTTATAACCAAAAGTAATCTTAACTTTAAAGAACTTAGATTTAATAGGTATATATGCTAATTATAACATCATACAACATCAAAATCTAGAATCCTAATTCTTGATGAATAAAGCTTACTAAAAGTTATAAAGCATGCATAGACAATTCTGTCATACTAATATAAAGTAAATAGCTCCATTATGTGAACTAATCAATAAGTAGCCATGAATCAAAAGAGAATTAAACTAATCATGCTAGTTTCATATATCTCATATTGATTTAAAAATAAACAACCACTTAAGGATATCAATAAGAGATAGTAGTAAAATATTAATTAAAAATATGCTAGATTCAACAATTTTACCCATTTAAGAAAAATTAATTAGCACGTTACCAAAGTGGCTCAAGTGGCCATACTTATGTTGGTACAATTGCTTGGTAGATGAACTTTGTAGCTTTGCAATCACCAACATTCCCCTTGGTGCTAAATTCTGACACAAGGCGTTCTACCTACATCATTAGGCAGAGACTTTGATATCCAAGATTTGGATCCATTTTTATTAGCTTTGGGAACCCACTTATATATATTCATATCAACCAATTTTCTAGCCTTACACTGATGTGTAATGTGTCCTTTTAAACAACAATAATGACATATAGCTTAGGCATTTATATTAGGTATAGAAGGATGAGTATGTGAAGTGGTGTGACGTGTCTTGCATGGATATTTATAATAAAATGCATGATTATGTAAAGTATGTTGTGTTCTACATGCATGATAGTGTGGAGCATTTGGTTTGCTTGATGGTGTCTTGTTGTGAGTGCTCTTTTGTTTAGCCACGTGTCTCGTGCTAGACTGAGTAGTAGGTTGTATGACCTGCTTTTCCAATCTAATATCTAACTTTTTAGAGGTTGCATATAAATAATCATATTTAGTAGTAAGAGTATCAATTCTAAGTGAGGCATTAGATTACTTCTCCTTCTCCTGTTTTAAATCCTCCTTAAGTTTAGCATTTTCTTGATTACTTTCATCAAAGCAGTTAAGTGCTTCTTGTAAGCTAAGCTTAAATTTGGAGATATAAACAGAATCATCAGAAGAGTAATAGTCTCTAGCTTCATTTAGTAGACAAGTAAGCTTTTCATTCTCGAGCTGATAAGATTTAATATCTTTTCTGGCTTGCTTATACTTATCTTAAAGCTTCTTGTGATCTTTAAATAAATTATTGAAAGCATCAGATAATTTATTATAAGAAACCTCTTCAAATAAAGGATTATCTTTTACCTCGTTAGATAATGTCGTTAAGCATACTTTTGCAGCATGTCGAGGGCTTTCTTCTTCCGAATCGCTAGCTTCACTTTCACACCATATGCTTGTATTTGCATATTTATAAGACAAAGATTCTCCTTTGTTTGATCGTTCATATCGATTCTCTCTTTTTGCTTTAGAAAAATCTTTCATCAAGTAGCCTGGCCTTCTACAGTTGTAGCAAATTGGTTCTTCTTCAAGATCTTTCTTCTTTTGGTTTGATTTCACAAACTTTAAGAATTGTTTGACGAAGTTCCTAAAAATTTGGGCCAGATCCTCATTGTCTGAATTATCGTCGGTTTCTTCATCTTCAGAAGCATCGTCAGAGGATCTTTTATGATGCGCCTTGAGTGCGATGGACTTTTCTTTGGGAGTTGACTCTTCTTTGAGGTTGTTGAGGTCCAGCTCATGTGTCATCAGCTTTCCCATGAGTGTTTTTAGCGTCATTGTAGTAAGGTCGCTTCCTTCAACGATCGTCGTTGCTTTTAGGTTCCAGTTCTTCGAAAGTCCTCTAAGAACCTTGTGTATCTTTTCATGGTTGCTGTACTCCTTGTCGAGAGAGGATAGAGGATTGACGATATCAAAAAATCTTGTGAACATCTGAGTGATGGTCTCATTTGACTTCATCTTGAATGTCACGTATTCTTGTGTCAGTCTGCTTATCTTAGACTCCTTCACTTGAGTAGTTCCTTCATGATTCACCTCGAGAATTTTCTAGATCTCATGCGAAGTGGTACATGTAGATACTCTATTGAACTATGTACTTTCTAATTTACAAAATAAAGCATTAACAGCTACAACATCAAGACTGGATTATTTTTTTTCTACATCAGTATACTTATCTTTAGGCTTATCTATGAGATTACCATCTACAATAATCTTAGCAGGTTTTTTGTAGCCATCCTCAACTATTGACCAAAGGTCAAAGTCTAGTGATTTAAGATAGAAACCCATACGTGTTTTCCTGTAAGTGTAGTTGGCTCCATCAAATAAAGGTGGCCTATTTATGGACTGGCCTTCACCATTGTTTGTGTGGATAGATTTAATAGTTGCCATAAGTCTCTTAGGATGTTAAGCCTATATCAAGAGAACTAGCTCTGATACCAATTGAAGGAGCAATTGGGATCAAAAACTAAATAAGAGACTACCTTATCTGATACCAATTGAAGGAGCAATTTGGATCAAAAACTAATTAAGAGACTACCTGCTCTGATACCAATTGAAGGAACAATTAGGATCAGAAACTAATTAAGAGACTACTTGCTCTGATATCAATTGTAGGACCGTGTATGGCAACTCTATAGGGGAGTGAATAGAGTACAGCGGATAATCTACCCAATTAAAAATTAAGCAGAGTGAAGACAGCTACCAACTAACAGTATATATACAAGACAGTAATGTAAAGCAGTGAGAGTAAGAGAGAGCAAACTCAAATACCGCGATATATACTGGTTTCCCTCTGAGAGGACTAGTCCAGTCCCGATAACTCAAGCTCGAAGTTTTATCTACTATAATCACCAATAGTAAATCGTAACCTTTGATCCGAAGGTTTGTCAACTTCTTTACACCACGAGGTTTGATTCGATGTCTCGCAACTTCACACATGTGCGTTTGATATAAAGGACACGTAGACTTCACATAGAAGAAGAGAGAAAACTGATGGAGCCAAGCTCTTTATAACTCTTATACACTTATAGACCGAGACCGCACTTGGAACTTAGAAGGCTAGAAAGTTGATCTTGGAGATAAAAAAGTTTAGGCTCTGAGGGTTTACTCACTATATGATAGAAAGATAGAGAATTGTTGAGTAAGTAGGAATATAGAAATCCAATCCTATTTATAGGGTATAGGCAAACAGAATTTGGCCAAAATTCGGATTGGGTTTAATTTAAATTTCTAACCGTTGGGCCAATAAATTAGGAGCTAATTGAACTGGTTGAATTCATACCAAAAGGGTAACCGAGTTCGGTCCGAGTTTGGCACGAGTTCGGTTTCTAAGTATGGTAGACTTTGTTTAATGAATGTGGCCTGATTTGGTGGATAGGTTCATTGGTTTATTTGAGTGGACTAGGTATCTGGGTATAGGTACTTTGATTTGTTAGTACAACTCAGCTTACATCATTCCTAGACTCAAATAAAATATCAGATTATATATGAAAACCAAGAACACTGATGACGCCAAACTTCTGAAACATATGCTGACTTAAAGACGCTTTTTTTTCTTGACGGCAGTTGTCCAAAGATTACCAGATCTGGGAATCTGAATACCTTTTAGGGGCTTCGCCCCCGAACTTCCACAAGGGGAGTTGCCCCCTCGACCCCCGTCCGCTGACCGGGCAGCGGAACCCCCGGGTGCGAGGCTCCAGATAAGTCGTAGGCGGTTGGACAAAATCTTCTGGTATAACGCCGTCTTTGTCTCATCGTTATATATCATATGTCTATTGTTGATCTTGCTTATTGCTTTATGCGAGTACATATTAGACGAACAAGGAAATATACAGAAGCAAATAATACATATCTGGACAATGTTGAGTTTAAGTAGAAGATACTATAGTGATTGATTGATTACCATAATGCTAAACTTAATCGATTAGCCAAATTCAAAAACTTAAAATAAATATTGGGCCAACACATGCATCATATACTCTCGGCATTAATTCTGTGACCAGGGATCTGGTTGTGGCAGGGTAGCACGGTGCTTAGAGTCTGGCTCCACACATCATGTCTGGAAAAATCATGTAATCATCAATTCACCCAATCGATCTTTTTAATCGAAATAGGTACGTCCAAAAAAATAGATCATTAATTCACCTAATCGATCTTTTAATCGAAATATGTACGGATTCAGTTCAGGTAAGTGAGCTAAACCTCACACACTTAATTCGTAAGGCCTTGCGAAAGAGCTTAACTACTGATCAGCTTTTATTGTTATTATAATGCAGAGATTTTTGGGTGTGATTCAGCTATTATCTCCCATCCAATACTGTAACCTAAAGCTACAAACAATTTCTATTCTATTATCTTATTAGTTCTTCTCTGTGTCTTATCTCAAATTTTAATTACCAAGTATATTTCTCATTCTAATTTCAGGATGCAAGTATGTAGCTTGTCTCAAATTCAGGATTCAAGTACGTATCAATTTCCAAGTTCAATTATATATTCCATCTCAATCTCAGAATAATCAGGAGAATACAAATTCAGGAAATAATACCCTTTCAATTGGCACTGAGCAGAAAGTATTTAGAACTTGAATTAGATTTTACTTGCATGACTGGTGTCAATGTCCTACGTATCCTAGAATCTGATTATTCATCCCCTAAACATATTTATTTTAAAAAATGCATAAGCCCGTCACTAATTTAAATATGGTGCCCTAGAATTTAGGGTTCACTAAAAAAGATAATTTTTGGAATCCGAAATTTTGGTTTAACTCCCGAAATTCTTAAAAATTTTGGTAGAGTCTTCTTTGGATTTCGAACTCCAGAATTTTTCACAATTTATATACGAGACCCGGAGCAATCCTCCGTAACATTCCTAGGTACGCCGACCCCTTTGTTGCAACATCTAAACATAGAATCACACACAGTTTATATTTATAGACAAAATAACATTCTTAATAAGAGATTCTTCTTACCTTCATAATTAACTATATATATATATATATATATATATATATATATATATATATATATATATATATACCTTGGCTATGCAATTGCTGAATATTTCTCAAGGCAAGACAATATAATCATTAGAAGCATAACAATTCTATCTTCAAGAAATGGCATTGCTTATAAGGTGTTGATCATTAAACTAGTCTAAGTATCACACACACACACACACACACACACATATATATATATATATATATATATATATATATATATATATATATATATATATATATAATATTTTTTTTGTAATTGGTGATGTTTCCTAGAGTCTGAAGCTTCTATCTTTAAGATAAAACACAAAGTATAGCCAAATTTACTTATGAAGCATTGGAATGCAAATCCAATCAACCTTTTATACAACTTTCGTGACTATATTTATATAATACAAATTGTATAATCCAATGCTGGAATTTATTTTATGACCAAGTATTAATACAAAGTATACAATCCAATTCTAGATTCTTTTCTTTTCTATGACTATATATATATATATATATATATATATATATATATATATATATATATATATATATATGTATGTATGTATGTATGTAGTCGGCTATTGTGGAAAAACTAATTAAATCAGATGTATCATAGCATTAAATTCAAAGACTCAAAATGACCTACAACAAAACCAACGTTCATGCTAATACTACTTAAATATCGAGATATTATTGTCCAAGAATTTAACTGCTTCTATTATAGCATACCTTCATAGAAATTAATTTTTATATATGTCTAATAACTTGTTTAAGAAATATAGAAATATATCAACTCTTGTTATCTATATTTCGTGACCTTAGGATCAAGGTATATATTATATTTCTATTTGATTTTGCGGATGAGATTAGTATTGCCTTTGACTTGTGAAGTTATATACCACTTGTGAATTATTATTCATAAAACAACGTACGTATGTGTATGGTTTTCATATATTGGAGTTGCCATGTATATACGGCTGGTATGCTTACGTATTTCTAGTCCTACGTAATTTGGGACTGGGTGTGACATATTTTTAGTGGTAGCCCATGCAGGTCGGGAGTATATTATCTCGGTTACGTTACTATACTGAGTAAGCCTACAAATAGGATTAGAGTATAGGATCTCATCCACATTTTTGACTTTTCTCTTTATTTTTGTTCTGAATTCTTGAACTCACCTACCTTCCTTGACCTTCAAAATTATACTCGCTTAATTCTATTGACATCGGTATCCTTGTTTTCTCACATCTTCCTATTTAATATACTTTCCTAATAGTTCCTTGAGTATAGCCTCCTGCCAGAATATAGGAATCCTTCTTGTTAGAAGATAATTATGATAACATACCTATTAAGAAAAATAAAGAATATTGGCAGCTCCCAAAAGTTTAGCATACCTAATGAACCCTAGCATCCAACACCTGTAAATTGATTGACCATTATCCCTTGATATATTTAGGAATGACTTGAGAGTAGTATAGACACTAGTAGGGTTAGTTAGAAATTTGACCATATTATTTGACCCTAGTATTGAGGAACTAATAAAACTCCAAGGTCGAATATTAGGACTAAACCTAACCTCCATCGTGAGATAATATAAGAGGACTATAAATTTAGATTCGTGTCTTGGTATTAGCAGAGCAGCACCTTAGGAAACCAAGAGGAATGAACCAATACCTTATTAGGAGTAAGGGTACCCTACCTTCAGCTTAGTAGATCCCCTAGAATCTATGATCATCGTCGAGTCATACTTGAGTCTCCATGAGTCACCGACCGTGCCATCTCATCCAACTATCTATATACTTTTCCATATTGAGTTAATCCCTATCTCCATCATAGATCAATTTCCATAGCTCTTTAACAATTAAAACCTATTGAATGATTAGAATATTTTCCTTGATCATACCTCGAACATAGAGACTAACATACCACATTCTCTTAGAAAACCATGATATTATCAAGAGTCTCCCTATTTACTTTCATATATTGTTTCTCCAAAACCTTAACGCTCGTTATTTGTACGATGACTAAAAATTTTCTTCATCTTTCCAATCGTGCCACCTTACCCTTTTAAAGGTAGGCCTAGTGATTTCTTTTATGTTAGGAAAAATATAGTTTGTTAGGATTGTAGTTTGTTAATCTTAATTTTTTAATTTTTGTTCTTAGTAGTTAGGACTTGATAGTTTGGGTTGTCATTCAGATTATAATTTTACGATTATCCTTTAGTTTCAAATCAAGTAATCTATTCCACATATCTCAATACATGTTATATCCTCTTTTACTTGAGATCCAGTAATTTTTCCATTCTTAATATTAACAATTTTGTTCAATAAGTACTATGATTAAGACTTAAGATGACCATTACCTATGAAGTTTTATAATGCAATAGGATACCCAATAAGAACCAATATCTTTTTCTCGTATACCCCAACAAGAGTTTCTACTTTATTTACAAGAATAAGGTTATTTTGTAGAATTCCCTTAAGGCAGTTACAGTATTAGTTGATTCTTGTAAGTTGTGTAGCATGCCTCACATCCTAGTATCACATGTCACCCCCCGATCCAGCAGGGCCGTTCGTCCTCGCTTGGGTCCTTGCGGGACCGACCTTTCTCACACGGGCGTGATACCGTACAAGCCTAAATTGCGCTTGCACAAGGCTAAAGCTTGAACAAGGGTAAGTAAGTTATTCAAGACGGAAGCAACGGTACATTTTGTAGAAAAGTAAAGAACACAATGGCATAAGGAAACAAGAATCTTTTATTGATATTCAAAAGTGTAACAAGCGGCACTAAGCCGAGGTTACAAATCGCTCAAGCACTCTCTCGAATACAATGACATCGTTCCATACATTACATCCCTTTATACAAAAGCAGCTCAAAGCACAACTCGATACGGCTCAAGGCATCGACTCCAGATTTTTGGGTTCTGGGATGAGGCACGACTATCGCTTCCTCGGATGATCCAGCACCTACGAACAAGCAAACTGTTGGTGGGTCAGCACTTTGGAAAAAGTACTGGTGAGTATAAAATCAATGAACAGAAGCAACACTTCCTGAAACCAATACTAAGTAAGCTTTTGGAAAAATATTACGTTACTACTGATCTTACTACTTTTACCTAGGTTCATTTCATGCAACACAGGATTAGAGTCAGTTTACTTCTTTTAAAAACGTAGCTTTGTAAACAGTTTACATATTCAAATAATTAAGCAAATAATTGGGACAGTGTTCTATCGTATAGTGCGCAGCATGTATCGTGCACCATATTTACTAACTCTTTAGGAACACAAGTTACTATAGTGGACTGATCAATTCATTACTAGGGCAGCAGTGGAACATCAAGTGAAACATACAAGTCTAGGGGCAAAATAAGATTCAAAGCATAATAAAAAATCAATGCTTTACTTATTCGATTATTCTTACCCTTCGTCGAACGGTTATCCCTGCAGCAGACATACGAGTTAGCAACAATTTGCATAAATATATATGTTCTATTCTCTGTCCGTCTCTGCATCAAACAGTTAGGTATGCAAGAAGGCTAACCTAGCATGTGCCGTAACTACATGATGGTCAATGGGTAGCCCCATGATTAGCAGCGGTGACTCAAGGTTCAGCTCTGCACTAGCACGCACATGTGTTGGCAGTTGTGACTTAAGGTTCAGCTCTTCACCAACACATATGAATACTAGAAGCTGTGACATCGTGGGTTCCGTACAACACTAATAGATACATCACCCTACTAGACCCTGTAGGAACATATCCTCAGGGTAAAACACAAATCTCTTCCGGACCGAGCAATTTCTAGTGCCCCAGGAACCGTTCGAGAGACAAGACCTTATGCACAAGTTGTCTGATACCAATGCATGGCATAAACCATCTATAATGCAAGTAAAACAATGATCAAGAAAAATATATATTTTTTCTATTCAAAATGAGAGATAGGTTCAATCTTCTTTCACACAACTAATATCACACCCCACTAGATCACAAGGACCGTACCTCAGGGCACAATATTAGTCTTTGCTTATACGAATAAATAACTTATAGCAGTTCAATATAAGGAAACAGGCATGCGAAACATATATTAGCAAGCACGATAATAATTTTTATAACAACTAGCATGCAATATCTATATCTTTCAGTACGATAGAAAACAGGCAAGAAAACTCTATGTATGCAAGCCTGATAGTAGTTCTTCTATCTATTTTTATTAAACTATGTAATTCTACTCTTTCTTAGCATATAATAAAGGGACTTATTCAAGCAATTTCCTTTACTTATCTTTTTAGCATGGCAAGGGTTCGTTTGATAGCGATGTCAGTGTAACTAAGCATGCAATATTTCTTTCTATCTTGACTTAGCATGGAATTGTTCTATCTATTTTTAGACAAGCATACAAGTTCTCTAGTTAAGTATGCAAGTTCTCGTTCTATCATTTCCAATGCAAATATTATCTTATTAAGAAAACAAGCATTTTAAAAACTTAGATTCATTATTAAGGAATGCAATAATCAGAGAATGAAGTTTTGCCCACTCACTTAGATCAATCGTCTTACGTTTCAATATGGAACTCTCCGAGAAGACTTCCGCTCGAGCAAGCAAAGCAATATTACTCGTACATAGTGCCTACACAGAGCGGGGCACTACATCACAGTCCTTTTGACCATTAATGAAGTTTAATATAATGACACATAAATATATGCTAGCATAAGAATATAGTGTTTGTAGAAGCATGAAAAATATGCCGAATGACTATACGCAGCATATTGATGCAGAGCAGCGTAAACAGAGGCCTTCAGAGCCATCAAACGTGCAACAAAGCTTTTTTTGCTAAACACAGCGTGAAACATAAGCTCAAAGGACCATCCGCGTAAGGCAGTACGTCCAAGCCGCTTTAGCGTAAACAGGGTGGTTCATCGACTCCTGGGCGTAAAACCCATCCTCTTTCAACGCAGCATTGAAGTGTACGAGAGACGCTTTGTATTCTCCGAAGTGAACTTGTCAGATCCTGCAATGAACCTGACGTCTGGACTTCTGACAAAGGGATACTGCTCGACTAACCAGACGACGGCTATAATGATGGAACAGCACTGCGACCCAGGCTGTCATTTACCACCATCTCCTTTGAGTAAACTGCTTTTACGTGCACGAAGGGATACGCTGCCTTGTTTTACACAGGCAGACATGAGCTGTTTACGCTCTGCAGTAGATAAACTGCCTGCCACATCAAAAGCTGTACTCCGTACGGGGCTCGAGGCACGTCTCTACGTCCAATGCATAGAGCGATGACAGTTGCTCGAGGCACGTCTAGTGCACAGAGCGGTGACAGTTTCTCGAGGTACGTCTCTGCGACTGATGCACAGAAGGGCTGAAGACCTTCAAAAACACGCCTCTATATTTAATGTAAGAGATTTGATTATATCTTCAAAAGCCGTAAATCTGGCTAAGACGTCTACATCAGCACTCTGGCACGGTACGCAGCTGCTTCTACGCCCATTCAGCTCCTGTGCTCACTCGGCTTCTACGCCCATTCGGCTTCAACGCCCACTCGGCCTCTATGACCACTCGGCTTCTACGCCCATTCGGCTTCAACGCCCACTCAGCCTCTATGACCACTCGGCTTCTACGCCCACTCGGCCTCTATGACCGCTCGGCTTCTATGCCCACTCGGCCTCTATGACCGCTCGGCTTCTACGCCTATTCGACTTCTATGCCTGCTTGGCTTCTACGCCATGGTGACAGACATTGGCTTCTACGCCCACCTCTTCTACACAAGGGATACCTACCTACGTGGCTTCTACGCCATGATCTTCGTAGCGATTATACGCGTTTTGTCCCTTAGTTGGACCCGCGTCACACGCTCATTCAAAGGATCATCTATACGCAGGCATTGGTTATTTTAACCGTTGTGTAAAATGGTGCTGTACTTTCCACTTCTCGGTTTCTATACCGACGGAGTGGTCACTGTCACCAAAACTCTATAAATAGAGACCTCTATCAACAGAGGAAAAGGTCGAAGGAATTGGTCTAAAAAACCTCCAAAGAGATCGAACCAAAGGTCGAAGGAATTGGTCTAAAAACCTCCAAAGAGATCGAACCACGGGTCGAAACTTTGAAAGAAGGATCGAACAAGGTCGAACTTCCAAGAAAGATCGAACCAGAGGTCAAGAGAGAGAGAGAGAGAGAGAGAGAGAGAGAGAAGAATCCGAAGCTCAGGCAAAGAGTAGGGATCGACGACTTTGGCATCGTGCATCCACCCTCTTCTGCAACCTTCGAAGCTGCTTCCTGTCTTCTACGGCACTTCTTCATCATTGTGTGGTCCAAGGGCTAAAGTGATCGACTGCAGATCAGACACCTATAGCAATATTTACCCAGATTAAATAAATTATACTCCTACATCCTCGTATAGGATCAAATTGTACAAGTTTGTTTGTAAACCAATGAGGGCGGGTTTCGTGTAAACCCCGTCTTGAATACATTTTCATTCTTTTATTTTCCACCACAAACAAGATGGCGACTCTGCTGGGGACATCTTTCTCTTTTGATGAGGAAGTAATTGTTCAACACGATGTGGTATCTGTAGGAACCGTAAAGAAGACACTGGTCGTCCAATTCGACCAGTCTGCCTATGAAGACATGCTTCGAACCGGGGGAGCTCTCACCCTCTCTCCGTCCAAGACAACAGGAAGCTGCGCAAGGTCTGGATGCCCAAGACATCCTCTACCATTCCTGTGGACTCTCCGATCTCTCCGACCAATGAGGTTGTAGCATTGCTCCCTCCGTGCCCCGCACGTAAAATTCAGTCTCCTGCTACGCGGGGTACAGACGAAACTTCGGGCAAAGCCTCAGCGCTAATCCAGAAGTATCCACTACGCTCTACGCGTAGAAACCAGTCTCCCGCTACGCGCGGTACAGACGAAACTTCGGGCAAAGCCTCAGCGCTAACCCAGAAGTGTCCACTGCGCTCTACGCGTAGAAACCAGTCTCCCGCTATGCGTGGTACAGACAAAACTCCTGGAAATGGCTTAACGCTAGTCCAGAAGTCCACTCTGCGCCCTGCGCGTAAAATGCAGTCTTCCATCACTGGCGGAATAGACAACATTTCTGATAAGGTCTTAGCGCCAAATCGGAAGTACAAATCATGCTCCGCGCGTAAGACAACATCTGACCTCTACGGGAAACCAGATGAGCGTTGTGATCTTCGCAAGGGAAACCAAGTGGCAGAGTACTCAACTTCTCGGCCTTTACGTCAGCGAGAGAACAATCTGCCCACCCTCCGGATTACGCGAGAAGCCGATGGCTGACTGAGGACCCCTTCAGCTTTACGCCAGTCTGAGCAAATCTCCAAATTATGCCAGGCGAAGCCCCTCGGCGTAAAACAAGCTCAGGTTGCGGAAAGACACCCTCCCCGGGGATTATCTGCCACCCAGATGGCCAACCTGTTGTACACAGGGGGCACAGGGAAAACCATGGTGTCCAACCTCCGTATGCCCACTGATGGGAACAGAAGGAACAAGCCATCGTCTTCTTCTTCTGCAACTCCTCTTGACCTGCGCAAATATCTAATCCAGAAGCGTAAGGAGAGGGGACCTTCCAACATGTCTATTATGCCTCATGGCGAGCAATGTTGTAATAGTCATAAGATTATGATTGATTGCTGCTGTTCTAAAGCAAAACGGTCGGTTTTTGACCGGTTGAGCTACTCTTTGTCTTTTCAGGAAGAAGAGCCCTCGCATGCATCTGTGAACATGGCTTCACACATACCTAGAGGAGGGTCGAGCTCAAGACGTCATCCCTCTAGGCCTCCGAGCCGAAGGAGATTCAATGAGCTCCTCAGGAACGCTGAAGCTGGGGTATTCCAAAACACCCGTGCAAGGTCACAACAGCCAGCTTCGTATTCGTCTGATTCCGACGCTGGGGGTCGCCAGTCTCTTGGATCAGATGCTGAGAGTATAGAGTCGACTTCTGCAGCGACCTATACTAATCCTTCAATGACACCCAGGGAAATAGGAGTTTATGCCGTTGAAGATGAACACGAGAAAGCTTCACCGTCAGGAAACGCGAAACAACGCATCACTATACTGGAGACATCTCTGAAACAAATACAATCCATAATGGAGAACATGCACTAGATGATGCTAACTCAGCACACAATTGCCATGGCTCAAGCATCGGTCCCGCCAAATCAGATACGTGTGGGGGTGGACTTACCACCATCCAACCCGAGCCAAGAGCCTGCTCTAGATCAAGAGTCGGCAGTTCCTCCGCTTTCTCACTCGGAGAATATATTACCTCCCGTTGGAGTCACGATACAACCAACTCCCACCACACCATAGTCCCGCTTCCAACTGAAAATCCGATGCAGGCAGTACGGGAGTTGAAAGCCCAGTTTGATGCCTTGAAGCACAAAGATCAGCTCAAGAAACTAGGAATCAACCAGCCTTACCCAGCTATCTGGGAAGAGGTCCATTTCCCTCCGAGGTACAAACCTCAGACTATGGCTCTGTTCGAGGAAAAAATAACACCAAGTCAGTACATGAACTATTTCAGTATGATGACGGTGTTGCTACAAGGGAACGACGCCCTCCTCACTCGGGTGTTCAAAGGCTATCTCTCAGGAGTAGCCTATCAGTGGTACCGTAGCTTGGCGGACAACTGCATTACTTCCTTCGAGGACTTCAAAGCTTTATTCTTCACGCGATTCTACGAGGGAGGGATGGACATGTCTATGTCCTCTCTCATCGAAGTCAAGCAGAAGAAAAAAGAGGACGTTCGCACCTTCATCGAACATTTTCGTCAAGCCACCTTACAAATGCCTCCAGGAGTTCCAGACTCTGCGTTGGTAGACATTTGCAGGAAGAACCTCCTTCCCATAGTCTCGGTGTTTACAGGACCATATCAGTTCCATGATTGGCCCTCGTTCATCATCTCGGCCGTAGCCGCCGAAGACAATAGTCGCAAGGCGCGCGACAATGGCATCATGATCTCCACCTCTGACAGAGGCAAGAGGTTATCTCCCAGCAGTGACCATCCTCGCAGCTCCAAGGGAAAAAAAGCTCTGGCGATCAATACGGCCAGGCAGAAGACTGCGGCAACTGCACAAACAAGACCCGGGACTTCTAGGCCCGTCGAAGTCTACTCTTTCGACGACGACGATATCTCAAGTATATTCGAGAGTCTCGTCAAAAGTGGCAAGATCACCCTTCCAGAGCTGAGGCAGCCCCAAGAAGTCGGCATTACTAACGATCCCAAATACTGCATCTTCCACAGATACGTACACCACCTGACAAAGGCGTGTTACATACTGAAAAGGAAGATCCAAGGGTTGATCGACGCTAAGGCCATCACTCTGCACAACACCGAGAAGACGGTCACGGCCAACATGATCTCTCTGCGGTTTGGCAATCTGCCTTCCAAAGAAGTCTCAGACGGTGTCACACCCATTTCCTGGACCACGATGAACATCGTCAATCTCCCTCCAACTAGGGGTCAAAATCATGACCTGGTATCCCTGACCACCCGGCAGGGCGAGATTATGTGGGTTCATCCGGATTTGGTGTCAGAGCTCGAGGAGGAGACTAAAGCTACTAAGACTACGTCTAGAAAGAGCTCCAAATGCAAACCATGCCATATGGTCGCAACTTCTGCGGCATCAGACGAAGACGAGGTATTTGCTGCGACCCGTTCAGGGAAAGCCTACCTCAACGACTACAGAGCAAGTCAGGAAGACGAGCATACACTAAATGGTACAGTATTTTGCAAAAGTCACGATACGGGATCCTTTTACGGATACGGGGTAATTCTGACTCGCACACGCGTCCAAATCATTTTTTGCGAAAGCCCATACCTCTGGACATACCATACGCGCCTTTCGGTACAATTGGTATGCGACGGGGCGGTCCCGTTTGGCGTAGCGCGCTCCGTATCGCAAATTTTGAAGGTTTCGAAAACAGTTTTTCATGATTTTTAACCCAATTTAATTCTGCATATAACACCAAATAAATTAATCTAATTAACAAGAAATCATATTGGTTATATGGTCTTCACATAGCAAAAAAAAATTTAAGTTTGGATCTCTGTGGTGGGAGATACGAGTCCTTAAACAGAGGTCATCGCAACAGTTTTCTGTAGCGTAAAATTTATAGTTTTTCTCCAACTTGGTCTCAATTTTCACCTAGGGTTGCACGTTGTTCGGAGTAAACTAATACACAGAGTTGGAAGAGGCATAGGTTGTGAACATACCGGTGAAGATGGATCAGAATTTGGTCGCAATATGGAGCAGAAAACAGCGCTTGAACAGGGGTACGTTGCTGTCTGATTCAGTCGCGGCGCGCGCGGGATCTCGCGCGGGGCGAGCGGCGGTCGCGACGGTGCTGGGCTCCGGCGGCGGCGGTGCCGTGGAGGTCGGCGGTGCTAGGTTGGTGTCATGGAGATTTAAGGTTAGGGTTTAGGGTTTATATGATGTTATTTATATATAGATAGATAGCGGGGGGTATATTCTGCGCGGGTCGCTGGCAGCGGGTTTCCTGGCAGCGGGGTGGGGGGGGTGGGGGGTGGGTAGGCTTAGGAAGTTAGCTGATGGTTTTAGCTTTAGGCTAATTTAAGGTTTTCTAGTTTAAGGTTTTTTTTTTCTTTTTCAATTCTTTTCTTTTCTTATTCTTTTTGTTTATACTAGTTTATATATATATATATATATATATATATATATATATATATATATATGGTATAAAAGTTCAAAAAAAAATTTAATTAGTACCTTCTAAATTCTATCATCCTTTTACAAAGCTTCATACATAAAATAAAATAAGGTAAAATAATAGTTTGCTCCATGAATATCTAGCTAAATATTTACCTAGTAATTAAATCCAATAAATTTATATTTTCTAATATACTACGAAATAATGAATTCAATAAATAATTAATTAAATAATTATATTGTTTAAAATTTAGGGGTTTTACAACCTCTATGCAATCTTGTTTCATATCAATTTAAATCTAAAATAAATATTTTAAAATTTAATTTAAAGATTCTAGAGCATCCTCTCTCCCTATTTTAGCATCTTTAAATTCTATCCATAGATGGAAATACTAAATTAAATCATAACCACCCACCTATTTAAGCTACATATATTTATCAACCCCCAATACCAAAACCTAATATCCGACCCCCCCTCTCTCAAACCCACGACCAAGAAGAATCTTCCCCTCCCTCTCTTCTCTCTTTTTTATTTTCTTCCTTCCCTCCATCTTTTCCATCAAGGCCAACCACCCAAAGCCCTTGGTCGAACCCCTTAGGCCCACCAAAAATATCCCTTGAGGCTGACTGCTACTATAGCTGTAATGACCCGTTCCGCTTTAGCGGACTGCTGATTCAAATGGCAAAAGTGCAACGTCCCGACCTGCTTTGCTTCAGCGAGAATACTCGTTTGAGGCAAAGGATTTTCAGACTTGGTTCTTCAGGAGTCCTGGCTTAGGCTTCCAGAGGCTCGCTCAGAGTATCGCTCGACTGAGGCGAATCATCGCTATGGTGGATGGCTACGATAAACTTATCTTTGCTTAGCCAACACACTTAAAATATGGAACGATACATGCTAGTCGCTAAGTGAATCACCCCCTGCATGCTAATAAATAATATAACGCACCTAGCTAAGAGAATAATCCTAACTTGTATTGCTTGTGTTAGAACATAAAAATAAAACTTTGCTTATATATAGACCCTCGCATGCTACCTTGACATTGTGCAACTAGACCCACATGCCTCAAGTAGAACGATATGTATATACTCTTCGGAGTACACTGTTCACATGCTACACTGCATGATACTAGATTATGTCGCTCGGTAAGTCCCTTGACGGTTTCACTCCTCGGCTTACCATCGGGCCAGAACCGACGTAAATGCAATGCTTGCCTGCTTATATGTTAACTTGTAATGTTGCCTCGACTCAATGTTTGTCTCACAAAACTTATGCCACAATCAAGTAACACTATCGCGTATCATGCATGCATTCTAGTTAGTAAGGAGACTATCAAATAGTTCTTTTGTGCAATAAGAACCTGCAAGTATCCGGGACCGTTAGGGTGCTAAGGCAGTCCCCGCACCAGGGGAATGCATCAAGGCCAAATTGTTCACTGAATAAGAATCATGTCAAGTTTACCTCTGAACGAGAATTATTTCAAGCAAATCAAGTATCATAGCTCGTGGAGCAATTGCTCGGTTCGGAACAAGATCATGGACTATCATGTCAGGTTATAAAAATGGATTGACCCAAGACTTGCATGTCGCGGACAACTTGTTGACAAGTAAGATTCTCGGATCTTTATTCCTGCGGACGGTCTCCGGGGCACTAGGGCCGATCCGATCCGGACAGAACACCTGTTTAGTCTGCCTGTTTCAGGCAGAATGACATGTAGTGCCTGTGAACTTTCCTTTACGCCATTCTTGCTCATAGACTAAAGTAGTCGCCTGTTTCGAAAGGAATGACCTGTAGCGCTCATGATCCTTGAGTTGCATGTTATTTTCTTTTATGTACTACACCCGTTCTTTATGGCTATGCCAGCGACTCATGTTCATATAGATAAGTCATCCTCGCTTAACGGCAACCCGCATACGAGTTAATGCATCGCATCCAGTGAATCGGAGGCACCTGAACGATCATAGATATATGATACTTGTACATAATTGAATACTTGAACATCCTCTACAACACTTCTGGATAACCTGTACGCTCGTGCACCCAAAATATAATCTCGCTCACAACACTTGCATATGCATGTGGTATTGCCCCTGGTTTTTATTATATATATATTCGTGCTTGAAAATTAACTATGTTTGCCTTGGAAAGGGAAGGACAAATGGTAAGTTGGTAAGTTTTGTCGTGTTTTCTCTTACACCGCACGACGCACTGCCACACGAGTTAGGCTATTCATCTTTGCCATGAAACTGATCCTAGGAAAGACTAGAAAGATAACCTAATAGTTTGTGCACAAAACCTGTATTACGTGTTTGGATTTGTCGAGCGGGCGAGTAGCCTCCCCACTAGTGCATTCATGTACTGATAACCCACCAGATTACTTGCAGGGTGCAGGAGAACCTCGTTCGGTGCGGATGCCTCCTTCGTGCATGCTAAGGCATAGAGTTCACTCTGGAGCCTTGGTGCATCGCGTTCGAAACTGAAGCACATATACAAGACATAATGTTGGAATATCGCCTTTACACAATTCCATAAATGTAGCCACTTGGCACGCTTTTACTGTTTCAGAGAGAGAAAGGCTTGAGCGACTTAAAATCTCGGCTATACGCCGCATGTAATACTTGTTCAATATCAATAAAGAGTTTGCTTTACTTCTATACTTGTGTTAATCAATGCTTCCGCTATTGACGACTCAGTGAACTTGTTACCAATCGCCTATGCGTTTATAATTCCGCTCCACTCGGACAATCTATGCGACTCTGTAGCTTAGACCTCTTACCGCCAGCAATAAACCTCGGCCTTGCACGGGTGAGGCTTACGCTCGTGCGACATCACGCCCAGATGGTTCAAGCGATCGTCCCGCGGGAGCGCTGGCACGAAGATTCTCGCCTAGCGGGGACGGCCGATTAGCCTGCAGGAGATCGGGACGTGACAACAACAGATCTGGGACATTTACTATAGTAAAACCACCCTCCAAAAATTTATATTCTTTATCTGTTAGAATTTATATAGAAACCTCTCAAGTTTTGTGGAGTTTGGAGTCCGTTTGGCGCTCCAAAAGGTCTGTGTCGTAAGAAGAAGCTCTACCCTAATCATGATCTAGTAAGTTTTGGAATTTCTTTTAAATAATTATTTTTTTATGTATAAATTATTGTGAGAACTCATAAATATGTTAGATGACAAATAAGAAAAACTTCAGGCTTGTGAAATCCTAATTTTTACATAAAAACTACTCTTAGATGACACCAAACCAATTATTGGCAATATCGTGATCAAATTAAATTAGTATTGTTGCACGTTGATATTTTATTATTAAAATATAATTTTCCAAAAATTAATTATTTAATTTTAGAATATAAATTACTATTTTTATTATTAAATAAAAATAATAATTTTGTTAGTAATTAAACTCCATCATTGATGTACCATCATTTGACATGTATACTAGCAAAGTTTTGATGCAAACCCTAATAGGATCAACTTGTAGATGGTGAAACCCTAATTATTTTTGTATAGATAAAAAAATAGTATTTATTGTAATTATTACTAATTTTACCATATTTATTTATATTTTATTTCTATTTATAAAAAATAGAATTCTAGGTGTTTTATGTAGTAAGTTGACATAATTTTGACAAAACTTGACCCCGACAGTTTTATACTTAAACCCCGACCAAAAATCTATATTTTTAGCATTTAAAATTATATTATTGTATTTTAATTCATAATTTTTAAGTATTATTTCTTATTTACTTATTTGTCAAAAATAAATTTTTGGTGACTAGTAGGTAACCCGTTAAGACCTAGTTTTGGTTTCTAATTGGTTTTGGACTCATAGAATTTATATGAGGCGACTATATTACTAAAAATCCTATTTTTTATTAAATTTTAGAATTAATATTTTTAGTAAATAATGTTTTAAAAATGGTTTTAAATAATGTTTGATGGTTAGTAATATTTTGGTGTGGAGTTACTTGCATGTGCAACCAATGTAGGAATATTAACTAGATAATAATTTAATTTGACTAGAAGAATACGAGTCTAATTAGTGTAATAATCAATTTGTAGGTGTTCAAGACGTTTCTGTGGATAGCTCCGGACCAGATTTGTTGTGCTTGCAGCTTGACTTGGAAGGCAAGTACATATTGCTTGATTGTATTGTTCAGTTTCCATTATGCCTAGTTTTTATTTTGCTAGATATGTGCACGCATCTTAGAAGTAGTTGACTTACCTGGTATGTTGTAAAGATACGTGGTATCTTCTGACCTGACACTTTTTTAAACACGTTCACTGTCTGAGTGAGAGAGTGCATGGACTAGCGTGTTGACTGATCATCGGTACGAGAGTTCGAGTCTTGTGTTAGTAGTTGGTATTGGTTTAGTTTTCTAGATATTATTTGACGTCATTGCATTATTTTTGTATCGCGTATACGGTTCAAATAGTTCATTGGGAGAAAAAAATCTGTTAGTAAGCGTATGGGATTTATGTTTCTTACTATACTATAAAAATGGTGCAAATGTGTAACCCCTGAGTTCTATGGGACGCCTGGTAGGACGACTGTTCTTCTATTTATCCCCCCTCATGCGCCGTTAGAGATGTCTCGAGTGCATATCACATAAGTGGTTTAGTTACCCTATTTATTGTTTATTGCTTTACTTTCATGCATGTCGATTTCTTGTGTACTTGTTATGTCCCTCAAAGGACCTGGCACCCTTTCCAAGTATAGAAGATCATAATTATTTGTAGGAGCATGAATCAGGACTGGCTACTTCTTTCTCTATCGAGGAGGTCTTCCCTCAAAGCTTCTTGATCACTAGATGATGTACTTATTTTGTTATCTTTCATATCCTAGTTGGTAGTGGATTTGTCTTCACCTGACTACTAGTTCTTCTTGACTATTTCCTACTTGGTACATTGTCATATTTGGTTATATATTTCTATTTGATTTTATGGATGAGATTATTATTGTCTGTGACTTGTGAAGTTATATACCACTTGTGAATTATTATTCATAAAACAGCGCACGTATGTGTATGTTTCATATATTGGAGTTGCCATGTACATACGGCTGACATGATTATGTATACCTAGTCCTACGTATTTTGGGACTGAGATGTGACACTATGACACCCCACAAGTCTGAGGAACAGACCTACATGGGCCACCACTAAAACTTTGTCATGCTCCATTACCAGAATACGAAGACAGACATGGCCAGCTATCCCGTACAAGGTGCTATATGTCGTACGGTGATCACAGATGTATAAGACAATGGGGTGCATGCTATAATTAAGTCCGATATGGTCAAGAACTTTTATGTCTCAATCATTCAAACAAGAAACAGTAAGCATAGAGCATATATGATAAAGCAATAAGGCATCCCAAATGCTTTCTCAAAATATTCTGGAGACTAGCTATGCAAAATAAGGAGCTGTAAGAGTAACAAAAATACATGACAGTGATCAGCTGTAGTCTTATTTAATACAATCATGTAAGAAAACTAATGTCCAGATGAGACGGCTAACAGGTGCCGGTGGCTAAACGCCAAAAGAAGTAAATATTCAATGATGAGCATGGAAGAAGAAAAAAACCCACTCGTTATTCCCTACGACCATATTCCTGGTACGCGACATGAGTTGGGGGAAGGTACGCTGGATCCTCGGGTGCTGGCTCGAAACCTGACCATGCAAAACCAGTGGGGTTAGATCCTAAATAGAAAGTACCACAAAGGAAGCACGAAATGGAGAAACAAAAGTCTAAGGAAAACATATAATAATACATAGTTTTGATGTCGTAACTTAGGTCCAAGGCATATCCTAACTCAAAAGTCCAACCTTAAAACCAAACAAGGATAAGGGTTGAACCATCACACTATGATAGTCCATTTTCCTAGGCTACTAGCTAAATGATACAATCACAACCAAGTTTATTTCTCATATTGGCCAATCATTTGTACGGCTTGCTATTTTGTGGAGTCAGAGGTTATCTCAGAAATAATGCATAATAAGTATCCTCAGATCATGCCAGTGCCAAACACGAGCTAACCGAGCCAAATAAATAAAACATGTATTCACGAGATGCATCAGTTCTCCGTAGGGCCACTGCGCTAAAAATACGGTATTAGCGGTTCCAGTGTTCCTATAGTGAACAGTGGCTCGGCATAATAATAGGTCAGATACAGCACTCCACTAAGGTAGATGATATACAGTATCTTTGGTGGCCAGCCCATAACGCGCTTAGAATGAATCTCTGTGGGAAGGATCGTTGGCATGATCTCAGGATACCATTTTCTCCAATGTTACTACCACTTTTAGTTACCTAATTAGCCCTATATTGTGTTTGAAATCTCAAGACGTGGTCATATGAGAATTTTCTTTAAGATTTTATACAAGGTACGGGCACGCTAGATACGAATCATGGAAGTCAAATTTGGATTCACCCGAGCATGTATGCAATATCCAGACAATCAATATCCTAGCCACGTTTTGGTAGTTAACTCGCTTATTATGCCCATACTGGAGAAACAATATATATTTATAATATTACGCGTTCATGAATTTGGAGGCATTCTCGATGCACAACCCAAATATAATTACTTAACACGTGACACGATATGTCGTACCTCGACGCACATTAAATCATGGACAAATATCAGGCAATATTGGTATCAACACGGATACAGTATTCGAGTCCAATTACCAATTATATATTGGGTCACGAAAGAACAAGAAACATTCAATCAAAACAAGCAAGGTCGCATGGGTTTCTAGGTTGCATGGGAAGTCCAGGCCGAATATGAAGTCAGGTTGTATGAAAAGTCCTGGCCGCATATGGAGTCAGGCCGCATATTGAGTCTGGACCGCATGCTCAAGGTTAAAGTCTACTTCTTGGGACAAGTATTGAAGTGACGGACAATAAATGAAGTGTCAGTGATGTGACATAAATTTATTGATGTGACCAGCCATAAAGTGTGTCAGAAAAAAAGACAAAAATTATAGAAATATGTGCCACAGATTCAGAGTCATACGTCCAAGGAAATGATGGCTACATACTCTCCAATGTCGCATAAGTGTTAGTGCCGCATATAAAATCAATGCCGCATGGAGTCAATGCCGCATGGAGGTCTCTTGGACTTTACGAATTTCTCATTCGTTCAGCGAGTGAAAACACAAGGTGTTCAAGGACACTTGTGTAAATAAGCAGTCATGCGTCCAACAAGATGGACACATGCTGTCAGTATGCAGCAAGAGTTCAGGCCGCATAATCTTCTCGGGCCGCATAACACTCTCAACCGCATAACTCGTTGGCCGCATGAAAACTTCTTCTTCTCCAAATAGTAGGTTCGGCCATGGCAAAAAGCTCCAAAAACAGAAAATTTATTTTGTCCATAAAATTCTTATTTTAGGTCCAAATCGAGTGAACCCAAAGCCAAAATGCTCTAAATTGAAAGCTCTATCATGTAGCAAAAACTGGTTTTCTAAAATACATGTTTAATAGATCAAAACAAAAAAAATTCATGAAATCCATAAAAATTCTAAGTTAGAAATGTAGATCTACACTAATCCATCCATCAAAACAGAAAACTCAAAGTATTAAAAGTGCTAAGAAACATATAACAAATATAAAAAAACAATAATATGGAAAAATAAATTCATTTCTCATGTAAGGTGTACTTGCCTATGGAAATGGAGAGAGAAAATACAAGAGAGAGGAAGAATGTACTTGCCTATGGAAATGAGGAGAGAAAACACGAGAGGGGAAGAAATAAAGAAGTGAAGAGAGAGAAAAAATATTGGGTTATATATGGTAGGGTTGAGGGTTGAACCAAAGGTTCCCATGACTTGAACCAACCCACAAAATAAACCATGATTAAACCAAAGAATGAGTCTAGTCTCCATGCACATGCAACCATGCTAAAATAAAAAATATGTTCCAAATACGTATATCGAAAACGAAGAATGACATTAATTTTAAGAAAAACACTAAAGTTTTATCTCACTACATATGAAGGATTGTTCTTTTCAGTTCATTGAAAAAATAAGAACTTAATTTAAACAGAAAGGTAATTCTTAACTACTACAGCCAACGGGTGCATAGACAGATATGAATAAAACTATCTGATTATTCTTATCAGTTTATTTTTAACGATACGAAGTTATCTATATATTCTGTTGGAATATTATATAAACGGTTTTTTTCGTATAAAGTAATAAAATTATATAAAATTATAAAAAAAGAGAAAAGTTGGGAGTAATTGCAGAGAGGAGGACTACACGTCAACTGAGTTGGCGGGGCGCACTCCTCGAGAGGCTGCTCGCCAACTCAATTGGCGGGACGCAGTCCACGAGAGACTGCTCGCCAACTGAGTTGGCGGGGCGCTGTCTACGAGAGACCGCTTGCCAACTTAGTTGGTGGGCCACTGTCTCTCCTCCCTTCGGATTCCTTACTCCTCCCCTTCCTCGGAGACCACCCACCCACGACCGCTTCCCTTCTCTCGGAGACCCCCCCATCCCCTCAACTTCCCCCCATCCCCTCCCCTTCCCTCCCTATAAACACCCCCACTACCGAAGCCTCCTCCTCACACATTCTTATCCTCCTCCTTACTCACTGCAATCCTCTTCCTCCTCCTTACTCACAACAATCCTCTTCCTCCTTCTCCTCCTCCTACTCACTTTTTATAATCAATATTTTTGGAGATGGCTACCCACAATGACGGTCGTATTCCTGGCGGACCGACTACCCAGCTTATTATTAAGCAACGTGAAGACCACATTTCTAGTCAGATATTTACTGGGGAGGTAATTTTTGAAATTACAAGTTTTCAACTTTAGTAATTTATACACAAAATATAATGTATATGCTTTTTTATAGTATACGACCATAATCTTGGTTTACGAACCCGGATCCATGTACATTGGCGTACCGAAAGAAATTATCGTACGTGCGAGCTAAATTCGGTCCAAAAGGCTTTGGTGGAATCCTTTGGATTCCACTATATAGATCGTGTTAGATATTTAATCCACGATCTTCATTTATTTGTAAGTCTTGCGGAGCATTGGTGGCCCGAACGCAACACTTTCCAACTCCCATTCGGCGAGATAACGATCACCCTTTTTGATGTGGCAAATATACTAGGGTTACCTATTAAAGGTAACGCTATATATTTTGATCCGCACTTAAAGGGATCTGATCTGATCAGGAGGTATCTCGGTGTTAGCCCTCCATCAAGTATAAAAGACGGCAATTTTGTGAAGTTTACATGGCTCCGTGGCAACTTCATGGACCTACATCACACTATTGACGGGGTGGTTGATGTAGATGAAATACGGGTATGTATTTTTATTAGTAAATTTATTTATGACTTAATTTAGTGTCTATATAACATTTAATATATCCAGGTCATTCGTTGCACTAGAGCGTATCTGCTCTATTTATGTGGTACAATTATATTTCCCAATGCATCAGAAAATATAGTAAATGTGCAGCTTCTACCATTCTTGGATGATTTGACAAAACCTACTGAGCATGCGTGGGGAGCTGCTACTCTTGCCTTTTTATACGCCAATCTGACAGAATTTGTGAGATCCAATCGCAAGAGTATTTGTGGATGTATTTCACTGATTCAGGTATGAATGAAAGACCTTAAAAAGTTAGAGTAATTTTATACGCAAATTTTGTTTGTACTAATATCATATTTTTGTTTTATAGTTCTGATCCTACGAGCACTTATATATTGGTAGGCCTGTTACTAGCATTCTCAGTGATGTTGGAGTATTTCCAGTTGCTATGCGCTGGCCTACAGATGTAGTGGATTATCAACACTACCAATACAGGAGTGTATCACTTTATCGTAGCCAATTTGATACACTGTAATATCATGAGATAATTTTTAAATATGCAATAAATATCTTTAAATCATTTAAGTTTTGATCGTAGATAAACATCACATCTAATTGATACAATATCTTTAAATAGGTTACCTGGTTACCTTACTCATGTGAACCTGATGCTCCAAAAATCAAGAGGACATCATATGCATTTACTTTACACATATCTCATATTATATATGATCGGTTCACCATGTACCATCTGGTAGACCGTGTTCTTCGACAATTCAGAATGAGCCCAATAATTCTCGATGATCCACCGACAATCGATTATGAGGCATCAAATGCATTACAACGAATCCTTGGTCTCGTTGCTGACTGGAATAATCGGTTCGAGAATTATAGTGTGAGGAACATGTCTTCCAGACTAAATTTTGCTGAGGAATATAAGTTATAAGTTACTCATTATTCGTATTGATTTAGTGTAAATAGTTTGCTAAAATTTTGTTTATATTTTGCAGACATGGGTAGCCTGGACTATAGGCAATGGTGGGGATGCCCTCTTATGAGCAACCGAATATACCACTATGAGGAGCAAAGGTTCAAGAGTAGATATGTAGATGATTCTACTCTGCGTGCTTTTGTCGATGGAATGCATGATTTGGTATGACTTCATTATACTTTCAAAAATACATATACATAGATATGATAAATATATTAATTTACAAGTTTCAAATTTCAGAGTGGTGTATACCGACAACATTTACAACGACCTCATAGAAACCTTTTCCCAGACAGTCGGCGTCTTATGGAGGAACTTGTGACTCGTGTTGAGCATCTGGGTATTGGACGAGAACCGGAAATGCCTCCAATACAATCCCGTCTTCCACCGGACTATCCGACCGGCTTAGTATGACAGAGACACTCTCGTCGGAGGAGGAGGGATACTGCAGAGGACCATTATGCTGGAGCGGGCCCGAGTGACCAGTATGCTGGAGGGAGCCCGAGTTACCAGTATATTGGAGCGGGCCCGAGTGACCAGTATGCTGGAGCGGGCCCGAGTTACCAGTATGCTGGAGCGGACCCGAGTAACCAGTATGCTGGAGCGGGTCTGAGTTACCAGACTGCTGGAGATGAAAGCTACCAGATATTCACACAATTATTTTCGACTCCATCAGCACCGTTGCCTACCCAAACTCAACAAGACGAGGACGAGGATGAGTAGATAATTTGTAACTTTGTATGATTGCAATATTTGTATGATTTGTAATGGTTTTTTATTACAATATTTGGGTATTTAATAATTCTATTTTACTCTCTCGGTTGACTAGTACATCTTCTTCGGTTATGTCCCATAGCACCACAATTACTGCAACGTAGATCTCTCGTCGATGAATCCTGGGGTTTGATGCGGTTCTTCTTTGGTCTTCCGGCTTTGCGTCTTACATCTGGCACCCCAATTTGTCCTCTTACCAAAGGAGCTTGGATCTTGTAGGGAACTGGAATTGGCTCCATTTTTGGTGCGTATACACTTTTCAAGGTTTTCGTTGAAAATACTGCAGGATAAAAATTATCAATACTAATATTGCAATATCTACAAACAAAACATGCATGTATACATGGTATATAAGTATGGTACCATCTAATACATGTACAAGATCTGTCAGTTATATTAACAATATAGGTTCTACTTGTTGCCCGGTCTATTATTTCAAACTTATAACTATCAATAGCTAATATTTCTAGGTGATTCTTCTCTTTGATAATAGAAGCCATGTTCTTTAACATCTTCGGACAATAATCTGTGTCTATATTTTCAACATTTTTTCTACGATTGTCATGAAGTGTAATAATCTTGGCTCTAATACCATCGAGAAGTATTGTTATTGGCTTATCTCGTAATTTCTTAATCCAGCTATTGAAACATTCAGCAAGATTAGAAGTATTAATATCTAATCTAGGACAAGTAGCATACGCTGTTATCCAATGTTCAAATCGACGACTTTTATCGTTTACACCAATAAGCAAATCGTACAAAATTATGTTCTCGGCTTTAATTATATCAAACACACTATCTGCATCCGTTTTATTATATGATCTAGCAAGCGAGTCTAACAAGTATTGAAATACTTGTTCTTTGGTAACTTTTTTCATGTTTTGTTTAAAATGTTGAATACAAAAAAAATGAGGAGATGCAGGAAAAATAGCACGAACGGCATTTATTAATCCATTTTGCTTGTCAGATATAAATGAAATTGTACTCCAATCATTAAAACAACTTTCAAAAGATATTTTAAGAGAATTTAAAAACCAAGACCAAGAATCACTATTCTCACCTTCAGCAACAGCATAAGCTATAGGATATAATTGATAGTTAGGATCGTGAGCACAAGCAATAAATAAGATACCTTGATATTTAGACAAAAGAAATGTAACATTAGTACTAATAATGGGTAAACATCCCCTTAAAAATCTATCAATACATGACTTAAAACAAATAAAAATTTGTTGGAAGCTATTATTTTTGGCAGTTTTAATAAAACATGTACTACCTTGATTTGTCTCCATAATTCTATAACAATACTCCTCAAGACTAGCGTATGCCTCATCATAACTACCATTAATTTTAGCTAATGCTGTCTCTCGGGCTCTCCAGGCTTCGGAATAACTAACTTGTATACGGTGCTCCGTATATATATCTTTAACAATTTGTGATGGACTGTATGACTGGTTATCTCCAATAATGTCAATTATCATGGTCTTAATCCATGAAGCGGTAGCTAGTCGATGACGTCCTGTACTAAGTCTTCCTAAACAAGAATGACGATTTTCTAATGTACTAACTTTAACTATATCGCCATTTCCAATAGATTTGACATATACTCTCCAATTACAAGTCGGTTGATCACAACTATATATAATTCCACGAGCATTATTCATAACACTAGCTGAACAACTAAAATAATATTTAATTGCTAAATTACTTATAAAGCTTCTAAAGTGAGAACGACTAGGAAATGATTGTCCCTTAAGTACTTCATCAGTGATAGCTTTTACAACATCATCAGCTACCGTATAATCTATATTTTCAACTAAATCATCACTATTTCCATTGTCGTTGTCACTATCATCATCATGGTTAGATTCATCTGATGAATGACCTTCTTGGATAAATGAAACTATTTGTTGAGAAGAACTAGCACCCGAACTAACATGCTGATATTCAGAAAAATATTCATTATTTCTACTATCTAAGGTTGCTGCTACTTTAATAACATATATTTTTATATACCGTGATTGTGAATTAATCTCAAGAATATAATTCCATGTATCTTCACTATCTATCAAAAAATAATTAGAACAAAAAATAGACTTCAGAATAAAATCATAATGAATAGAACAACGTTCAATAATATGATTACGTATATTTTCAAAACTAATATTCGGATAAGTTAAAAAAATTATACTTTCTCCTCCTTCGTAATTTAACCCATTTACTTTACCGCCGTGCGAGCATACAATTCTTACGCTATGATCCATGACGGTTGAGAACTTTTGCTACAGAAAACTCAAATGAACTTTAGCTGCAGGCAAAACTTTGACTGAAGCTTTGCTAGTGGCAGAGAGACAGAGAGAGTGTTGGAGAATTTGCTAGAGGGAAGAGAGGAAATAGAGTGAGTGTGAGATGATTTGGTTGAGATAGAAAATATATAGAGGGAGAGTGTTGAATGTAATAGCCGTTGTGCAACGGCTATAATCACTTCCAAGTGTGGGAACGGATCCTTACTCGCCAACTGAGTTGGCGAGCAGAGTGCAACGGTTACTGCCTGCAACGTAAACCATCACTCGCCAACTGAGTTGGCGGGCTGAGAATCCAACTCAGCATCACTCGCCAACTGAGTTGGCGAGCGGCCTCTCGAGTAGTGCGCCCCGCCAACTCAGTTGGCGAGTTACTCTCGACCACTGCACCCCGCCAACTGAGTTGGCATGTCCTCCTCCTCCATACAATTTCATCTAACTTTTTTCTTTTCTTATAATTTTATATAAATTTAATACTTTATACGAAAAAAACCGTTATATAAATTAACCAGACACTTAATTATCATAAATGTATACTAGATAATTGAGATTAATTTAAACTTGTCATAAGCCACAATCCACCCAGAATGATAATGTTTGATAAAAATATCATCTTAATGAGCACAAAATCCCATGTCAAACAGAATGATTATGTTTGGTAGTAGAAATTAAAAATATTATCTTAACAATAATATGATTTGATCAAATATCTACCAAATAAAAATACATGTGCAAAATACTATCTTAACAAATAAAATAATATTTGTCATGTGTAACTTAAGATGTTTAGGAAAACATTGGTTTAAATTTGAAACCAGAGCATACCTTAATTTTCTATTTGTTTATGGCAAAAATCTGACATTTAAAAGAATATGCTTTTTTGTTCAACGATTCAATGCTCTTTATTATCAAAAACAACAAACACAAATAGCAGACCTTCGTCAATTATGACTAAAAAATATGAGATGCTTACATAGTACTAATTGTAGAAATTACAGAAGCAGTAGTAGTGTCCTATGTAATTTAACTTTCAGTCAAAGACAATAATAGATGGCGCTAATGAATAAAGGTTTCATGATTTAACTTTCAATCAAAGAGAACCCTTTAGATACTTGTTTTGCATTTATTACCAACCACTAATGAAGAAAGGTTTTTATAGTTTGGCAAAACAGGACTACCATGTACTCCATTTAGCATAATAGTTGCTATCTGCCTATAGTTAAACCCTAAACTATGTACATCACAATCCGGATGAACAAAACAGTTTTTTTTTTTTATCATGTCATGCAACCACTAACCAATCCTTATTTTCTTATACTGGTCACATTTATTAACAATAAGGAATTTATGTGGGACAGGTCCTAATTTAGAAGTTTTATTCTCAAGATTTTAGGCTCAAGGAAACATGACCTTTTATCATTTTGGTTAATTGAGTATATCATGCTATAAGAATCATATATCTTATCAGAAGAAAAGAAATGGGTATTCTATGAACCTGATTTTGATGTTAGTGTGGATTCCTTTTTGGATTGAAGTTACCTATTATTTTCTCTTATGTATCTTTTTAAGTGCCCTGGAACTCCTCGAGTGATAGATGGCTATCGTGCTGATAACGTGTTGTAAAAATATGAGAGAAAGAGAAAGATTGAAGCCGAATCAATTATCTAGGGCTTTCTCATTGATAATATATATATAGAGAGAGAATAGATAGAGGTGATTTTAGATAGGAATAAGTAGGGATAAGGGCATCCACATTTTGTTGAAGTAGGTGGGGTTCCCAAGAAAAATATCCCGGAGTAGGATTGAGTATTTCTACATATATTAGGAATACCTCAATTTATTTGGATTGGATATTCCGAAATATAATAGGGATATCTCAATGGATTTAGATTGGATATTCCTACATATAATAGGAATATGTCAATGGATTTGGATTTGGATTGGATATTTCTATCTATAATAGGAATGCTAGTTGTGGGTTTGAGGCTATATATAAGTGTCTACAGGCCCTAAAATATCTCTCTTTAAAAAAAATAGCAATAAGGAGAGAAAAGGAGGCAAGAGTCCCATTGCAACATTGGAGAGGAGAAAGAACACTACCAGAATAAGTCAAATTAGCGACGTAAAGAAACGTCGCTAAATGATCAATAAACATCGCTAATTAATTTTAGCGACGTAATTAGCGACGTTTTACAGAAGTCGCCTTTAAGCTAGTCGCTGACTGAAAAAACGTCGTCAAACGTCGCTATACCGACGTTTTCTAGCGACGCATTTACGTCGCTAGATTAGCGACGTTTAGCGACTCAACGTCGCTAATTAGCAACGTGTACATTTGTCGCTTTGTGTCGCAAATTAGCGACGTAAGTAGCGACTTTTATAGCGACGTTACTATGACCTGGCAATACTGCCATGTCAGCAATTTGCGACATACATCGACGTTTTTAGCGACGTATTTAGCGACGTGTATGAACGTCGCTAAACGTCGCTAAAAACGTCGCTAATGATACAGTGAAAAAAAAAGAATATTGAATTGTTTCCAAAATATTCTTCATGTAGTTTATTAATTCACAATCTGTACAAATAGACCCGGAGCAACCCTCCGTTGAATTTACTGGGTTCGCCGACCCCCTTGGGTTGAACACTCAACACCGGTAAATTAACATATATTTAATATGAATAATATAATAAAATTTGAAGAAAACAAAACATTGAAATTAAAAACCGAATCAGAAAAAAATATCGTCATAAAGAATACAGCAAATATCCATACAACTGAGTCTCATCCTAAATAATACAAAGAATACAACAAATTAAAAGCCTCGTCCTAAAGAATACAAAAAATAATGTCTAAAACACAAACAATCAATAATAAAACGGTCCTAACTAGGACTACTGCGTATCTGCAGGAGGATGACTACTGGTGCGCATGAAGGATAAGAACAGATCATACTGCTCCCGTGAAATCGACACCGATGTCGATGGAGAAGGCAGTGACGTCGGTGGAGTCTGTGTCGATGTAGGACCAAGAGGACGTATCCACTCCAACTCTGCGAGTCGCTGGTTGTAAGAATCCATGGTAGATAACAGCCTCGTACTGCTATGAACCATTGAATCCTGCATCATCGTCAGCCTCTCGCCCATGGATAGCTGTGATGCCTGCATCTCCGTCACGCTGCGCTCTGTCGAGGCTCTAAGACAAGCTGTCAAATTCTGGAGCTCCATGATGCTATGCTCGAGCATATCAAATCGTGCGATGAGCGTCGCATCGTCCGCCTGCGGCTGGGACCGGGACTGCTCCTCCATCCTTTGAAGCAACTCGTCACGGAGAGACGCAATCTGATGGTCAACGGCCTCCTGGACTCGGGCCGACGACTGCGAGGGCTGTGGGGAATGTGCACTTTTCGGGGAGGCCCTAGATGACTACGTCCAACCAAGGCACACCCCTCTGGAGACCACCAGCGGCGGTCACCCACAGCTCGTCCGCCGACGGAGCTGGAGCGGGCTGCGAGGAAGTACCAGCCTCTCCAGTTATAGGTGCACTAGCAGTTGCCCGCTCACGCAGCCTAAGATACTCGACCTAGAAAAGTTTAGATACTCGATAATTGCCTAAGTTATATTAAAATTAATACAAAGTAAAGTAATACTTACATAGGTCTCCGAGGCCCTCTCATCAATGAGATTTCTGTCCTTTCGATGGGTGGCCAGGAAGACGGTCACCATGTTTGCATCCTCACCCCTCTATAGCTGTTAAAAATATATTATTTAGTACTAAAAGTAAATATTTTTTCCTTCTACCATTTTATCGTACTTACATTAAAATAATATATCTTAAATAAAAATATACCAAATGACGGAAATGTTCTATCATAGGAATCGAGCCACCACACCACTTTGCAGCATTTCGCCTAGCCGCCTTGGCCTTCTCAGACCTTTCCTTGTACCTCGGATCGTCGAATCTAGCCCTTATCGCAGTCCACTGCTCAGGCGTGATCCAACCTTGGATCGGTTTTCCAGCACAATCACGAGTCTTCTGGTCATCTAGAGCATCACAGATAAGCTTGGCGGCAATGACAGGAAATATCCGCTCGATCAATTCGGCCCGGTACGGAGGATAGAAATATGTTTGCTACAATAAATAATTTAGTAAGTCAGCATCAAGAATAAGTTATATAATATGCATAAATTAGAGAATTTATATAATATACTTTTACCTTGAAGTGCGCAAACCAGAATGCCTTTCTCTCCTCCGAAGCTTCAAAGTAGTTAATCCAAGGGCCACTATAGTTGTTCCTTAGATGTCAAAGGTATTTCTAGATTTAGTCTTGCATACTGTCCACTTATCTGATCTCGCTGTCCCCCGTCTAGGATAAGTTGTGAAGTACACGAGCTGAGCCTGACTTGATAAGATAAATGGTTCGTAGCCTTGATATCTACGCTTGTAGTTTATATCCACAAGGCCATGCTTGTCAATTTTCCAACCTTGATCTTGAATCGGATCGAACCATTCACACTTGAATAGCAAGATATTAGCAGGTTCTGTGCCATAATTATATGTCAACTCCACAATCTCTCGTAAGATTCTAAAGAAATTATTGCCTGGATCGACGTCTTTGTAGTTCGAAGATTTGATATACAAACAACTATTTTTCGTGGAATCAAGATCCAGAAAGATGTCTCTAATAGGAGTATTTGTTGACTTGAACCTGAACCCATTCACACAGAAACTTGGCCATATTTTAACAGTAGTAATTGGTCCCTTGGCTAGAGTTCTAATAGATTCAGTCTCGGATATTATTAGACGATCGACCTAAATACTAAAGTAGCGATAGTAAGTTATTTATTTTGCAAGTGCAAAAATAAAAAGTAATTACCAAGCTCCTTACATATGCGCTCAACAAAGAAGAAAAATGGAATCTCATTTCTTGTTCTACTTCTTCGTCTGTTATGTAGGGTCTAACCGACCTCAACTCATCATTATATGTGCTAAAAAATAATGAAGCAACTGCTGATTAGTAGCATAATAGTAGCTTTTACTATTACATTGAGATGATATAAATGTGGACGTATTAATTACTTACCCCTCTAGCTTCTCCACTTTATTCTCATCGTAATTGAGTAATATATACAACTGTACAGCCCTTAGCTCATCGTCATTCAAATATCTCTTCTTCATTTTCCCCGAAGGCTTTTTGGATGCATTGAATACTTTGAGTATTACATCATTAGATTCCTGATATCCGTTGTCGTTTCTCGGAGCTCTCGTTTTATTAGTAGCAACATGAGGTTTAAAATACATCGAGCAAAAGTTTATAATCTCCTCGAGAACTTAAGCTTCACAAATAGAGCCCTCAACCCGTGCCTTATTTTTTACCTTTCTCTTTAGGTGATTCAGATGCCGTTCAAAGGGGTATATCCACCAATAACCGACAGGACCACCAACACGTGCCTCATAGAAAAGATGAATTGTTAAATGCTCCATAGAGTCAAATAATCCAGGAGGAAACACCTTCTCGAGCTTATATAGTGTTGCCGCAATATCCTTCTCTTGCTTTTCTAGACAATCGACGAGCAACTTAGTAGAACAAAGATCTCTGAAGAATATGCTGAGCTCTGTCAATGATTCCCAAATGACTTGCGGTAAGAATTCTCGAAATGCAAACGGAATTAACCTCTCCATGAATACGTGATAATCGTGGCTCTTCATACCCGCCAGTTTGTTCTCCTTGAGGTCGACGCATCTTCTCAAGTTCGACACGTACCCGTCTGGAAACTTTAGACACTGAATCCACCTACAAAGTCTTTATTTATCCTCTTTCTCCAGTGAAAAAACTGACTTAGGGTGCTTTAACTTTCCATTCCCCTCCTCTATCAAATGCAATGTAGGACATCTACATATTTCTTCTAAGTCCAACCTGGCCTTCGAATTGTCTTTCGTCTTCCCCTTTACCTCAATTACAATATTAATTATGTTATCAAACACATTCTTCTCGATATGCATGACATCAAGGTTATGTCTGATCAGATTGGTGCTCCAATATGGCAGATCCCAGAATATACTCCTCTTCGTCTAGTTATGGGTGTGACCAAATCCGTCATACTTGTACCCCTTAGCAGGCTCTTCGATAGCACTTGATAAATCTTTTACCTCTTCCCATATCGTGTATCCGGGCCACCTTGGCGGTGGATTGGCCTTCTCCACAACGCCTGCACAAAAAGCATTCATGTTCCTCCAGTACGGATGATCCTTCGACAGAAATTATCGATGACAATCGAAGAAGCACGGTTTGCCTTCGTGTTTTAAATGGAAAGCCTTCGAACGGTCCATACAATACAGACATGAGATACGACCATGAGTGCTCCATCCCGATAACATTCCATAGGCTAAAAAGCTATTGATGGTCCACATAAGTGTTGTCCTCATCTAAAAATTCTGCTTTCTAGAAACATCGTGCGTATTGGCACCTACTTTCCACAGCTGATTCAACTCATCTATCAAAGGCTGTAAATACACATCGATGTTCCTCTTCGGATTGTTCAAACCCGGGATAATAACGGTTAGGAACATATACGGAGTCTTCATGTACATCCAAGGCGGTAGATTATACGGAGTGACGATCACAGGCCAACATGAATACTGGAAGTCCGAAAGTTCGAATGGGGTAAAACCGTTAGAGGAGAGCCCCAATCTGACATTACGCGGATCCGAAGCAAAATCTGGATACTCTCGATCAAAGTGCTTCCATGCTTCTCCATCGGATGGATGATCCAATACTCCTTCGATCTATTTTCGCCTGTGCCAACTCATGTTTTCTACAGTCTCCTTAACCATAAACAACCTCTGCAACCGCGACGTCAAAGGCAAGTAGTGCATCGAATTGGTAGGCTTTCTTGCACCGACAAACTTTCCTCTACCAGTGGTCTTGTAGCGATCAGCACCACAGAATCTGAACGCATCTTCATCCTTGTTATTTTTGTTGTACAATATGCATCCATTGCGACATGCATCAATTTTCTTATATCCCATCAAGAGAGATCTCACCATCCTCTTAGATCGGTAGAAGTTTTTAGGCAACTTTGCACTCTCGGACAAGATCTCTATAATTAAATCGATCAGTCGATTATAGCATTCTTGTAACATATTAAAATCGGACTTGATGCTCAACAATCTTGTAACCACCTTTAATGGTGAATGATCCTCACAACCAGGATATAATGGAGTCCTTGTATTCTCCAGCAACTCTATAAATTTTGCAGCATCGGTATTTGGTGCCTCCTCAGCTGCATTATGATTGTCCGGATTGAAACTAGGTCCCGTCGTATCAAAAACCATGTTCACCCACCCGTCGTCGTAAGCAGCATGGTCGTGGACATCCATATACGGCTTCACATAAGGCTCCGACTTCGATGTTAGAGACACAAGTTCTTCGTGTGCGGTCCACTAATAGTAATTCGGCGTAAAGCCCATCGAGTACAAATGATATGTGACTTCCACTTCTAGATGATATTTTAAGTTGCGACATCTCACACACGGATACTTAATTTTGGTACCGTCCATGTACTGAGGGAACGCCTTAGCAAACTGTAGGAGCTGTTGTACACTCTCAATAAATTCATCTCGCACACCGTACATATCATCTGGATGACAGTTGTATATCCATGAACGATGACGCATATAGTAATTTATATCCATTTCTAGATACTTCTGCAAAAATGACAGTATGTGTCCTATAAATCATTAAATATAGTGTGATTCTTTGGAGGAATGTAAGAACTGCTCTAACTTGATACACAATGCCTTATGTATGTGTGTGTGTGCATATGGTTGTTTGAGTGATTAAGTGAGCTCGGGTTACTAGGGAGAGCAGTTCATAGTTTTCAGTGTACATCATTTGGCAGTAAAGGGAGAGCAGTGTGCCAGCTCTGTGCTAGTAGCTAGCTGTACTGTACAGTGCAGCAGTGAGGAATTAGTGTGCAGCAACACTATACAATGAACAACAGAAAGGATGCACAATAACAAGTAAACTCAGCAAGTAGCAGCAGAGCCAGTGCACTGCAGAGCCTTTAATAGCAGGTTTAGCAGTCTGCAGTAGCCAATGTAACAGCTCGTACAGCAAGAAGCATCAGCCCAAGTTGGATACGAGTTCTAGAAGAAGCCAATACCGTATCGTGTCTCGGCTTTGAAGAGTCATTCCCGTGTCTGTAATCCAAATTATAGATTTTAAAAATAGAATCGACATACAACTACTAATAATGGTATACTATGAATATTATGAATATGAAAGTAAATGGACTTAGTAGCGAGCGAGCGAGAGCTCGCTCGCTCGCTCTTAATAGGCTACTAATAAGCTTATGATTATCATTAGTCATCATCTGCCAATCTCACTCACAGTGTGTAGCAAGCAAGCAATTAAGCTAGCTAGCTAGCTAGATATGGACTAAAATTAATTAATGAAGAAGATAGATTATTTTAGAGATTTGTCATCGTACACATAGAATCACGAATTATAACCATGATATCGATCGATCCACTTTACAGATTTTATCCCCTTACTGATAGATAGATAGATAGATAGATAGATAGATAGATAGATAGGTCAGGCCCAATCCAGCTTGTCTTTGTTTGTGTATGTCGGTGTGTCCATGTCAGTATTAGGGTTAGTGTCACGCCCCGATCTCCTGCAGGCTATTTTGGCAGTCCCCGCTAAGCGGGGATCACCCTCGTCAGCGCTCCCGCGGAACGATCGCTTTGACCCATCCGGGCGTGATGCCGTACGAGCGTAAGCCACGCCCGTGCAAGACCGTGGTCCATTGGCTGGCGGTAAGAGTTCTAAGCCACAGAGTCACACAGATTGTCCGAGTGCAGCGGAGTTTATAAACGCATAGCGATTTGGTAACAGGTTCACTGAGTCCACAATATAGCGGAAGCAATGAATAACACAAGTTAAAGTAAAGCAACTATTTTATTGATAATAATAAGTGTTACAGGCGACGTAAAGCCGAGATTACAAGTCGCTCAAGCCTCTCTCTTTGAAATAGTAAAAGCGTGCCAAGTGGCTACAATTGTGGAATGATTGTACAGGCGATGATCAGGCGATGTTCAAGCGATGTTCACAACATTATGTCTTGTATATGTGCTTCAGTTCCGGACGCACCGTTGCTTCGGAGTGATCTCCACACCTTATCACGCACGAAGGAGGCATCCGCACTGAACGAGGTTCTCCCGCACCCTGTATACAAACTGGTGGATTATTAGTACATTGAATGCACTGGTGGGGAAGCTACTCGCCCGATCGACAAATCCAAACACGTAATACAGGTTCCGGGCACAACTATTATTTGTCTTTCTAGTTGATTTAGGATCAGTTTCATGCAAGTATTGAATAGCCTAACTCGTGTGGCAGTGCGCCGTGCAACATGAGAGGAAACACGACGAGACTTACCAACTTACCATTTGTCCTTCCCTGTCTAAGGCAAATATTATCAATTCAGGCACGGGCAAGTATAACATTCAGGAGGCATAGCATATGCAAACACGAGGGTCGTTATAACATGATCGTTCAGGTGTTCAGTTGTTCATGATGCGATGCAGTGACTCGCACGCGGGTAGCCGCTAAGCGAGGATGACTTATCTATATGAACAGTTGTCGCTGGCATAGCCATAAAGGACCAATTTTAGTCTCTAACGAGAATAGGGTGCAGCGAGAGTACATGATGCGCTCCACACCATTCCGTCTTTGCACAGGATGACTAAACAGTAAAGTTATCAATTTTAGTCTCTAACGAGAATGGGTTGCAGCGAGAGTTCAAGATGCGCTCTACACCATTCCGTCTTTGCACAGGATGACTAAACAGTAGAGTTCCATCTGGATCGGGTCGGCCCCAGTACCCCGGTGATCGCCCGTGGAACTTGAGATCCTAAGATCTCACTTGCTAACAAGTTGTCCGCGACATGCAGGTCTGTATTCAGGTCAGGCTAGGCACAGGATCAAGTTCAGAATAGGACATATCATGTTCAATATACTGGCATGACTGTTCACAGTAGTATATCGATTGCCAGGCCAGTTGATTCAGTAGTTTGCTCCACGAGCAGTGATTCAGTGATTTATTCATTCAGGGTGCAAATTCCCTAGTTCGGGAATTGCCTTGGTGACCTAACGGTCTCGGACACTTTCAGGTTCTTCCATGCACGGAATAACTACTTATTAGTCTCCCGGAGTTTGGATGAAAATATGGCAACATACAAGCAGACAAGCATACATTTCTAAGGAACGTAAGCAGACACGTTTGCTCGAACCCGAAGGTAAGCCGAGAGATGAAACCGTAAGGGATTTAGCATGCGAGGGTCTGAATATAAGCAGTATTTCAATTTCCATGTTCTAGCATAAGCAAATACAAGTTGGGATTATTCCCTTAGCTAGGTGCGTTGAATTCTTATTAGCATGCAGGGGTGATTCACCTAGCAACTAGCATGAATATTCCATATTTTATGTGTGCTGGCTAAGCAAAGACAAGTTCACCGTAGCCACCCACCTTAGTGATGATTCGCCTCGGTAGAGCGATACGTCAAGCGAGCCTCTGAAAGCCTAAGCCGGATTCCTGTAGGGACAAGTCTGAATATCCTTTTCTTCTCGTTTGAGGCAAAGTGGGTCGGGGCAGTTGCACTTTTGCCGTTTGAGCCGGCAGTCCGCTAGAACGGAACGGGGTGTTACATCCTACCCAACTTAAAAAAAGTTTCGTCCTCAAGACATACTGAGGACAAGCAGTAATCTAGGGTTGAGGCAATCCTAGACAAGTCGTTGTACTTGTTTATTTGAATATTCACTTGCACAAGCATCGAGATCGGCATATCGCTTAGTCTGGATTGTGCGTACTTTCGAAGTACACTTTCTAGCGTGAGCACGTCAACCAGCTTAGTGATAGCAAAGTCTTAGCACTCGAGTTCAACTTTTCTTAAGTCTTGGATGGTGCACTAGTTCAAGGCGTCCCTCGAATAGATGCATTCAACCAAACTTAGAGTTAGTAAAATCGGACAAGCTACTAGCAATACTCTCAAGGGTTCGCACAGGTTGGCACAAAGTTCACTCACAGCACAACAATATACAAGCAAGCATATTATATCATTCAAAATGCATTTTGAAAGTATTTAGACTTATTGTTGGAACATCCCATCGAGGCATTGAGAGAGAGCGTGAAAATAACCCACGAATGAGCTTTCAAAACAAAGATATTCGAATCAAAGTCCAAAGGCGTAGAAGCCAGGCTTTGATACCATTATGTCACGCTTCGATCTCCCGCAGGCTATTTCGGTCGTCCCCGCTAGGCGGGGATGACCCTCCCCAGCGCTCCCGCGGAACGATCGCTTTGACCCATCCGGGCGTGATGCCGCACGAGCGTGAGCCACGCCCGTGCAAGGCCGTGGTCCATTGGCTGGCAGTAAGAGTTCTAAGCCACAGAGTCGCACAGATTGTCCGAGTGTAGTGGAGTTTATAAACGCATAGCGATTTGGTAACAGGTTCACAGAGTCTACAATATAGCGGAAGCAATGAATAACATAAGTTGAAGTAAAACAACTCTTTTATTGATAATAACAAGTGTTACAGGCGACGTAAAGTCGAGATTACAAGTCGCTCAAGCCTCTCTCTCTCTGAAACAGTAAAAGCGTGCCAAGTGGCTATAATTGTGGAATGATTGTACAGAAGATGATCAGGCGATGTTCAGGCGATGTTCAGGCGATGCTCATAATATTATGTCTTATATATGTGCTTCAGTTCCAGATGCACTATTGCTTCGGAGTGATCTCCACACCTTAGCACGCACGAAGGAGGCATCCGCACCGAACGAGGTTCTCCCGTACCCTGCATACAAACTGGTGGATTATCAGTACATTGAATGCTCTGGTGGGGAAGCTACTCGCCCACTCGACAAATCCAAACACGTAATACAGGTTTCGTGCACAACTATTAAGTTATCTTTCTAGTTGCCTTAGGATCAGTTTCATGCAAGTATTGAATAGCCTAACTCGTGTAGCAGTGCGCCGTACAACATGAGAGGAAACACGACGAGACTTACCAACTTACCATTTGTCCTTCCCTGTCCAAGGCAAACATTATCAATTCAGGCACGGGCAAGTATAACATTCAGGAGGCATAGCATATGCAAACACGAGGGTCGTTATAACATGATCGTTCAAGTGTTCAGTTGTTCACGATGCGATACAGTGACTCGCACGCGGGTAGCCGCTAAGCGAGGATGACTTATCTATATGAACAGTTGTCGCTGGCATAGCCATAAAGGACCAATTTTAGTCTCTAACGAGAATGGGGTGCAACGAGAGTACAGGATGCGCTCCACACCATTCCGTCATTGCACAGGATGACTAAACAGTAGAGTTACCAATTTTAGTCTCTAACGAGAATAGGGTGCAGCGAGAGTATAAGATGCGCTCCACACCATTCCATCTTTGCACTAGATGACTAAACAGTAGAGTTCCATCCGGATCGGGTCGGCCCCAGTGCCCAGGTGACCGCCCGTGGAACTTGAGATCCTAAGATCTCATTTGCTAACAAGTTGTCCGCGATATGCAGGTCTGTATTCAGGTCTGGCTAGGCACAGGATCAAGTTCAGGATAGGATATATCATGTTCAATGTACAGGCATGATTGTTCATAGTAGTATATCGATTGCCAGGCCAGTTGATTCAGTAGTTTGCTCCACGAGCTGTGATTCAGTGATTTATTCATTCAGGGTACAAATTCCCTGGTTCGGGAATTGCCTTGGTGACCTAACGGTCCCAGACACTTTCAGGTTCTTCCATGCACGGAACGACTACTTAGTAGTCTCCCAGGGTTTGGATGAAAACATGGCAACATAAAAGCAGACAAGCATGCGTTTCTAAGGAACGTAAGCAGACACGTTTGCTCGGACCCGAAGGTAAGCCGAGAGATAAAACGGTAAGGGACTTCGCATGCGAGGTTCTGAATATAAGCAGTATTTCAATTTCCATGTTCTAGCACAAGCAAATACAAGTTGGGATTATTCTCTTAGCTAGGTGCGTTGAATTCTTATTAGCATGTAGGGGTGATTCACCTAGCGACTAGCATGAATATTCCATATTTTATGTGTGCTGGCTAAGCAAAGACAAGTTTACCGTAGCCACCCACCTTAGCGATGATTCGCCTCGGTAGAGCGATACGTCAAGCGAGCCTCTGAAAGCCTAAGCCGGATTCCTGTAGGGACAAGTCTGGATATCCTTTTTTTCTCATTTGAGGCAAAGCGGGTCGGGACAGTTGCACTTTTGTCGTTTGAGCCGGCAGTCCGCTAGAACGGAATAGGTATTACAGTTAGTGTGTCCCCGCGCGCGCGCGCACGTGTGTGTGTGTGTGTGTGTGTGTGTGTGTGTGTGTGTGTGTGTGTGTGTATTCGAGTTAGGGTTAGGGTTTGTGTGTGTCATATCATGTCATGTCATGTCCTATTAGAGTTGTGTCATGTTAGAGAGAGAGAGACAGAGACAGAGAAAGGAGACAGAGAGGTCTCACCGAGTGAGGAGGAGGGGAGCTGGAGAGAGGAGAACGCCGGAGGGAGGAGGAGCCGCCGGAGGGAGGAGGATGCCAGAGGGAGGAGAGGAGCCGGACACAACGGAGGGGGGGTTTAAAAATCTGGGAGAGAGAGAAAGAGAGATCGAAAAAAATAGGGGGAAATAAATTTATCAACCCTAAATAATGAAATAAATTAGCGACGTTTAGCGACGCTAGCTAATGACGTCGCTAATATAAATATTTAGCAACGTTATAGACGTCGCTAAATACGTCGCTAAATATTTAATATATAAACATCGCTAAATACGTCGCTAATCATATAACTCAGCGACGTTTATCAACTTTAAATAAACTTATAGCGACTATTCTTTTAAAAAACTGAATTACCGTCGCTAAACGTCGCTATATATCGCCAAATAGTGACTTATAACGACGTTATTCTTTGGAGTCACCGATGTCTTTAATATTAGCGACGATTTAATTGGACGTCGCTAAAAACGTCGCTAATCCTGCAATTTTTAGTAGTAGAAGGATTGGAGGCCATTTCTAAGAAGGAGATCAGTTTCGGGTATTTCTCGTTGTCTTTCTCTTCGTGGTTATAATCTATTTTCTGTTCCAAAAGAGTTGTGGTGATCCGTTTGGATCGGTAAAAAGTTTGTAAGGAGTCGGTGTATTTCTTATTCCGTTAATGGAGGCTTTTCAAGGTTGGACTCTGATCGTCCCGTAATTTTTTTCACAAGGATTTTTCATGTCAAAATTTTAGTGTCTGCGATTTGTGTTTAGAATTTTTTGGTTTGTGCATTTTTGCTCGGTTCTCTCGCAGCTACTCTCTGGTTTGGGAAACGGTTTCCATACTTTCGTTCCTAACAAAGTGGTATCAGAGCCAGGTTCTGGAATTTCAGAAGGGTACCAGGAGTTGATAGGTAAACCAGAGAGGAGAGATGGAAGCGAAGTCGGTGCGCATGGTAAACCTGAACGGTACCAACTATCATTATTGGAGAAGCAAGATGAAGGATCTGTTATTTGTCAAGAAGTTGCATCTGTCGCTATTTGCTTCCGAGAGGCCCAATAATAAATCCGAAGAGGACTAAAATTTCAAGCATATACAGGTGTGTGGGTACATCAGGCAGTTTGTTGACGAGAATGGGTACAACCACGTTGCTAGTATTGAGCACGCAAGGACATTGTGGGATAAGCTGGAAACTTTGTATGTGAAGAAGACCGGAGTAAATAAATTATTCCTGATCCGGATGATGATGGGTCTGTAGTACAATGATGGGGCATCTATTACGGATCACTTGAGTGAGTTCCAGGGCGTGGTTGACCAGCTATCCTCGATGGGAGTCAAGTTCAACGATGAGGTTTAGGGACTATGGCTGCTGTGTACATTGCCAGACTCGTGGGAGATCGTACGAGTGTCTATGATCGCTTCTGCTCTAGAAGGCGCGGTCAGTCTGGAGTTTACAAAGAGCGGGGTACTGAATGAAGAGATGCGGAGACGTTCGCAGGGCACTTCATCCACAACCCACTCAGAGGCGCTTATTTCAGAGAGCCACGGAAGGGGTAAAAATAGGGGTCCAGGCGGTGACAGAGACAAAATCAGGAGAAGGTCCAAGGGTCAGTACGAGGACTCGGAGTGTTACCATTGTGGCAAGAAGGGCCACATCAAGCAGAATGGTTTCGCTTGGAAGAGAGAGAAGAAGGGCGACAAGGGAAAGCAAAGTAAGAACACTACAACGGTGGCCTCGACACATGGAGGTGACGTTATCATTGTAGGTGATGAGGTGGTTATGAACCTCGCCTGCGATGACAACTCTTGGCTGGTGGACTCAGGTGCTTCAGCGCACGTATCTCACAACAGGGTACTATTTGCTATGTATACAACAGACGACTGTAGAGTGTTAAAGATGGATAATGGAGATGTGTCGAATGCGGTTGCCATTGGAGATGTGCATTTAAAGACAAAGATAGGTGCAGTTCTTGTTCTCAAAGATGTTCGTCATATCTCTGATATCCGTTTCAACCTGGTGTTGGTTGGAAGGTTCGATAACGAGGGTTTCTTCAGTCTCTTCGGGAATAATCAGTGGAAGTTTTCCAGAGATTTGATGGTGATTGCCAGAGGAAGCAAGAGGTCTGGACTCTACTATATGGGAGGAAGCGTACATGGGGCACATGAGGTTAACGCAACTACTGATGCGTCTACTGAGTTATGGCACATGAAGCTCAGCCATATCAGCGAGAAAGGGATGAGCTACTTGGTGAACATGAAGGTGATTATTGGGCTAAAGACTACAAAGTTGGAGCAAAATATGGTGTCTTTCCAAAGTCACCCAAGTTCAAGGAAGCCGACGTTGCTCGAGTTGATTCACTCGAATGTCTGTGTTCCTATGAAGGTAAAATCCATTGGTGGTGCTTCTTATTTTGTAACATTTATTGATGACTATTCCAGGAAGGTTTGGGTCTATGCCTTAAAGATCAAGTATCAGGTGTTGCCCACTTTCAAGGAGTATCAGGCCTCTGTTGAAAGAAAGACGGGCAAGATGCTGCTATATGTTCGTTCGAACAATGACGGCGAGTATATCGGTCCCTTTGATGCTTATTGCAGAGAGCAAAGGATACAATACCAGAAGACTTCACCAAAGATACCGCAGCTCAACGGTGTAGCGGAGCAGATGAACATGACGCTAATGGAGAGGATACGGTATTTGCTGTCAGAAGCAAACTTGTCAGGCAGTTATTGGGGTGAGATACTTTACACAGCTGCTTATATTATTAATTTATCTCCTAGTGCTCCTTTGTAGGGTGATATGCCTGACAAAGTATGGTACGGTAAAGAGACATCATATAATCACCTGCTAGTGTTTGGTTGTAAGACCTTCGTGCATGTATCGAAGGATGAGAGATCCAAACTTGAGCCAACGACGAGGCGGTACGTCTTTGTCGGCTATGGTCGGGATGAGTTTGGCTATAGACTCTACGATCCAGTGGGAAGAAAGCTCTATAGAAGCAGGGACGTGGTATTCATCGAGGATCATACCATGACCAACACTCAGGATTCTGAGATGCCTTCAGAGGCTGAGGAATTGCATGAGTTAGAGTCATTTCGCTTCCAGCAGTTTCTAGACGACATCACAGGGGATCCAGTTATGGGAGAGCCAGTACATGGAGTTGCTCCTAACCTTGATCATCAGCCTGCTGATGGTGGTCAGGGTGACCCTCAGGAGGATGAGCATGCCGAGGAGGCAGTTCCTAGAGGGGAGAAGGCTGTAGATATACAGCCAGCACTAGTGGTTCCATTGAGGAGGAGCGATAAAGAACGTCGACCATCTACGAGATACTCAACGGGTGAGTATGTGCTACTGACTGACGGGGGAGAACCCAAAAGTTTCATAGAGGCTACAAAAGACGAACACATGCAGGAATGGATGGAGGCCATGCAGGAGAAGATGAGTTCCTTGGAGGCCAACTCTACTTATGATCTAGTACGGTTGCCAAAGGGCAAGAAGGCTTTGAAGAATCGATGGGTGTTCAGAGTGAAGCAGACAGATGATGCTACTCGCCCTTGATACAAAGCGAGGTTGGTAGTTAAAGGCTACGGTCAGCGGAAAGACATAGATTATGATGAGATCTTTTTGCCAGTCGTCAAGCAGTCGTCTATACGGGTGGTGCTAGCATTGGCAGCCAGTTTTGACTTGGAGGTCGAGCAAATGGACTTGAAGACGACATTCCTCCATGGTGATCTTGAGGAGGACTTGTACATGGAGCATCCAGAGGAATTCTGTGAGAAGGGCAAGTCACATTTGGTCTGTCGGTTGAGGAAGAGCTTGTATAGTCTAAGAAAGGCTCCGAGGCAGTGGTACAGGAAGTTTGAGTCGTTTATGGGGGAGCATGGATATGCACGGACGACGTCTGATCATTGTATTTTTGTGAGGTACTTCGCCGAGGATGATTTCATCATTTTGTTGCTTTATGTTGATGACATTCTATTGGTGGGTCGGAATGCAACCGGGATAGCAGAGTTCAAGCGCCAACTGGGCGCGACCTTCTCTTTGAAGGATTTGGGCGCAGCAAAGACAATTCTTGGGATAGAGATTAGCCGAGAGAGAGAGAGAGTCCAAGCTGCTACACTTGTCCCAAAAGAAGTACATTCACCGGGTACTTCTACTACCAAAATGTGATAAAATAGCGACATTTTTATCGATATTATATTAAAATATCGCTAATATTAAAGATTTGTCTGACTCCAAAAATAAACGTCGCTATACGTTAGCGACATTTAACGACTGTAATTCAGTTTTTTAAAAGAATAGTAGCTATAAGCCTCTATAATGTCGCTAAACATCGCTGAGTTTTTTGATTTGACGACGTTTAGAGACGTATCTAGCGACGTTAGTTTTTTGATTTTTAGCGGTATTTTTAGCAACGTCTATAACATCGCAAACTATTGAATTAGCGACGTTTAGCGACGTCTAATTATGACGTCGCTATTTTTTATTAGCAACGTCATAAGTTGACATCGCTAAACGTTGCTAAATTTTTTAATATAGGTTTTATTCCCCCCCCCCCCTTCTGTCGAAATCTTTCCCCAAAATTTCAAAAAACCCCCTCTTCCCCACCCTCCGACGAAGTGCCCCCTCCAGCGTCCTCCACAGCCCCAAACTCCAGCGCCCCCCATCCATACCCCCCCCACCGGCTCCCCCATAGCCCCCCTACTCCAGCAGACCCCCCGAGTGCCCCCCTCCCGCACGGCTCCTTCCTTTCGCCGTGGCTCCTCCCCTCCGATGACCTCGAACTTCTCCTCCTCCTCCTCCTCCTCCTCCTCTAGGTAAACCCTAACGCAATCTCTCTCTCTTTCTCTCTCACACAGATGCAGATACGACATAAAACTGATACAGATACGACACACACTGACACAGATATGACACAGACACGACACAGACACTATCATAGAGGGTATAAACCCTAACCCTAACCTGATCTCTCTCTCTCTCTCACTCACAGATGCAGACACGACATGACACTGACACAGATACGACACACACATACTGACACAGACACAGACACGACACACACACACTGTCACAGAGGGTGTAAACCCTAATCCTAACCCTATCTTTCTCTGTCTCTCTCTCTGAGATACGAACACGATATTTGATAGTGGACACGACACATACACAAACATAGACACGATACGGGATACGACACAGACACATACACTGACTGTTGTTACCAACAACTTATCAGACTACCTTTTACCAAAACATAACCCACTATTAGACGGTGTTTTCAAACTAATCATACGACTTATTAGCATGTGAGTGTCCTATACATTGTATAAAAAAATACTTTTCACAAATACCCAGCATCTTAAGTATTTTTGTGAGAATATTCAGTCATAAATAAGATAGGTGCAGGCACTGGGTATGTGGTATTGTCTAGTCCACATTAGGAATATAATAATTAAATGTAAATTAGGCTTTACCGAGTAACATTTTAGAAACAAATGTCAAGTGTGGATATACAGGATACAGAGTTGACACTCACTGATATACTGTAATAGGAGTATCCATGATATAGAGTTGAACGAAGAAGTATCAGTGCTAGGACTAGGTGTATCGGTGCATTTACTATATTCCTGAGTATTCTTATGTGTATGTAGACGAGTAGGTGTATAACATAATTGGGTATTCCTGAGTATATATGCTAGGACTTGGAGTATCAGTGCATGTACTATATTTAACGATGAGTATATACTTGAATGGTGTCTATTCATCTTTGCATAAGTATCTAGAAATGGATATAAATTACTATCTGCGTCATTGTTCATGGATGTACATCCGTCATCCTGATGACATGTGTAGTGTGCGAGATAAATTTATTGAGGGTGTACAACAGTTCCTGCAGTTTGCCAAGGCGTTCCCTCAGTACATGGACGGTACCAAAATTAAGTGTCCATGTGTGAGATATCGTAACTTGAAATATCATCCAGAAGTGAAAGTCATATATCATTTGTACTCGAAGGGTTTCACACGAATTACTATCAGTGGACCGCGCACGGAGAACTTGTGTCTTTAGCATCGGAGTCGAAGACTTATGTAGAGCCGTATATGGATGTCCACGACCAAGCTGCTTACAACGATGGGTGGGTGAACATGGTTTTTGATGCGGCGGGGCCTAGTTTTAATCCGGACAATCATGATGCAGCTGAGGAGGCACCATATGCCGATGCTGCGAAGTTCATGGAGTTGCTGGAGAATGCAATGACTCCATTATATCCTAGTTGTGAGGATCATTCACCGTTGGAGGTGGTTACAAGATTGTTGAGCATCAAGTCCGATTTTAACATGTCGTAAGAATGCTATAACTGACTGATGGATTTGATTATAGCGATCTTACCAGAGGGTGAAAAGTTGCCTAAAGACTTCTACCGATCTAAGAGGATTGTGAGATCGCTCTAGAAAAAATACGAGAAAATTGATGCATGTTGCAACGGGTGCATATTGTACTACAAAGACAATAAGGATGAAGATTCGTACAGATTCTGTGGTATTGATCGCTACAAGGCCACTGGAAGAGGAAAGTCTGTCGGTGCAAAGAAGCCTACCGATTCGATGCACTACTTGCCTTTGACGCCGCGGTTGCAGAGGTTGTTTATGGTGAAGGAGACTGCAGAAAATATGAGTTGGCACAGGCAAAAACAGATTGAAGGAGTATTGGATCATCCATCTGATAGAGAAGCATGGAAGCACTTTGATCGAGAGTATCCAGATTTTGCTTCGGATTTGCGTAATGTAGGATTGGGGCTCTTCTCCGACGGTTTTACCCTATTTGGACTTTCGGGATCCCAGTATTCGTGTTGGCCTGTGATTGTCACTCCGTACAATCGCCTTGGATGTGCATGAAGACTCCGTATATGTTACTAACCGTTATTATTCCGAGTTCGAGCAATCCGAAGAGGAATATCAATATATATTTACAGCCTTTGATAGATGAGTTGAATCAGTTATGGGAAGTAGGTGTCAATACGTACGATGTTTCTAGAAAGTAAAATTTTCAGATGAGGCAACACTTATGTGGACCATCAACGACTTTTCGGCCTATGGAATGTTATCGGAATGGAGCACTCATGGTCGTCGCTCATGTCCGTATTGCATGGACCACACTAAGGCTTTCCGTTTGAAACATGGAGGCAAACCGTGCTTCTTCGATTGTCATCGACAATTTCTGTCGAAGGATCATCCGTACCAGAGGAACATGAATGCTTTTCGTGCGGACGTTGTGGAGAAGGCCAATCCACCTCCAAGGTGGCCCGAATACACGATATCGGAAGAGGTAAAAGATTTACCAAGTGCTATCGAAGAGCCTGCTAAGGGGTACAAGTGTGACGGATTTGGTCGCACCCATAACTGGACGAAGAGGAGTATATTCTGGGATCTGCCATATTGGAGCACCAATCTGATCAAACATAACCTTGATGTCATGCATATCGAGAAGAATGTGTTTGATAACATAATTAATACTGTAATGGAGGTAAAGGGGAAGATGAAAGACAATTTGAAGGCCAGGTTGGACTTAGAAGAAATATATTGACGTCCTGTGTTGCATTTGATAGAGGAGGAGAATAGAAAGTTAAAGCAGCCTAAGTCAATTTTCTCACTAGAGAAGGAGGATAAAGAAAGACTTTGTAGATGGATTCAGGGTCTAAAATTTTTAGACGGGTACGTGTCAAACTTAAGAAGATGCATCGACCTCAAGGAGAACAAACTGACGGGTATAAAGAGCCACGATTGTCACGTATTCATAGAGAGGTTAATTTTGATTATATTTAGAGAATTTTTATCGCAGGTCATTTGGGATCCATTGACAGAGCTCAGCATATTCTTCAGAGATCTTTGTTCTACTAAGTTGCTCGTAGATCGTCTAGAAAAGCAAGAGAAGGACAATGCGGTAACACTGTGCCAGCTCGAGAAGGTATTTCCTCCTGGATTCTTCGAATCTATGGAGCATTTGCCAATTCATCTTTCCTATGAGGCACACATTGGTGGTCCTGTTAGTTATCGGTGGATATACCCGTTCGAGCGGCATCTGAATCACCTAAAAAGAAAGATGAAAAACAAGGCACGGGTTAAGGGCTCTATTTGTGAAGCTTATGTTCTCGAAAAGATTACAAACTTTTGCTCGACGTATTTTAAACCTCATGTTGCTAATAATAGAACGAGAGCTCCAAGAAACGATGACGGATATCAGGAATCTAATGATGCAATACTGAAAGTATTCAATCCGTCCGAAAAGCCTTCGAGAAAATAAAGAAGAGATATTTGAATGACGATGAGCTAAGGGCTTCTTAGTTGTATATATTACTTAATTGCGACGAGGATAAAGTGGAGAAGCTAGAGGGGTAAGTAATTAATACGTCCACGTTTATGTCATCTCAATGTAATAGTATAAGCTACTATTATACTACTAATCAGCGGTTGCATCATTATTTTTCAGCACATATAACGATGAGCTGAGGTCGGTTAGACCCTACATAAGAGACGAAGAAGTAGAATAAAAAATGAGACGTGATTTTCCTTCTTGGTTGAGCTCATATATAAGGAGCTCGGTAATTACTTTTTCTGTATGCACTTGCACAATAAATAACTTACTATCACTACTTTGGTATTTAGGTCGATCGTCTAATAATACCCGAGATTGAATCTATTAGAACTCTAGCTAAGGGACCAATTACTGCCATAAAAATATGGCCAAGTTACTGTGTGAATGGGTTTAGGTTCAAGTCAACAAATGCTCCGATCAGAGACAGCTTTCTGGATCTTGATTCCACGAAAAACAGTTATTTGTGTATCAAATCTTTGAACTACAAAGACGTCGATCTAGGCAATGATTTCTTTGGCATCTTATGAGAGATTGTGGAGTTAACATATAATTATGACATGGAACCTGCTAAGATCATGTTATTCAAGTGTTAATGGTTTGATCCGATTCAAGATCAAGGTTAGAAAATTGACAAGCATGATCTTGTGGATATAAACTACAAGCGTAGATATCAAGGCTACGAACCATTTGTCCTATCAAGTCAGGCTCAGCTAGTGTACTTTACAACTTATACTAGACAGGGGATAGCGAGGTCGAATTGGTGGACAGTATACAAAACTAAAGCTAGAAATACCTTTGACGTTGACGAAATAGCTTATCAGAAGGACGAGCTACCTCTTGTAACAAATATTGTAGAGGTGGACTCAATGGAAGTTACTTATTACACGACTAATAATGTAGAAGAGGTAGAATTATCCGAATAGAAAGACAAAGACGAAGACGAAGTAGATAAAAGTGAAGATGAAGAGGAAGAGGAAGAGGAAGAGGAAGTGGAGGACGAGAAAGGCGAACAAGATGAATTTTCTGAAGATGATTGAAAAAAAATATTTTGCCTGTAATGTACTATATTTTGACTGTAGAATGTACTATCCATTTAGACTTGTGACACTACTAGTTATTTACTATGCAATTCTATTAATGCTGTGATATATGTATAACATTTTGACTATAGAATGTACTATATATTTATTTATTTGTTCTATCATCATATGTTGTTATCAGGTATGACAGGACGACGCAGAGCGTTCGGCAGGTCCCGAGGTAAACGGAGTGCTCCTCCGGTACTGCCTACTGTTGGTTCTGGATCCTCGATGCCTAGTACTCCAGTATATCGACCAGTCACATCTCCGACCGCGACGACGTTACGTGACAGCACTCCTGGGATGAGTAGTTCCAGGCCTGATACTACTCCCTCGTCCAGCGTTCCTCCTGCTAACGGAACCATGGAGACAGATGAGCATATGGCGGGGGTTGAGCCGACGTCATACAAGCATCAACTAGATCCTCTATGCGTACCTCCGGACGAGACGAGGACAGAGATTTGGGCTGACAGTACAAAGTAAGTTAATTAGATAGTTTAGCATCATATATATCGTGTATTTCTTTATTCATCATATATTGACTTTTTCGATAAAAATAATTATCTCTGTATAGATATCATCCCTCGTCGGTACAGAGGCGCTTGTGCCACTTTCTGAGGTACAACTATGGTGGCCCTTAGATCAACTACTCTAATGCTCTGGATGAGAGAAAGGCGTTCTGATTTGCGCACTTCAGGTAAAAGTATATTATATCAATCATCTAATTTATGCATATTATATAACTTACTAAATTACTTATTGTAGCAAACGTATTTCTATCTACCGCACCAGGCCGAGTTGATCGAGCAGATATTTTCTGCCGTTGCCGCCAAGCTGATCTGTGATGCTCTGGATGACCAGAAGGCTCGTGATCGTGAAGAAAAACCGATCCAAGGACGAAAATCTTATTGATGAGAGGACCTCGCAGACCTATATAAGTATTACTTTACTTTGTGTTAATTTTAATATAACTTAGACAATTATCGAGTATCCAAACTTTTTTAGGGCGAGTATCTTAGGCTACGTGAGCGAGCGACTGCTAGTGCACCTACAGCGGGAGAGGCTGGTACTTCCTCGCAGCTCTCTCCAACTCCGTCGGTGGATGAGTTGTGGGTGTCCGTCGCTGGTGGTCTCTAAAGGAGTACGTACTACGGTACAAAATCCTATGGCGCCCTTGTTGCGACGCAGTCATCTAGGGTCTCCATGATAAGTGCGCATTCCCTACAGCCCACACAGTCGTCGGCCCGAGTCCAGGAGATCGTTGTCCGTCAGATTGTATCTTTCCGTGATGAGTTACGGCGAAGAATGGAGGAGCAGCCCCTGTCCCAGCCGCAAGCGGACGATGCGACGCTCATCGCACGATTTGATATGCTCGAGCGTAGCATCATGGAGCTCAGGGATATGATAGCTAATCTAAGAGCGTCGATAGAGCGCAGCATGATGGAGCTGCAGGCATCACAACTGTCCATGGGCGAGAGGCTGACGATGATGCAGGAACCAATGGTTCATAGCAGTACGAGGTTGTTACCTACCATGGATTCATACAACCATCGACTAGTAGAGTTGGAGCAGATACATCCTCCTGGTGCGCCTTCATCGACACAGACTCCACCGACGTCACTGCCTTCTCTATTGACATCGGTGTCAATTTTACGGGAGCAGTATGATATATTCTTATCCCTGATGCGCGCCGATGGTCATCCTCCTACAGATCCGCAGTAGTCTTATTTAGGATAGTTTATTGATTGTTTATGTTTTGACCTATGATATTTGGTCATTTATGAATATTCTTTAGTTTGAGGCTTTCAGACTTTATTTCTTGCACTCGGTTGTGTGGATATTTATTGTATTCTTTACGACAAGATTTTCTTCTTACTCGGTTTGTAATCTCAATGTTTCATTTTCTTCAAATTTTACTATATTATTCATAGTAAATGTATGTTAATTTACCAGTGTTAAGTGTTCAACCAAAGGGGGTCGACGAACCCAACAAATTTAACGGAGGGTTGCTCCCAGTCTATTTATATAAATTGTGAATTCATAAATTGTAGGAAGATTGGTTTAGAAATAATTCAATATTTATTTTTTTATTTTTCACTGAATCTTTAGCGACGTTTTTAGCGACGTTTATATACGTCGCTAAATACTTTGCTGAGTATGTCGCTGAACGTCGCTAAATACGTCGCTAAAAATATCGCTGAACGTCGCTAAACTACAGACATGACAGTATTGCAAGGTCAATATAACGTCGCTAAAGGTGTCTGTCATGCCCCAGTCCCAAAATACGCAGGACTAGGCCACGTGGCAATGGCCAGCTAATACGACTCCGAGGGATTACCTAATTTAATGGATCCGACGAAGCATACTACGCAGTCCTAAAATACTAACAAGTCTAATATGCTAATATACAGTAGGTAAATGTCTAATCTCATCCACAGAATACAAATAAGAAGGGCTGAAATAAATACTGAAAATAAGTACAAAAACTGAATGTCATAAATATAATCCAAATAAGTCTGATGGGGACAAACCCACTGAAATACAGCAATGGAATAAAAGTGCAGAAAGAAAGATAACTAGACTAGAGTATCAACTAGCTAGATAAGAATACTCTAGTCCGAAACAGTTGCGTACCCAAATCACGGGAACTCCTCTGGAAATGTCTCGAAGTCCTCAGTCACGAATCTTGTCTCTACTCCTGCTCCATAAATGGTCGGGTATAAGTGCTCATCCGGATCTGGAAGGGAACCAGGTCCTCAGAGGGACGTACCAAAATACAAAAATATATGCCATAAAGTAAATATTGTGTAAACTCGAGGGTGATCTAACCAGTTAAGTGAAATACACTTTGAAGATAACCTTGGTACGTATGGGTAGGTGAAAGGTATAAAGCATAGCGTCTAGCCAGAGGCTAAGTACCTGGCATTAGCTGCAAACTGGATGCTGAGAGTATATGCTGACTACATCACCGATCATGATAGCGCACAGCTAGTAACCTCTGCCGGATGTATCGACAAACATATACGCCCATAACCGGGTAACCTGAGCCCATAATCGGGTAACACATGGCCCATAACCGGGTAACACTGAGGCTCACGGTCTCGCAGTTTACTCTGAAACTGCGGCAGCCAAATGTCTATCCCATACGCCTACTAATTGTCTTTTTCGCCCAATGACAATGTACAAGTCGCGAACACGACATGGACATCTCGTACTATAATGCAAGTCGTTATAGAAATAAACAACTAAGCTAAATACCGTCACATGTGCTGCTCATACTGATGGCCAGTTAGTCATGAAGCACGCATTCCTATATGAACTCACTCTGTCACTACCCCATTTCCAGAGTCGAGTATTTTTTTATTATTTTAATTTGGGTTAATTATGTATTATTTATAATTAATTGTATTTATATTTAATTAGTGGTTGTATTATATTTTTATTGATTGTTTTAGGGTTTTGGCTAGCCTGGACCCATGTCAGACCCTAGTGGACCCATGTCCGACCCAACCCACACCCTTGTGAGACCTATTTTTGGATTTAAAATTATTATTATATTTTTAGTGGGTTAGTTGGAGAGATTGGGAGTTAGTTTGAGTGCTTTTGGAACCCAAAACCCAAACCCAAGTGAGAGGAGGGCATTTAGGGCATTTAGAGACTTGTAAACCCTTTATGTGTGTGAGACCCGACCCCTATCCCCCCATTCCCAGCCGTACACAGCAGCTCCCCCTCCCCATTTCTTCTTCTTCACTTCTTCTTCTTCTTCTTCTTCTTCTCCATTCTCCATTTATTCTTCTTTCCTTCTCCCAACTTCAAGTAAGTGTCCTATTCCTTTTCTTTCTTCTTCTATTCTCTATGATTGTTAACCCTAACCTTACATTCTTTTCCAACCTAGGTGGGTAGAGCTTAGAATTGGTGTTAGAGCTTGGATTGGAGGCTTGGAAGCTTGGTATGGTGGATTTGGAGCTTTTTGGAGACTTCGGCTTAGGATTCCAACTCCCAAGAGGTAAATCCTAACTTTCCTCTTACTAATTACTCTTATATAGTGTAATTAGTAGTTTAGAACCTTCCTAGACCTTTAGGCTACCCGTGGGAGGAAGTTGGAACTAGTTGGGTTGTGTTTGGAGACTTTAACACTAGGTTTTGTGTCAATTTTGGGTGGAATCCGAGATTGGCCTAATTTTGGGTGATGCCCTAGGTTAGACGGACCTAGGTAAATGTTGTCGGGTGTCTTGAGGGTTAGTACGTGTCTCCGTTCGGACACGTGAAGTCGTGTCGCGAAGAAACGGGCGTTTCGGGCGTTTTAGGGATTTTCGTCGTCGTCGGTTCTATGTGCGTGCGCATTTTTGCCACGAACCTAGAATTGACGCATTAGCTTTTTTCTAGGATCTAGGCATCGTTTAGAACCCGTGGGTATATTTTGGGCCGATTCCGAGTTGGTTTGGTATACGTTTTAGGAGGTTTTCCGAACCGGACACCACGTGTTCGTCGAAATGACCGAACGGCCATTTCGGCGTGGTTTCTTAGTTTTGGGCTTGTGTGCATGTTGTGTTAGCTTCGGAGAGTGTGTGCTAGAGTTCTCTGGTTATATTTTGTATATATATGTGTGTTTGTGCGTATAGGGGGGTCGTTGGGCGTGAGTTGGGTGTGTGAGTATGTTAGTGAGTGTTTGTGTGAGTGTGTGTTGGTGTTAGTGTATGTGTAGGTGAGTGTGTGTGTGAGTGTGAATGAGTGTTTATATATATATATGAGTTTGTATATATGTGTATATGTATATATATATATATATGTATGTGTGTTTGTGTATATATATATGCATATTTGTGTGTGTGGTTGTGTGTTTGTGAGAGTGTGTGTTAGTGTGTGTGTGAGAGTGAGTGTGTGTGAGTGAGTGTGTGTATATATATATATATACATATATATATATATATATATATATATATATATATATATATATATATATATATGTTTGAGTATGTGTGTGTATATGTATATATATTAGTATGTGTGTGTGTGTGTGTATATATATATATATATATATATAAACACATATCTATATTATATATATATATATATGTGTGTGTGTATATATATAATATAGATATGTGTTTATATATATATATATATATATATATATATATATATATATATATATATATATGTGTGTGTGTGTGTGTGTTTGTATATGTGTGTGTGTGTATTTATATACATAAGTGTGTGTGTATTAGTATATAAGTTAATGTGTGTGTTATATATATATGTTAGAGTGTATATATATATGTGTTGTGATTGTATATATATATATAGAGAGAGATATATTTTATTGTGTGTGGGCGTGTCTGTGTGTGTGCGTGTGGCAGATCAGCGCGTGCCACAGCGAAGCAGTGCACAGCAGCAGCATACGCAGCAGCATCCGCAACAGCAGCATCTAGGCGAGGCATTGGCTAGTAGCTTAGCGAGGGAGAGGGAGATCTATTAGCTAAATAGATTAATAGATAGATTGATTGATGGATAGATGGATTAAGAGATAGATAGATTGATAGGTAAATAGGTAGTTAGATAGATAGAGTTTTAGATAGATAGATAGATATATCTATAGATACATAGGTAGATACATGAATAGATAGATATCTAGGTAGATAGCTATCTAGATAGATAGATACATAGATAAATAGTTAGATAGATAGATACTAGATAGTTAGATAGATAGTTAGATATATAATAGATAGCTAGATTGATAGATATATAGGTTTATAGATGGATAGATAGATAGGTGGTTAGATAGATAGATACTAGATAAATAGATATTAGATAGATAGTTAGATATTAGATAGATAGTTAGATAGATAACTTGATAGATATAAATAGATAGATATCTATAGATAGGTAAATAGATAAATAAATAGATAGACATAGATAGATAGATAGATAGATAGATAGATAGATAGATAGATAGATAGATAGATAGATAGATAGATAGATAGATAGATAGATAGATACATAGATATATTAGATAGATAGATAGGTACATACATAGATAGATTAATAGATAGTTAGATTGATAGTTAGATGGATAACTCTATATATATATATATATATATATATATATATATATATATATATATATATATATATATATATATATATATATATATATATATAACTAGATAGATAGATAGGTAATTAGATATCTATATCTATATGTATATATATATATATATATATATATATATATATATATATATATATATATATATATATATATATATATATATATGTGAGTTTGGGTATATATATGGGTATTTGTGTGTATGTGTGAATAGATATATATATAGATACATAGGTATGTATATATATATGTTAGATATATATTTTCTAGCCTAGATTATTAACTAAGAGTATATGTATACCCATAGATAGCTAACTAGAAGGGTAGTTAGAGGGGTATTGGGCGATATCTCAATACCTTGAGATATCAAGGTATCTCAATACCTTGAGATATCCAAGGTATTGAGTTTCGAGCGGAGTTTTTGAGCAATTGCCTAGGTTTGAGTTTAGAGATAGGTTTTTATGTATATGTGTATATATTTATGCGTGCTGGCATAGGTTTTAGCGGGTATAGGCGGGGTGCGTAGCCTAGGTTGATGTATCGGATACCGAGGGTATCCCGGTATCTCAAGGAGGCGAGTTTGAGGGTTTATTAGCTTAATGACCTAGTTTTGACCTAAAATTTTAGGAGCACCCTAGTTTGACCTAGAGTCGGCCGTAGTTGACCCGGTTGACCGCCAAAGTCAACTTTTGACCTAGATTTGACCCAGAGTTGACTTTTTGACCCAGATTTTATCGGTTTGACCCGTTTGACCTAGAACGACCCTAGAAGCCTATTTTTAGTTATTTTATATCTGTTTAACTCATTAGAAACCTGTTTAACCTTGCTTTTCGCAATAGGTCCTTGCGACACCAGTTCGGATCGCTAGTTGCTCAGGACGTCAGGCGAGTACATTCTCTGATAGTTTTTATTATCTGATGATTATTATGATTCAGATTCTAGTATAGTATCATCTGATTTTCGGGCACAACATGGGACACGGACTGGTATTTCTGGATTCATTTACTTGCGATACATATATTTCATGTTTCTGGCCTCTATTCTGGAATCACTACTGGCATCACCTACAGGCATCACTACAGGCATCACTCATGTTTCAGGCTGGACTCATACTTGATTTATGTGGCGGGTCTTGGATTCACTTGTACTAGTCGGGGCGGGGAAATACTCGAGTAGACATGTAAACATTCCTATCTTGAATCATCAGGAATCACTCCCTCTGGTCTAATCTGGAATGATAGCAGTCGCGCACCCAGTGCGCGGTGAGCCGTACTTACCCCTAGCCGTTTACATGTCGAAATAAGTATTTCAAAGACACTGAGTTCATTCTTTATAGTCTGGACCCTCTTGCATTTCTTGCTGGTCTCACTTATAGTTTCTGGACTTGACTTACTACATGTATTTTATGCTGGACTCACTACACGTTCTTGTGCACAGACTTACTCTTAGTTTAGATTTCTTGTATCCTTCAGTCTTTACTATCTTGCTCTGATATTCATGCATCTTTACTTTTATGCACCAGTGATGTATATATTTCTTGTTCATACTTTATTTCATTCTTCTTGCTACTTGCTATAACTGTTTTATAATTTTTATCATTTAATTGGAACTGCTGTTAGAGGTGTACTTGCTCCAGTCCTGACTGGACATATTATTTCCAGAGTATCCGGAGGATTGGTGTCCAACGTTTTATGGACCTGAGCCTGTCGATGGTGCAGACAGGGACCCTCTAGTTTAGGGGTAATTTTTGGGTTGGTAGCCGGGATTACTAGGACCTTGTTATTTTTTTTAATAGCCTTTGGCACCGGATTTGTCTCCGGTTTTGGATTGAGACCTTGTATTGTATATTATTTTGGATATTGTATTATTATTATTGATGTTGTGGTTGTTGTAGTAGTAGTTGTTGGTTAGGCTTTATAGTTGTTAGACTTCTTTGTTATCTTATCGTGCTTAAATTCCTGATTGAGTACATTGTGATTATCATTATGATATTGTTCCTCCGTTTGGAGTTGAGATCTTGACAGGGTTATATATATTGATTGCGTGAGATTGTTAGCTAGATAGTAGACCTAGATAGCGTTTTACCGCCGATGATGCGGCGTAGGCTGGACGTACCCATGACTCATGCTCGATTTTTTGGGTGCAGGTCGTGACACACTCTGTGACGTATAATGATACGTGTCAAGGCCGGGGGAGTCATATCGATAACTCCACAACTTTAGGTGGGTCCACTAGACACTAGGTCAGACATAAGTCCTAACGTCAACGCTTTCGTTGACTGCATCCGGGTCTTTCTCGGACGCACATAGTTAATATTAAAATAATAAAACATGCAGCTAAATAATATTTGAATTTAAACAGTACAACAAGACAAGGTATACTTGCCTGGGTCCTCAACCTGCGAATGCCAATAACCTCCTCCCGAAGCCTCGCCGAAACGGTCCAGCGACCCTATATATATATAATAATATGATCATCAGTCACTACAATAGTACGCATAGGAAACACTACGTTGCAATTACGAACTGACACAGGGGTCACAACTGGTCATCTAGCTGGGTCGCGTGTGTACGTAGCTAAAACGTACATGTGTCGCAGCCTCAATTACCATGTACACCAAGACAACGAATTAACAAGATACGCTATATAAAACTAATACATATAATACAAAAAATACCCTGTCCTAGCTATCATGTTATAAATATACGTTACAAACTAAATGACGTATAATACTAAATTATAAATCCTAGCAACATATTAGTGTGCATGAAACCAGTGTCTAAACTTTGGTCAACATAATATTCCTTATTAAAATAGCCATAATTATTATGAGGTAATTACCAACATTAATATTATATAAAATATGTTTATTTATACAAACACAAGGGTTCACAAACATTACGTGTCCATACAATAATACGTTGACGTATTCGTACATAACGTAGAGAGGGAAGTATGAATACCTAGTTGATTCGTGTCCGGGGGGGTGTCCGCTGCACGAGGGGGCCGATCTCTGGCGTGTACAGTAACTACGGCAGCTACAGTGGCCGCAGGGGGTGCTCCGGCCATGGCAGCACGTAACAGCAGCAGCTCCGGCAGCAGCTGTAGCGGCAGCGGTGGTGGCAGGGTGGTCGTGGTATGGTGGCGAGTTGCTGGCAGTGTGGCTAAGGTGGTGGTGGAGGTGGTCGGGTCGCTGTGGTGGCTGTGTGGGTGACTGGGGATGATAATGATGGTGTTGTTGATGGTGATCGGGTCGGTGATGTCGGGGGAAATGGTGACGACGGTGGCGATGAAGATGGTGACGACGGTGGCGGTGGAGATGGTGATGATGTTGGCGGTAGAGGTGGCTGTCTGTGGTGGCATGGGATGACTGAGGAAGGAGGGAGTCGGGGTGCGGGTTGCTGGCGGTGGGGATGGTGATGTTGGTGACGGAGGATGGCGGGTGGTGGAGACGACGGTGGTGGCAATGATGGTTGTTGGTGGTGGTGGAGACGGTGAGGTGGGGGTGACGGTGGTGGAGACGACCGGAGTCGACGGTGGCTAAAGGGGTGGAGACGAGCGAAGGGGGAGTCGGGTCGAGGGGAAGAAGGGTCGGGTGATGATGATTATGGTATTGATGATGAACGAAGGAGGAGGCGATGTCGGTGGTTGAGGGTGCAGGAGATCGACTGTGTTGTGGTCGATGTCGATGGGGGGGAACAGGTAGAGGAGGTCGTGGCTGGCGGCGGGGCTATGCTGCGGGAGGTTTTGGATTTAAGGGATGATGGTCGGGTGAAGGGTGGTGATGGTGATGAATTAGGTTTAGGGTTTTGTAGTAATGGTTGTGGTTTTTTTAAGGTTTTAGGAGAGAGAGTTGTGGTGTATATGTAGGAGAGAGAGGGGGGATCTCATTAAGATTAGGTGCTGGGATATTTTTTTAGGGATGTGGGAACCCTCTACATGATGAAGGAATGGCTAGGATGGAGGGATTTTGAAATGGTGGGTGAGGATATGAGGGAATAAAGTTATAGGAAGTACAACAAATGGAGGGGAAATATGTGGGTGGACCGGTCAAAGAAGGGGGATGAGGTTCTTCATGTGTTGGGTCCAATGGGAGAGGGACATCTCATTGCATATTTGCATAAAAGTCCCTTAACAATTAGAAAATTGCACAATTAATGGAATTTAGGATTGGATGAGTCAAAATACCATGTTTGATGTGATGTAGTGGGCTAAAATGGTGTATGGTGTTGAGTATGAACCTAGAGAGTCTGAGTGGGGGTTTGGGTTGGAGTTGGGTCTAGTTTTGGGAGAGGTTGGGTCCTTACACCAATTTAATTAAAATTAGTATAATTAGTGCTCTTTAATTAATTGGAAATACATAGGGTTAAATTTGGATGGGACACAAGTGTCATGGACGTAGTAGACTCATAATAGAATAATATCATAATTTGGGTTATACAAAACGGGTTGAGGTTGTGTCTCCAATTTCGATTGGAACGGACAAAGATGCAAAGTTGGATTTATTTGGATTTAAATATGGACGTTTGTAAGGAATATTGTGCAACTAAAATAAAGCACAAGAGAGAGTAGTTATAAGTTACACAAGGGTCAGAATGGTAGGCTGGCATGTCTAAGAAAAGTGTATAAAATTTGTTTGAAGGTAATAGCTAGTATAGCGCTCCAAATATCGAAGCAACGGTAAGGTGCACTAAGTAATATAAATATTGCATAGTAAATCTAAAATACTGTGTTCTAATTCTAATTGGATCCAAATTAACCCTAGTCTCTCTATCTAAGCTAATTAGACCTAAATTTGGTTGAGAGATTTTACAATCTACCAAACTTATAAGAATTTCGTCCTCGAAATTAAAATAAATATATAATAAGCTATAACTCATCAAGCAATGCTACAGACATACCTAGGACTGGTGGAGCTGGCCTCTGTACTATCTGCTGGGCTCTATCGACATACTGGAAACACTCCTAAGCTTGATGTTGGTTTGATCCGCACCTCAAACACAGTCATAATCTTCTTCTACAATCTTTCTGAACATGTCTCTTCTTTCTGCAAAAGTTACTTGTCGGTAGCTCTCTCTGTTGATACGGCACAATCTTCTGTTGCGTCTGCACTCCTGGATGACGGATTGGTCCTCCTGTTCCTGGTTGTGCCTTAGCTAGTACAACTATACTGGAACGTCTCGATCCTCTGCCAATAGCCTCCTAGATCCTAGCCTCTGACAGAACCTCTTCGTTAGAGAACCTCGCCTGGGTAGTAGTGTACCTCTGTAGCTCGTACGTCAGTCCATGATGGAATCTCCTGGCCTTCTCCAGATCATTGGGTATCAGGACAACACCAATCTGCTAAGTCGACTAAACTCCTTGTCATACGTGTCTACGGTCATACTCTGTTGCTCCATGTGCAGGAACTGGAGTATAGGGCATTCCTGACCATAGCCGGGAAATACTTCGCATTGAAGTACTCTAAGAACTGCTCCCACGTCTGTGTCTTGCCGACGCTGTCTCTATGGAGTCCCACTAGTGATGGGCATTGCCTTTCAGTTGGGCCCTCACTGCGGTCATCCAAAGATTCGGATGTAGCTAAGAAGCCTCCAGTAGCATCTTCGTGTTGGAGACCCAATCAGAGATCTCCTCTACAGTCTCGCTGCCCGAAAAGGTATCCGGCCCATCTGGTAAAATCCTCGAACAATACCAGCTGTCTGAACAGGTGTAGGCGCTGGTGCGGGTGCTGGGGTTGGTGTCCTCTCCAGAACTGCCATCAAGCTCTGTCTTAACATCTCGGTCTGATGCCACTGTGCCTGTATCATAGCTTGGAAGAACTGGAACATCTGTGGCTGTCCCTCCAGATGTGGCATCTGGGGTGGAAAGGGTGGAGGTGATGGCAATGGGACCTTCGGCTGCGTCGTAGGTGTCTCCTCAGATGTCGACCTCTCGGACTACGGCATCGGCGTAGCCCTCAAAGTCTGGCCCTCTAGGTGGTGCATCGGGACAGTCTGAGAAGTCTGGCCCTCAGGCTGCTGCGTCTGGTCTTCAAGAGAAGTCTGGTGCCAATGTATCAGCGGGGTCTGAGGGATCACCGGGGCCTGTGGTGGTGGCTGCTCTCCGGGTAGTCCAGGGGGTGTATCCTTTCTCTGCGCGGTGGCGGATGGCACAATGGCACCGTATGCCTCGCGTCCGCTGCGTAAGTTCATCTTGCTGCAAGAAATAGAGCTTCATTAAAAGAGTACGAGAATAACAAACAGGATGCAGATATTCAATTAATCAAATGCGAAGGAGGTTCAAAGACGTAATCAAAGTGGATGAGATCAAGTAATTTCTATCCTATTGTAGGCTCACTGGGCATGTTGCCATACCACAAGCAATAAATAGGACCTACATGGACCACCACTAAAACTATGTCACGCCCCAGTCCCAAAATATGCGGGACCAGGCCACGTGGCAATGGCCAGCTAATACGACTCCGAGGGATTATCCAATTTAATGGATCCGACGAAGTGTACTACGCAGTCCTAAAATACTAACAAGTCTAATATGCTAACATACAGCAGGTAAATGTCTAATCTCATCCACAGAATACAAATAAGAAGGGCTGAAATAAATACTGAAAATAAGTACGGAAATTGAATGTCATAAATACAATCCAAATAAGTATGATAGGGACAAACCCACTGAAATACAGCAATGAAATAAAAGTGTAGAAAGAAGTAAGATAACTAGACTAGAGTATCAACTAGCTAGATAAGAATGCTCTACTCCGAAACAGCTGTGTACCTAAATCACAGGAACTCCTTTGGAAATGCCTCGAAGTCCTCAGTCATGAATCCTGTCTCTACTCCTGCTCCGTAGATGGTCGGGTACAAGTGCTCGTCCAGATCTGAAAGGGAAACAGGTCCTCAGAGGGACGAAACAAGATACAAAAATGTATGCCATAAAGTAAATACTGTGTAAACTCGAGGGTGATCTAACCAGCTAAGTGAAATGCACTTTGAAGACAATCTTGGTACGTATGGGTAGGTGAAAGGTATAAAGCGTAGCATCGAGCTAGAGGCTAAGTGCCTGGCATTAGCTGAAAACTGGATGCCAGGAGTATATGCTGACTATATTCTGATCATGATAGCGCGCAGCTAGTAACCTCTGTCGGATGCATCGACAAGCATATACGCCCATAACCGAGTAACCTGAGCCCATAACCGGGTAACATATGGCCCATAACCGGGTAACACTGAGGCTCACGGCCCCGTAGTTTACTCTAAAACTATGGTAGCCAAATGTTTGTCCCATACGCCTACTAATTGTCTTCCCCGCCCAATGCCAATGTACAAGTCGTGAACACGATGTGGACATCTCGTACTATAATACAAGTCGCTATAGAAATAAACAACTAAGCTAAATACCGTCACACGTGCTGCTCATACTGATGGCTAGTCAGTCATAAAGCATGCATCCCTACATGAACTCACTCTGTGACGTGTAATGATACGTGTCAAGGCCTGAAAAGTCATATCGATAATTCCACAACTTTAGGTGGGTCCACTAGACACTAGGTCAGACACAAGTGCTAACGCCAACGCCTTCGTTGACTGTACCCGAGTCTTTCTCGGACGCCCACAGTTAATATTAAAATAATAAAATATGCAGCTAAATAATATTTGAATTTAAACAGTACAACAAGGCAAGGTATACTTGCCTGGGTCCTCAAGTTGCGAGTGCCAATAACCTGCTCCCGAAGCCTCGCCTGAACGGTCCAGCGACCCTATATATATAATATAATAATACGATCATCAGTCACTACAATAGTACGCACAGGAAATACTACGTTGCAATTACGGACTGATACAGGGGTCACAACTGGTCATCTAGCTGGGTCGCGTGTGTACGTAGCTAAAAAGTACATGTATTGCATCCTCAATTACCGTGCACACCAAGGCAACGAATTAACATGATACGCTATATAAAACTAATACGTATAATACATAAAATACCCTGTCCTAGATATCATGTTATAAACATACGTTACAAACTAAATGACGTATAATACTAAATTATAAATCCTAGTCAATATATTAGTGTGCATGAAACCAGTGTCTAAACTTTGCTAAACACAGTGTTCCTTATTAAAATAGCCATAATTATTATGAGGTAATTACCAACATTAATATTTATATAAAATATGTGCATTTACACAAATACAAGGGTTCACATATATTACGTGTCCATATAATAATACGTTGACCTATTCGTACATGACGTAGAGAGGAAAGTATGAATACCTAGTTGATTCGTGTCCGGGGGGTGTCCGCTGCACGAGGGGGCCGGTCTCTGGCATGTACAGTAACTACGGCAGCTACAGTGGCCGCAGGGGGTGCTCCGGCTACGACAGCACGTAACAGCAGCAGCTCCGTCAGCGACGGTGGCAGGGTGGTCGTGGTGTGGTGGCGAGTTGCTGGCAGTGGCGGAACGGTGGCTAAGGCGGTGGTGGAGGTGGTCGGGTCGCTGTGGTGGCGGTGGGGGTGACTGGGGATGATGATGATGGTATTGTTGATGGTGATCGGGTCGGTGATGTCGGGGGGGATGGTGACGACGGTGGAGATGGAGATGGTGACGACGGCGGTGGAGATGGTGATGACGGTGGCGGTAGAGGTGGCTGTCTGTGGTGGTGGTAGGGGTGACTGAGGAAGGAAGGAGTCGGGGTACGGGTTGCTGGCGGTAGGGATGGTGATGTTAGTGACGGAGGATGGCGGGTGGTGGAGACGACGGTGGTGGCGATGATGGTTGTTGGTGGTGGTAGAGACGGTGAGATGGGGGTGACGGTGGTAGAGACGGCCTGGGTCGACGGTGGCCAAGGGGGTGGAGACGAGCGGAGGGGGAGTCGGGTCGAGGGGAAGAAGAGTCGGGTGATGATGATGATGGTGTTGATGATGAACGGAGGAGGAGGCGACGCCGATGGTTGAGGGTGCAGGCGGTCGGCTGTGTTGTAGTCGATGTCGAGGGGGGAACAGGCAGAGGAGGTCGTGGCTGGCGACGGGGCTGTGGATTGGGAGGTGTCGGGTTGAAGGGGTGATGGTCGGGTGAAGGGTGGTGATGGTGATGAATTAGGTTTAAGGTTTTGTAGTAATGGATGTGGTTTTTTTTTAGGTTTTAGGAGAGAGAGTTGTGGTGTATATGTAGGAGAGAGAGAGGGGGGGCTCTCCTTGGGATTAGGGCTGGCTGGAATATTTTTTGGGGGAAGGTGGGAACCCTCTACATGATGAAGGAATGGCTAGGATGGAGGGATTTTGAAATGGAGGGTGAGGATGTGAGAGAATAAAGTTGTAGGAAGTACAACAAATGGGGAAAAAATATATGGGTGGACCGATCAAACGATGGGATGAGGTTCTTTATGTGTTGGGTCCAATGGGAGGGGGACACCTTATTGCATATTTGCATAAAAGTCCCTTAACAATTGAGAAATTGCACAATTAATAAAATTTAGGATTGGATGAGTCAAAATACCATGTTTGGTGTGATGTAGTGGGCTAAAATAGTGTGTGGTGTTTAGTATGAACCTTGAGGTTATAAGTGGGGGGTTTGGGTTGGAGTTTTGGGTGAGGTTGGATCCTTACACCAATTTAATTAAAATTAGTGTATTTGGTGCTCTTTAATTAATTGAAAATACATAGGATTAAATTTGGGTGGGACACAAGTGTCATGGACGTAGTAGATTTAGAATAGAATAATGTCATAATTTTGGTTGTACAAAACGGGTTGAGCTTGTGTCTCCAATTTCGATTGGAACGGACAAAGATGCAAAGTTGAATTTATTTGAATTTAAACATGGACGTTTGTAACGAATATTGTGCGACTAAAATGAAGCACAAGAGAGAGTAGTTATAAGTTACACAAGGGTCAGAATGGTAAGCTGACATATCTAGGAAAAGTGTATAAAATTTGTTTGAAGGTAATAGCTAGTGTAGCGCTCCAAATATCGAAGCAACGGTAACGTGCAATAAGTGATATAAATATTGTACAGTAAATCTAAAATACTGTGTTCTAATTCTAATTGGCTCCAAATTAACCCTAGTCTCTCTATCTAAGCTAAATAGACCTAAATTTGGTCGAGGAATTTTACAGTATCGCACAACGTCGCTAAAAAGAAAAAAAATCAGTGACATATACCGATAAACAACACGTCGCTAATTTAGCACCATTACGTCGCTAATATAGCGACGCATATACGTCGCTAGAAAACGTCGGTATAGCAACATTTTGCAATATTTTTTCAGTCAGGGACTACCTTAAAGGCGACTTCATCGAATCGCTACAGACGTCGCTAAAATTATGTAGCGATATTTTTTTGCCATTTAGCGACGTTTTTAGACGTCACTAATTTGACTTATTCTGATAGTGTTCAGCATTTCGGGATGGACGAATCGAAGAAAGTGAGTAACTCCCTTGCGACTCACTTTAAGTTCACTGAGGAGTAGTGTCCATCTACCGAGGACGAGAAGGAAGATATGGAGCGAGTTTCATATGCCTCAGCCGTGGGGATTCTTATGTATGATATGGTATGTACGAGGCCAAAAATTGCTCACGCAGTCGGCACAATTAACAGGTACACTTCTAATCCTGGAAAGTACATTGGAGTGGGGTCAAGTGGATTATACGATATTTTTAGGGTACTGCCGATTGGAGACTTTCATTTGGTGGTGACGAGACAAAACTGGTTGGATATACCGACTCTGATATGGCTGGAGATGTAGAGACGAGGCAGTCGACTTCGGGCTATGTGATAATGTTTGCTGGTGAAGCAGTATCGTGGCAGTCGCGTTTACAGAAGTGTGTTGCCTTGTCGACGACAAAGGCAGAATACATTGCGGCGACGGAGTCTTGCAAGGAGTTGCTGTAGAAGAAGAAGCTGATGCAGGAAATTGGGCTAAAGCAGGAGCAGTATCCTTTGCTTTGCGATAGTCAGAGTGCTATTCACCTTGTAAAGAACCAGACATTTCATAGCCGGTCCAAGCACATTGATACCCGGTATCATTGGATACGGGATACGGTTGATAAGAAGGAAGTGACGCTTGAGAAGGTTCATACAGATGACAACGGAGCAAATATATGTTCACAAAGGTTCTACCAAGAAAAAAGTTTGAGTACTACAAGCGGATCGTCGAGATGACGACCCCCTCCACATAGTTGTGAAGGGGGAGATTTGTTGGAGTGGGTGGGGTTCCCAACCTATGTGAAAAATATTCCGGAGTAGGTTGAGTATTTCTATATATAATAGAAATAACTCAATTTATTTGGATTGGATATACTAAATATAATAGGAATATCTCAATGGATTTGGATTGTATATTACTATATATAATAGGAATATGTCAATGGATTTACATTTGGATTGGATATTCCTATCTATAATAGGAATACTAGTTGTGGGTTTGAGGCTATAAATATGTCTCCTGGCCCTAAAATATCTCTCTCTAAAATAAAAAAATAGTAACAAGGAGAGAAAATTAGGCAAGAGTGCTATTGCAACATTGGAGAGGAGAAAGAAGGATCGGATGCCGTTTCGAAGAAGGAGATCAGTTTCGGATATTTCTCGTTGTCTTTCTTTTTCGTGGTTATAATCTATTTTCTGTTCCAAAAAAGTTGTGGTGATCCGTTTGGATCGGTGAGAAATTTGTAAGGAGTCGGTGTATTTCTTATTCTATTTAGTAGAGGCTTTTCAGGGTTGGACTCCGATCGTCCCGTAGTTTTTTCCGTAAGGATTTTCCACGTCAAAAATCTCTGTGTCTGCGATTTGTGTTTGGCATTTTTTGGTTTGTGCGTTTTTACTCGATTCTCTCGCAGGTACTCTCTGATTTGGAAAACGGTTTCCGCACTTTCGTTCCCAACATATTTTTCACTTTGTCCCATTTCGTCGGACTAAAGAGGCCTAGAACAAAAGCAACGGTTGAAGTAATCAAGCATTGTTAAGTAGGCGTTGTTATGTAAAGAACCCAGCTTGAAACTATTTTTAGTTTTTACATTGCTTTTCTGGAAACTGGACAAGCAATAAGCCTGTCATAAAGCTAACGAACGCAACATCTCATCCCTCTCATGCATATATTTGGCAAGCATCGATCCTTCAAATTAGTATTAGAGAATGATATGGTCATTGTGAACTGATATATTTCTCCAAATTTCCTGACCAACAAGAAAATTATGGACACGAGAAGGAAGAACTTGCATAACCGTGAAAATGAATTGGTGGGCAGAAAGACCCATTTTATTTATATGCAATACACTTATCATGCAACCAAATTAAGAGCATGCAGCAATCATCTTGCGCTAAGAAACAAAAGTAGGAACACAACGATATTATTTGGAATGGCAGTCATCTTTGAGGCATATTATAAACCAAAGAGCTAGCCATATCGTGAATCGCCCATATATATATAATTTCTCTGGTAGCTAAATATATGAGTATGACAACTGACAAGTTTAACCGGATCATAGAACCATTTTTTTTTTTTCCAACACGCTACGGACTCAGTTTGATAGGAGTTTCCACCCCCATCTATGCTAGTCATCATTAGGGAATCAGACTCGTCGTGTGCGTCGCACACTGACATTTTCATCATCGTCCGTAACGCACACCTCGCACACTCCGCACGTTCCAGAGCTCCACGAGACGGCCATGACGTCTTTCGACGTCCGTAACTCAACGCCTCGCTTTGCCTACGACGACGAAGTGGCGCCCCCGACGTCTTAACGACGCCTACGACTGTCGATGCTGTCCAGCCACCCGTTTTCGCACGACGTCCGTATGACGTCTTCACGACATCCTTATGGCGCCGAACGAACGACGGACCGCATGGTCGGCCGTCGTTTATACCTTCATAGACACACTTGTTTATGTTTTTCGGCAAAAATATATAGTTGGACAAAAAGGAGATGTTATAGATAAATTTGATTAATCTTAAATCATTGTTGTTACTTGTTAAGTATTACAGGGAGAAACAAGGTAACCTGGTAATTAGTTACTAAAGAGGCCCTTTCATTTTCTTTCTTTCTTTCTGAATATGCTTCCACATATAGTAGGAAGATTAGGGACTTGAACCAGTCACCAACCATCTAATACTACAGTACCAAATGAAGTACTGTATGAGCTAGTAAAGACTGAAGACAAAGTTCTATAAGATAGTTTGCATGTTTTTCAAAACCTGTTTTATAAGGAGGTACGAAGCATGCTTCATTACAAAAAGGTATCGTGTCGGACACGTATATCAGACACTATGTTGTACTGGACGCTAGATGAGATAACACGACAGGCCATCCGTCTCACCTAGACGTCCGTCCAGAACTCCTGCTGCTCTCTAAGAAGAAGAAGAAAAAGAAGAAGAAGAAGTAGCAAAAGTAAATCAGAATTAGAAAAAGAAAGCGGTAGAAATCAAAAGAAGAAAAAGAAGTAGCAGCATAAATCATAGGTAGTAATCACAATTGAAAAAAAAAAAAAAGAAAACTGAAGAAGTAGAAGAAGAAGAAGAAGAAAAAAATGAAGAGAAAAAACAAAAAATAAAAAACAAATTTCAAATAGAAAACAGAATTTTTTTTTCACTAAAACCGTCTTCCCCTCCTCCCCCCCTGACGACCCTAGCCTAGGCGCGCTTAGGCGAGCGTTGCCACACCCAGAATTTTTTTTTTCATGTCGAGACGAGTCTTCTATGACAACATAGATCAGACAATACTCAAAAACATACTAGGACAAGTCATAATTGATGTCATGTCTGTTTTGTTATGTCTATATCATATTGGTCATATTTATATCTGTGCAACATAGATGAGGAGGTGCAAACAAAGTCGGAAACCAAGAGGTCGGGTCATTTACCATAAAAACTTCGGTTTAAATGTCTTCATTTGACATCAGATCCATGATGTACTCTACCACTACAATAGAGATAGACTCTTGATAAATGCACTACAGAAATTGATCGGGGCTGGTCCAAGTTTTTTTTTTTTTTCTTTTTTTTTAAGAAATTTTTCACTCAAAAATTTACTCAAGGTTAGTCCAAAAATTATTTAGGACTGTCAAAATTTTGACAGTCCTTCCAATAGGTTGGGCTGACAAAATTTTGATAGTCCATCGAACTGCATACTTTATTTAGTACTGTCAAAAATTTGACAGTCCAACATATTGTAAGGACTATCAAAATTTTGACAGTCATAAATAAATTTTTTGACTTGTCATGAGTAAATTTTTGAGTGAAAAACTTAAAAAAAATAACTTGATCCAGCCCCAATCAACTTCTGTAGTGCATTTATAAATGATCTAGATATATTTTAGCTCTCTTTTAACTCTCTTCCACACCGTTTGGTAATGTTGTGAAAATGACAGCCAAGTCCGTCTACATCTCTCCGAACGTGCTTGGATTGAAGATTAAGAGAGTTAAGTAAGAAAAATCAAGTGAAGGAGAAACATAACCATGCTTAATTTGAGTGTGGGGATTTAGGAAGAAGAGTAATAGAGGGTTAAGTGGATATTTGTTTAACTATTTTTTGTCCATTATTTTAACCTTCCAAATCGGAGGGTTAAAGAGGAGGAAGTGAGTGATTTTGTTTAAAAAGTCGTAAATACACCGTATTTAACTCTTTCTTCCACTCAAAAATTCTAATTCAAGCAAGAGTAATTAAACACATTCCATTAAACTTTTTCTCTAATCCAAATAGGTTATATGTATTGACTCTCCTCCCCCTTACTTAATGGTCTGTACCCTACTTTGAGTATTTAACTCCAGCAGGACCCTTGCCGCTGATTGCCTAGCTTTCCCCCTTAACCCACTTGGACCATGTTTTACTCTGCCTAAGCTTATGGGAATAATTTATGATTACGTCTTACTCATTAGATATTTGGTTACTTTCTCTAGCTAAGTGAACAGTTTGTTTATGAACAATTGTTGGTTCAATTATTTACTTGCATAAAGCCCTTTTTTTTTTTTTTTTTTTTGGGGGGGGGGGGTGCGTTTGTTAGGAGTTGAATCAGTTGTTTAAGAGAAGTCCTAGTTGTATGTTGTTGGTACAGTTTTAATTGCTTATATGATTTGTTGTTGATGATGTTTAAATGTACTTGAATGCCATAGATTTATCAGAAATTTAAATTCCTTTTCTTATTTTCAGTGATCATATTTTTTAATGTTTTATATATGATTGGAACGAAAATGGAAATATCATTTATTTGTGCACTTTGACTTGTACCCTAGAGATGAATGCAATTTTCTATAGCCACTTGTCTCATCTTATCCGTAGTCTAGACTGACTCTTTTTCTAGTGCTGGGACATAGAGGTTGCTCTTTGGCTGAATGAGTTTAACTGCAGATCATACTAACATATTTGATGCGATAAATTTCAATGAAGGCTAACTAGATTACTTATGTAAATATAAGACGAGGCGGTGCATCTTTGTCGGCTACGGTCAGGATGAGTTTGGCTATAGACTCTACGATCCAGTGGAAAGAAAGCTCTATAGAAGCAGGGACGTGGTATTCGTCGAGAATCATACCATGACCAACACTCAGGATTCCGAGATGCCTTCTGAGACTGAGGAATTGCCCGAGTTAGAGTCATTTCGCTTCGAGCAGTTTCTAGAGGACATCGCAGAGGATCCAGTTATGAGGGAACTAGTACATGGAGTTGCTCCCAACCTAGATCATCAGCCTGCTGATGGTGGTCAGGGTGAGCCTCAGGAGGATGAGCATGCCGAGGAGGCAGTTCCTGGAGGGGAGGAGGCTGTAGATATACATCCAGCACTAGTGGTTCCGTTGAGAATGAGCGATAGAGAACGTCGACCATATACGAGATACTCATCGGGTGAGTATGTGCTACTGACTGACGGGGGAGAACCCGAAAGTTTCGTAGAGGCTACGGAAGACGAACACAGGTAGGAGTGGATGGAGGCCATGCAGGAGGAGATGAGTTCCTTGGAGTCCAACTCTACTTATGATCTGGTGCAGTTGCCAAAGGGCAAGAAGGCTTTGAAGAATCGATGGGTGTTCAGAGTGAAGAAGACAGATGATGCTACTCGCCCTCGATACAAAGCGAGGTTGGTAGTTAAAGGCTATGGTCAGCGGAAAGGCGTTATGATGAGATCTTTTTGCCAGTCATCAAGCAATCGTCTATACGGGTGGTGCTAGCATTGGCAGCCAGTTTCGATTTGGAGGTCGAGCAAATGGACGTGATGACGGCATTCCTCCACGGTGATCTTGAGGAGGACTTGTACATAGAGCAGCCAGAGGAATTCTGTGAGAATGGCAAGTCACATTTGGCCTGTCGGTTGAGAAAGAGCTTGTATGGTCTAAAATAGGCTCCGAGGCAGTGGTACAGGAAGTTCGAGTCGTTTATGGGGGAGCATGACTATGCACGAACGATGTCTGATCATTGTATTTTTGTGAGGCACTTCGCCGAGGATGATTTCATCATTTTGTTGCTTTATGTTGATGACATGTTGTTGGTGGGTCAGAATGCCACCAGGATAGCAGAGTTGAAGCGCCAATTGGGCACGGCCTTCTCTTTGAAGGATTTGGGCGCAGCGAAGACTATTCTTGGGATGGAGATCAACCGAGAGAGAGAGTCAAAGCTGCTACATTTGTCCCAAAAGAAGTACATTCACCGGGTACTTCCACTACCAAAATATGATGAAATAGCGATGATTTTTAGCGACGTCATATTAAAACGTCGCTAATATTAAAGATTTGAGCAACTCCAAAAATAAACGTTGCTATATGCCGCTGTTGGCAACACATAGTGACATTTAACGACTGTAATTTAGTTTTTAAAAGAATAGTCGCTATAAGCTTCTTTAAGGTCGCTAAACGTCGCTGAGTTTTTTGATTTAGCGACGTTAGCTTTTTTGATTTTTAGCGAAGTATTTAGCGACGTCTATAACGTCGCAAACTTTTAAATTAGCGACGTTTAGCGACGTCTAGTTATGACGTCACTATTTTTTATTAGCGACGTCATAAGTTGACATCGTTAAAATTTTTAATATAGGTTTATTCCCCCCCCCCTTCTGTCTAAATCTTCCCCCAAGAGCCCCCTTCGGCGTCCTCCACAGCCCCCTACTCCGGCGTCCTCCATCCCTACCCCCCTCCCACCGGCTCCCTCATAGCCCCCCCAACTCTGGCGGACCCCCCGAGTACCCCTTCGACGACCTCGGGCTTCTCCTCGTCCTCCTTTAGGTAAACCCTAATCCGATATCTCTCTCTCTCTCTCTCTCTCTCATAGATGCAGACATGACATGACACTGACACAGATATGACACACACATACTGACACTGACACGACACAGACACTGTCACAAAGGGTGTAAACCCTAAACCTAACCCTGACCCGATCTCCCTCTCTCTCTCACAGATGCAGACACGATATGACACAGACACAGACACGACACACACACTGACACGGACACGACACACACTGTCACAGAGGGTGTAAACCCTAATCCTATCTCTCTCTCTCTCTGTCTGAGATACGAACACGATATTTGATAGTGGACACGACACATACACAGACATAGACACGACATGGGATACGACACAGACACATATACTGACTATTGTTACCAACAACTTATCAGACTACTTTTTACCAAAACATAACCCATTATTAGACGGTGTTTTTTAAACTAATCATACGACTTATTAGCATGTGAGTGTCTTATACATTTTATAGAGAAATACTTTTCATAAATACTCAATGTAACGCTCCGCTCCGCGTTGGCGTTATATATCAAGGTGAGTGGGCAGAATTTCGTTCTCTGATTCTTGCACGCTTTAATAATAACCTGAGTTTTTGCTTACAATATTTTTATAAGAGAATGATAGAACTTGCCTTGCATGTTAATGAACGAACTCACCTAGCTTGTCTTTGAAACAAAGTCTGCTAAACGAGAATCCTGAATCGCTTGCTTAGAATGCATGAACATGTTCACTATCGTCTATGCTCCGAGAGAACCATACTGTGCCTGAACGTGTTCAAGTGATAAGTCAGATTGCCCCGCAACAAAGATTGTATTCTGATGGTTCGTCTCGTCTGCATACTAGAGTTTATTTGATAGTGTTCCATGCATTCGCATGCGGTCGGATAATGGCTATTGGTGGAAAGCTGAGCTATATGTGTCACGGCTGCTACAGAGATAGTGGAAAGCAACCATGAGCCACAGCTGCCTCTAGCATCAGATAAAGAGTCATTGGTATGTTGTACAACCAGCTGCCGATCCTGAGATACTCGGGGACCGCCCTGCATATAGCTAAGTCATTGTGTAGGCTTGGATAGTGACTGCCCCTAAGATTGTGCATTGTGTGTCTAGCTTTGCATCTGACCCTGGAGTCGCACGAGACACGCTGCGCACACCCTGAAACATGAACGATTGCTTGCTTGCATATTCAATATGAAATTCTGTTTCCAAACATGTTTCCAAATAATGTAACATGACTCTGCTAGACAACTGCATGAAACGAATCTAGGTAAAACTAAAAAGATCACTAGTAATGTAATGTTTTATAACATGATTACTTAGTGCTTGGTTTGAGTGAATGCATGTTTCTGTTCAGTTGTTTTATCTCACCAGTACTTGTATAAAGTGTTGACCCACCAACAGTTTACTTGCTTGCAGGTACTGGATCGTCCGAGGGAGCGATAGGCGTGCCACAGTCCCGAAGACCCAGAATCCTGGTTTTGATTGTTGCCCGAGAATGCTATCGTATAAGGGGTCATAATGTATGGAACGAACGTGTGCCTTTGCTAAAGAAAACCCAAGTTGCCTCGATTGTCCCGAACACTCAGTTGGCTAAATGCATTGCATTGCAATAAGTCCCTTTCCGCTGCTTACTTGATTGATGCGATGATAGCCAACTATCAACTTAAACGATTGGCCTTGCACGGGCGCAACCCCAGGCCACAAGTGTACGCAAGTACAAAGAACTGGTATGTAAGTGTGTATAAGAACAACAACTAGAACATATGGAAATACAAGATCAATCTATCAAGATACATGTCAAGAATTATCTATCTAAGTGTGTGAAACATCGGTATATCATGTGATCGGCTTGGGACTATATGACTCATTACATGGATTAGCGATCATCCCCAATAGGTCAGGCTAACCAGATGTAACAGCGATGAGGCATGTAAGGGTAAGGCTGCACCGACGTGAGATGTGGGTGAGCTAATGCTGCATGTAAGTTGGGTATGATCACATAAACTACTAATATTTCCCCGTTTTCCCCAGCTAGCACGATGGATTCCAATCACGACTCCTCGTGACAGGTCTAAATGATGCCAACTCGTGTAAAAAACAGTGTCAGAGTCATGTACGCTATACAACAAGATGATTCTATAGAGATAATCAATATAATAAAAACTGTCAGAGAATGTACTCGCCTGTGGTCCTTAGCTGGTAATACCAATGTCCGGGTTCCCAAGTATCGTCTGAATGATCCAACAGTCCTATAGATATATCATAAACATAATACTGTATCAGACATTATATTAATACACAATCAACACTATGATCTTAGGGACTACGCTAGGGTGGCCACGTCTGTCGTTGCTGTGCATAACAGACAGTAAATGGTATGGTCTAGCCAGTACGTTGATCTACATATGGCAGTCTTTTATCATGCTACAGGGTCACCGGTCAAGATAGCTATGGGTATCCATAATTTCGTTAGGGTCACCTAGTACACGGGCATATAATGCCTATTATTATTTATCATAAACATCACTACTACTAATTATAATTTTAATAGATATGTGCATTTAGCTAGTTAATAGAGTTTATATTATACATGTTTATATGCGTAGAGTTTACATACTAATCAATTATACTTTGTACATATATATACTATCCAAAACTTATACCATGTGTACAAATATTAAATATCCATACTAGGATACTTATAATACATATATATATGTACGTATAGATATTATTTGAGAGCATATAATATCTATATACCTATACGCATGCAACTACGTACATACATGCGTATACCGATACATACATATACTAATGCATAACATACGTACATGCGTACGCATTCGAGATTAGGTTCATGTCAAACCTGCGCGCGTGGACAGGGTGGTGATGACGAGACTGGGCTAATCGTCGTGCACGGGGTGCACAGTCGGAATGGGCAGCGGAGACGCTGCTCCGGCGCTCCAGGCGGGCTACGGCTTCGGCAGCGGTGCGGCGTTCAGTTCCGGCGCGGGGTGGTCGAGCAGTTGGGTCGAGTTGCTGCTTCTCCGGTCGACAGTAACGGCGCTCGGCAGCTCGGTCGGTCTCAGGTTGACGTGGGCTTCAGCAATGGTGGCAGCGGCTGCTGCGGGTCTCCGGCTTTAGCGTTCGTGCTCGGGTGTTGGTCAGAATTGGCTCAGGCGGTTAAGGCGAGAGCCCGCGGGTCGTGGGATGAGGCTTCCGGCGTTCGGCGGCTTCAGGTGTTTGCTCGGCGTGGAGTTCGTCGGGTTGTGGGGTGCTGGGTAGCGGATCGACTGACGGAGTCCGGCGCGTCGCGAAAGCGGGGGTAGTCGGCAGGGAGATGAGTAAGGGAAGGGGTCGGCTGAGGCTTTAGGTTTAGGTTAAAAAGAAAAGGAAAAAAGTAATAGTATGTATATATATATGTAGTAGACTTTGGGTTGACCTAGAATTATGTTTGGTCAAGGCCCTATTGGGATTGGGCTTGCCATGGATAATTTCGATGGTTAGGGCTTCAAATAAATTAAAATGAATTTCTAGAATGTATTGGTTCAAGGGTTTGGAGCTATGGTTTCAAGGGGTTGATGTTAAATTACATATTCCAAAAAATCACAAAAAATATAATGAAGGAGAAATGGGTTTTGTTCACGTGTCGTGTCCAACGGTGGACACCTTAATACACTTTGGTATAAGAGTGCCTAACAATTGGAAAATTTCACAGAATAGATTTATTGTCCAATTAACTAAATAAATGCAAGGGGGTGTTCTAAAATCAATTAGAAGTACACAGGACTAATTTTTAAATGGGATACAAGCATCAATTAACAGACTGGTACGTCTAGGACAAGGGTGTGAATCTGTTGGAAGACAATGGCTAGCGTGGCGCTCTAATTATTGAACAACGGTAAGGTGCAACAATCAATTAGAAATCATAATTATTTAGATTAATTATCATGCAATCATTTACTCATTAATTACGAAAAGACGAAAATACCCTTAATCCAAAAAGTGGGGGTGACAAGTCTACCCTCCTTAAAGAATTTTGTCCTCGAAATTAAAATGACTAACACAAGAACAAGCAAACAATTAATGAATTATACCTCAAGTCTCGAAGAGATATGGATACCACTCGCGCATTTCGTCCTCTCTCTCCCAAGTTGATTCTCCTGGAGAGTGATTTCTCCATGCAACACGAACCAAGAGAATAGTCTGGTTCCGCAATATCTTCTCTCTACGATCCAAGATCTCCACCGGTTGTTCACGATAGCTGAGTGTCGGTCCAACTTCGATCTCCGAGTGATCTAATACGTGACTAGGATCTGCCACGTACCGTCTCAGCTGCGACACGTGGAATACGTCATGCACTCCATCTAGAGCAGGCGGCAAGTCTAGTCTATAGGCTACTGCACCGACCCTTGCAAGAATACTGAAGGGTCCGATGTATCGTGGACTAAGCTTTCCTCCTCTGCCAAAATGAATCGTGCCCCGTGTCGGAGAAATCCTTAGGAACACCAAATTGCCAACCTAAAACAACGATCTTAACACGTAACCTAAACAAAACAATCACAAACCAAACAAAACAAATCAAAACAATACCTTAACTCTAGGGGTCTACGGTGACTATCTGCCCAATGCCGCTGTCTGTCCTGCGCCACTCGCAGTCTGTCTCTGATAAGTTTTACCTTTTTTGCTGCATCCACGACCATTTCTGGTCCTAACAAGGCTCTTTCTCCAATATCATCCCAAGATAAAGGGGTACGACACTTCCGTCCATATAAAGCCTCGAATGGTGACATCTGAATGCTGGCCTGGTAGCTGTTGTTGTAAGCAAACTCTACCAAGTGTAAATGATCCTCCCAAGAACCTCCGAGATCCAATACGCAAGTGCGTAACATATCTTCAAGAGTCTGAATAGTCCTTTCAGACGGCCCGTCTGTCTGAGGGTGATATGCAGTACTGAACTTGAGCTGAGTGCCCAAGCTAGACTGCAGGCTCCTCCAGAAATAGAAAGTGAAACGACTATCCCGATCTGAGACAATACTCACAGGAACTCCATGTAATCTGACAATCTGCTGTACGTACATCTCTGCTAGCTTCTCCGTCGAAGTACCCACTTTAAAAGGCAAGAAGTGTGCTGATTTGGTCAACCTATCTATGATGACCCAAATTGCGTCCTTTCCTCCTAGAGAACGAGAAAGTCCCGAAACGAAGTCCATAGTCACGTGCTCCCACTTCCATTCTGGAATGGGTAAAGGTTGAAGCAATCCCCCTGGCCTCTGTCGATCTGCTTTCACCTGTTGGCATACTAGACATCGGGATACGAAGCGTGCTACTTCGTGCTTCATACCATACCACCATACATGCTTCCTCAAATCTCGATACATCTTGTTGGCTCCGGGATGCATTGAGTACTGAGAGCGGTGTGCCTCCTGTAAAACTTCTTCGCGTAGCTCTTCACTTGGCACACACATCCTTGTGCCATGTCGTAAGGATCCATCATGCGCAATAGTGAAGTCGTCTATCAATCCAGCCTGAACTTGTGCCCTAATATTCCTTAGAGTCTCATCATCATACTGCGCAGCTCTAATTCTGTCTATCAGATCTGATTGAATCTGCAGTCCCCACATCTGAATCTCAGCTCCTGGAACTAATACCTCAATTTCCAAGCTCTCAAGATCAGCTAATAAGTGTCTATCCGAAGTCAAGCACATAGCCATTGGGTACCTGCTCAAGGCATCCGCGACTACGTTGGCTTTCCCTGGATGATACTGTAATGAGATATCAAAGTCTTTTTTCAATTCTAACCACCTTCTCTGTCTCATATTTAGCTCCTTCTGTGTAAACACGTACTTTAAGCTCTTGTGGTCTGTGAAGATTTCTACACGCTCTCCGTACAGATAGTGCTTCCACAGCTTTAGGGCAAAGATAATTGCCGCTAACTCCAGATCGTGAGTGGAGTAGTTCTTTTCATGAGGACGTAATTGTCTTGAAGCATAGGCAATTACTTTCCCATGTTGTTGAAGAACGTATCCTAACCCTTTTCCTGAAGCATCACTATAGATAGTGAATCCACCTGTCCCTGATGGCAACGTCAAAACTGGTGCTGTTGTCAATCTTCTCTTCAGCTCATCGAATGCGGCTTGGCATTCTTTTGTCCAGACGAATTCTACATCCTTCTTGGTCAGCCTAGTCATTGGCTCTGCAATCTTGGAGAAGTCTTGTACAAATCTTCTGTAGTATCCTGCTAGTCCGAGAAAGCTCCTGATTTCAGCTACCGTACCGGGGGTAGCTCATGACTTCACTGCCTCTATCTTCTTTGGGTTAACTGAAATTTCGTCACCCGTTACCATATGTCCATGAAATTCAACCTTTTCAAGAAAGAACTCACACTTTGAAAGCTTCCCGTATAATTTCTCTCTCCTGAGAGTTTCTAAGACTATTCTCAAGTGCTCTTCATGCTCTTCTGGGGTTTTTGAATATACTAGAATGTCGTCAATAAACACCACTACAAACTTGTCAACGTATTGATGGAACACCTTGTTCATCAAGTTCATAAATACTGCTGGTGCATTGGTTAAACCAAACGGCATTACTGTAAATTCAAACTGGCCATATCTGGTTTGAAAGGCGGTCTTCGGTATGTCTTCTTTCTTCACTTTCACCTGGTGATAGCCTGACCTCAAGTCTATTTTTGAAAACACCTTCGCTCCGCTCAATTAATCGAAAAGATCATCTATCCTCGGCAGCGGATATTTGTTTTTGATAGTGAGGTTATTCAAAGCTCTATAATCGATACACATACGTACCGTGCCATCCTTCTTGGATACAAATAATACCGGTGCTCCCCATGGCGATGAACTGGACCTAATAAAACCTTTGTCTTGCAGCTCCTCAACTTGTTTCTTTAGTTCTACCAACTTGTTGTTGTTAACTCTATAGATATGTTGTGAAATAGGCTCCGCTCCTGGTATCAAGTCTATAGAGAACCCAACATCTCTGTCTGGTGGCAAACCTGGCAACTCCTCTGGAAATACATCCAGGAACTCCGCTATAAGTGGATGCGGTATTTCTTCTTCTTCCACCCTAGCTCCGTAAAAAGTGCCTCTGCTCCGCTCCTCTGCTCCTCTGGCAATCTCAAACTCTGGCTCTCCTGGTGGTCGAAATACTACTTTACCTCCATGACAATCTATAGAAGCATGGTGTTTACTTAACCAGTCCATTCCGAGTACAATATCGTATTACGGAAGTGGCATGACGAGTAAACTCATGCTCAACTCTCGACCTTCCAATGACACTCTCCGATCCTTGCAACAATCACGGACTAGGATAATGCCTCCTCCTGTCGTGATCTTGCAAGTCCTATCTAATGGTTCCGTTTCTAAATAATGTTTAACGGCATAGGATACAGATACGAAACTATGGGAAGCGCCAGAATCAAATAATGTAAGTATTGGAATAGAATCAAGTAAAACTGAACCTGAAATCATGTCTCCAGCTGGCTCGGCCTCCTCGGTGGTCATGGCGTAAGCTCGTCCTTGTGGTGATCCTCTTTGTTGCTGCTGCTGTTGAGCAAACCTCTCCTGCTGCGATGGAAGTGGAGGTCCTCTCTGCTGGCCTCCTGGTATAATAGGTGCTCTGGCTGGTCCTCTCTGTGCTGCTCCTTCCCCTTAGCGAGTCTGAATAGTTGGGCAGTCCCTCAGCTGATGTGCTGCTGATCCACACGATAATCAAGTGCCCAACCTTTTTCTACAGATGTCTCTTGTATGTCCCATCTTTCCACAATACGAACATGGGGCAACGAGTTGATTATGTCTTTGTGGTTGCTGTTGTTGAGCATGTCCTCGAATTGGTGCCTGTTGCTGGTGTTGCTGCTGGTGTTGTTGCTGGTGTGGCCTATGTTGTTTTTGAAAGTATGGGCGCTTGGCTCGTCCTGTGTTACCTCCTGTTGCTCCAGATGTATCGCGTCCTCTCTTGGGCCAGAGGTCCAAGTCGTCTTCGGCAATCTGGGCATCCATCAGAATACTCTCAAATGTAGCAGTATGTCGTCCCGAAGCACGAGACTTGATCTCTCTATTTAATCCCTTCCTGAATTTTCGAGCTCTGTCTCCTGGGTCTCGAACCATCGATGGTGCAAATCGAGTCAATCGACAAAACTCTGCAGCATATTCGTCGACTGACATGCCTCCTTGGACTAAGTCATGGAACTGACTTTCTAATGCTCCTAAGGCTACGTCAGGAAAGAATTTCTCTTTGAAGAGTTCCTTAAAGTCCTCCCAAGTAAGTCCTTCAGCGGCGAGTCTCGGCTCTGTACGATACCACGTCAGTGCGATATCAAACATCTGGCTGCCAGCGGCCTCTATCTGAAGAATCTCTGGAATCTGTGATAAGTGCAGATTCCTCTCTATGTCTTCTAACCATTCGTCAGTATATAGTATTCCTTCGGTGACTTTGAACTCTCAAGGCATCATCCTCTTAAAGTCCACTATGGTACCGGGCCTCTGTTGTTGTTGACCTTGATGTTGCGGTTGTCGTGCTACTCTCTCCACATCTTGGAGAGTCACCTGATGAGCATTCTCCATGCTCTCTCTCATCAGTTCGGTCTGCGCCTGGTGTGCTTCTGCTTGCATTCTCTGAGCCTCAGCTTGAACACGCTGAGCCTCTGCTGTTACTCTCTGGGCCTCTAGCATGCCCTGCATCAATGCGAACATCTGTGCCCCGTCAGCGGGCACTCCTCTGGGAATCGGTGTCGGTGGTGGTGGAAGGTTGTCTGTCATAGCTGGGGCAATCCTCTGTATAGGCGAAGGAGGAATCCCGTTAGTTGCAGACACTCCCACACGAACAGGAGATGTAGGAGGATCTCCAGGTATCTGTTCGTCAGGTTGAGAGGTGGCAGTCCTCTCTGAATTGGCTGCTCCCATTCTCATGGATCTAGAATTCAGCGACATCCTGAATATAGATCAAAGAATCAATTAAGGTGATAGATATGATATTATCAAGGAAGGACACTAAAGTGCTAAAGGAAGCAATCCATTAGAGTAGCAATATGAAGTTCAGAATTTTCTAGTGTGATTGAGCATATTCTCATCCTAGATCCTATTTCCTATATCCTAGCACAGGCTCGCAGCGGTACAACTAAGTTGTCGTACTACCACGATATCGCATAACTTGCGAAACTAGACCTGCATGGGCCACCACTAAAAATGTGTCACGACCCGCACCCGGTGTAGGGGCACGAGAGCGTGGTTACGTCCAGCCTACGCCGCAACATCGATGGTAGAACGCTGTCTAGGTCACAGTAATACTATATAACTAAACACCTGTCAATGATATCCATCTCCATAAGGAGGTCAATATACATCTCACAATGTAACTCAATTACAACAACTATAAGGCACGATAAAAGATAAAGAAAATGACATAGTTAAACACCATGTCTCAAACATAAAGATAACTCACAGTCTAGCTGTCCAACACAAGTCTCCAATTAAACTTAACATAAGTCTAAACATAAACTGAAATAACCTCCATAAGTCTCAAGCATAAATAAATACTGTTTAGATAGCTGTAGGCAATGCCTCATCTAGAAGCATGGTCTCCTCTAGGATCTCTGGTACATAGTCTGCATCTATACCTGGTCCGTAGTGCATGGTACAGAAATCCTCAAGATTCTCTGGAAAAAATATCCAGTCAGGATTGGAACGAAAATACACCTCTAACAACAGTTCCACATATATTGACAAAAACTATAACACAGTGTAAAGAAATACAAGACAGATATGAAATACTGGCAATAAGAAATACTGGAACAAAGTACTGGAACATCATCATCAATATGCATCTGACAAGGAATAGAACTACAAGTGTACGCAAGTACAAAGAACTGGTATGTAAGTGTGTATAAGAACAACAACTAGAACATATGGAAATACAAGATCAATCTATCAAGATACATGTCAAGAATCATCTATCTAAGTGTGTAAAATATCAGTATATCATGTGATCGGCTTGGGACTATATGACTCATTACATGGATTAGCAATCATCCCCAACAGGTCAGGCTAACCAGATGGAACAACGATGAGGCATGTAAGGGTAAGGCTGCACCGACGTGAGATGTGGGTGAGCTAATGCTGCATGTAAGTTGGGTATGATCACATAAACTACTAATATTTCTCCGTTTTTCCCAGCTAGCACGATGGATTCCAATCACGACTCCTCGTGACAGGTCTCAATGATGCCAACTCGTGTAAAGAACAGTGTCAGAGTCATGTACGCTATACAACAAGAATTATAGAGATAATCAACATAATGGAAACTGTCAGAGAATGTACTCGCCTGTGGTCCTTAGCTGGTAATACCATTGTCTGGGTTCCCAGGTATCGTCTGAATGATCCACCAGTCCTATAGATATATCATAAACATAATACTGCATCAGACATTATATTAATACACAATCAACACTATGATCTTAGGGACTACGCTAGGGTGGTCACGTCTGTCGTTGCTGTGCATAACAGACAGTAAATGGTACAGTCTAGCCAGTATGTTGATCTACATATGGCAGTCTTTTATCATGCTACAGGGTCACCGGTCAAGATAGCTATGGGTATCCATAATTTCGTTAGGGTCACCTAGTACACGGCCATATAATGCCTATTATTATTTATCATAAACATCACTACTACTAATTACAATTTTAATAGATATGTGCATTTAGCTACTTAATAGAGTTTATATTATACATGTTTATATGCGTAGAGTTTACATACTAATCAATTATACTTTGTACATATATATACTATCCAAAACTTATACCATGTGTACAAATATTAAATATCCATACTAGGATACTTATAATACATATATATATGTACGTATAGATATTATTTGAGAGCATATAATATCTATATATCTATACGCATGCAACTACGTACATACATGCGTATACCGATACATACATATACTAATGCATAACATATGTACATGCGTACTCATTCGAGATTAGGTTCATGTCAAACCTGCGCGCGTGGACAGGGTGATGATGACGAGACGGGGCTGATCGTCGTGCACGGGGTGCACAGTCGGAATGGGCAGCGGAGACGCTGCTCCGGTGCTCCAGGCGGGCTACGGCTTCGGCAGCGGTGCGGCGTTCAGTTCCGGTGCGGGGTGGTCGAGCAGTTGGGTCGAGTTGCTGTCCGGTCGACAGTAACGGCACTCGGCGGCTCGGTCGGTCTCCGGTTGACGTGGGCTTCAGCAATGGTGGCAGCGGCTGCTGCGGGTCTCCGGCTTCAGCGTTCGTGCTCGGGTGTTGGTCAGAATTGGCTCAGGCGGTTAAGGCGAGAGCCCGCGGGTCGTGGGATGAGGCTTCCGGCGTTCGGCGGCTTCAGGTGTTTGCTCGGGGTGGAGTTCGTCGGGTTATGGGTTGCTGGGTAGCGGATCGACTGACGGAGTCCGGTGCGTCGTGGAAGCGGGGGTAGTCGGCAGGGAGATGAGTAAGGGAAGGGGTCGGCTGAGGCTTTAGGTTTAGGTTAAAAAGAAAAGGAAAAAAGTAATACTATGTATATATATATAGGTAGTAGACTTTGGGTTGACCTAGAATTGGGTTTGGTCAAGGCCCTATTGGGATTGGGCTTGCCATGGATAATTTCGATGGTTAGGGCTTCAAATAAATTAAAATGAATTTCTAGAATGTATTGGTTCAAGGGTTTGGTGCTATGGTTTCAAGGGGTTGATGTTAAATTACATATTCCCAAAAATCATGAAAAATATAATGAAGGAGAAATGGGTTTTGTTCACGTGTCGTGTCCAACGGTGGACACCTTAATACACTTTGGTATAAGAGTGCCTAACAATTGGAAAATTTCACAGAATAGATTTATTGTCCAATTAACTAAATAAATGCAAGGGGGTGTTCTAAAATCAATTAGAAGTACACAGGACTGATTTTTAAGTGGGATACAAGCATCAATTAATAGACTGGTACGTCTAGGACAAGGGTGTGAATCTGTTGGAAGACAATGGCTAGCGTGGCGCTCTAATTATCGAACAACGGTAAGGTGCAACAATCAATTAGAAATCATAATTATTTAGATTAATTATCATGCAATCATTTACTCATTAATTACAAAAAGACGAAAATACCCTTAATCCAAAAAGTGGGGATGACAAGAAGATGCGTCGACCTCAAGGAGAGCAAACTGGCGAGTATGAAGAGCCACGATTGTCACGTATTCATGGAGAGGTTAATTCAGATTGTATTTCAGGAATTTTTACCGCAGGTCATTTGGGATCCATATACAGAGCTCAGCATATTCTTTAGAGATCTTTGTTCTACTAAGTTGCTCGTCGATCGTCTAGAAAAGCAAGAGAAGGACAATGCGGTAACATTGTACAAACTCGAGAAGGTATTTTCTCCTGGATTCTTTGACTCTATGGAGCATTTGCCAATTCATCTTTCCTATGAGGCACGTATTGGTGGTCCTGTCGGTTATCGGTTGATGTACACGTTCGAGCGGTATCTGAATCACTTAAAGAGAAAGGTAAAAAATAAGGCACGGGTTGAGGGCTCTATTCGTGAAGCTTATGTTCTCGAGGAGATTACAAACTTTTGCTCGATGTATTTCAACCCTTATGTTGCTACTAATAGAACAAGAGCTCCAAAAAATGACGACGAATATCAGGAATCTAATGATGCAATAGTGAAAGTATTCAATGCGTCCGGAAAGCCTTGGGGGAAAATAAAGAAGAGATATTTGAATGACGACGAGTTAAGGGCTGCTCAGTTGTATATATTACTCAATTGCGATGAGAATGAAGTGGAAAAACTAGAGGGGTAAGTAATTTATACGTCCACGTTTACGTCATCTCAATGTAATAGTATAAGCTACTATTATGCTACTAATCATCGGTTGCGTCATTGTTTTTCAGCACATATAATGATAAGTTGAGGTCGGTTAGACCCTATATAAGAGACAAAGAAGTAGAACAAGAAATGAGACATCATTTTTCTTCTTGGTTGAGCGTATATGTAAGGAGCTCGGTAATTACTTTTTCTGTATGCACTTGCACAATAAATAACTTACTATCGCTACTTTGGTATTTAGGTCGATTGTCTAATAACACCCGAAACTGAATCTATTAGAACTCTAGCCAAGGGACCAATTATTACCGTCAAAATATAACCAAGTTACTGTGTGAATGGGTTTAGGTTCAAGTCAACAAATGCTCCGATCAGAGACAGCTTTCTGGATCTTGATTTCACGAAAAATAGTTGTTTGTGTATCAAATCTTTGAACTACAAAGACGTCGATCCAGGCAATGATTTATTTGGCATCTTACGAGAGACTATGGAGTTGACATATAATTATGGCACAAAACTTGCTAAGATCGTGCTATTCAAGTATGAATGGTTCGATCCGATTCAAGATCAAGGTTAAAATATTGACAAGCATGGTCTTGTGGATATAAACTACAAGCGTAGATATCAAGGCTACGAACCATTTGTCCTATCAAGTCAGGCTCAACTCGTGTACTTTACAACTTATCCTAGACGGGGGACAACGAGGTCGGATCGGTGGGCAGTATGCAAGACTAAAGCTAGAAATACCTTTGACGTTGACGAAATAGCTTATCAGGAAAACGAGCTACCTCTTGTAACAAATATTGTAGATGTGCACTAAACGGAAGTTACTCATTACACGACTAATAATGTAGAAGAGGTAGAATTATCTGAAGAGGAAGACGAAGATGAAGACGAAGTAGATAAAAGTGAAGATGAGGAGGAAGAGAAAGAGGAGGACGAGGAAGGCGAACAAGATAAATTTTTTGAAGATGATTGAAAAAAATATTTTGCCTGTAAAATGTACTATATTTTGACTGTAGAATGTACTTTTTTGACGAAGATAGGTATTATATTTTAACTGTAGAGTGTACTATCCATTTAGATTTATGACACTACTAGTTATTTACTATGCAATTCTATTAATGCTGTGAGATATGCATAACTTTTGACTGTAGAATGTACTATATATTTTTTTATTTGTTCTATCATCATATGTTGTTATCAGATATGACAGGACGATGTGGAGAGTTTGGCAGGTCCCAAGGTAGACGGAGTGCTCCTCTGGTACTTCCTACTGTTGGTTCTGGATCCTCGGTGCCTAGTACTCCAGTATATCGACCAGTCACATCTCCAACTACGACAACGTTACGTGGCAGCACTCCTGGGACGAGTAGTTATAGGCCTGATACTACCTCGTCCAGCGTTCCTCCTGCTGACGGAACCATGGAGACAGATGAGCATATGGCGAAGGTTGAGCTGACGTCATTCCAACATCAGCTAGATCCTCCATGCGCATCTCCGGACGAGACGAGGACGGAGATTTGGGCCGACGATACAAAGTAAGTCAATTAGATAGTTTAGCATCATATATATCGTGTATTTCTTTATTCATCATATATTGACTTTTTCGATAAAAATAATTATCTCTGTATAGATATCGTACCTCGTCGGTACAGAGACGCTTGTGCCACTTTCTGAGGTACAACTATGGTGGCCCTTAGATCAAATACTCTGATGCTCCGGATAAGAGGAAGGCATTCGGGTTTGCGCACTTCAAGGTAAAAGTATATTATATCAATCATCTAATTTATGCATATTATATAACTTATTAAATTACTTATTGTAGCAAACGTATTTCTATCCACCGCACCGGGCCGAGTTGATCAAGCAGATATTTCCTGCCGTTGTCGCCGAGCTGATCCGTGATGCTCTGAATGACCAGAAGGCTCATGATCGTGAAGGAAAACCGATCCAAGGTTGGATCATGCCTGAGCAGTGGATTACGATGAGGGCTAGATTCGATGATCCGAGGTACAAGGAAAGGTCTGAGAAGGCCAAGGCGGCTAGGCAGAAGGCAGCAAAGTGGTGTGGTGGCTCGATTCCGATGACGGAATATTTTTGTCATTTGATATATTTTTTATTTTAGATATATTATTTTAATACAAGTACGATAAAATGGTAGTATGATAAAATATTTAATTTTAGTACAAAATAATATAATTTTAGTAGGTACAGAGGGGTGATAATGCAAACATGGTGACCGTCTTCCTGGCCACCTATCGAAAGGGCAAGAATCTCATTGATGAGAGTGTCTCGCAGACCTATGTAAGTATTACTTTACTTTGTGTTAATTTTAATATAACTTATGCAATTATCGAGTATCCAAACTATTCTAGGCCGAGTATCTTAGGCTGCGTGAGCGGGCGACTGCTAGTGCACCAACAGCGGGAGAGGCTAGTACTTCCTCGCAGCCCTCTCCAGCTCCATCGGCGGACGAGCTATGGGTGACCGTCACTGGTGGTCTCCAGAGGGGTACATACTACGGTACGGGTCCTATGTCGCCCTTCTTGCGACGCAGTCATCTAGGGCCTCTACGACAAGTGCGCATTCCCCACAGCCCTCGCAGTCGTCGGCCCGAGTCCGGAGACCATTGACCGTCAGATTGCATCTCTCCGTGACGGAGTTGCTGCGAAGGATGGAGGAGCAGCCCCTGTCCCAGCCGCAGGCGGACGATGCGATGATCATCGCACGATTTGATATGCTCGAGCGCAGCATCATGGAGCTCAAGGATATGACAGCTGATCTTAGAGCGTCGACAGAGCGCAACGTGATGGAGCTGCAGGCATCACAGCTGTCCATGGGCGAGAGATTGACGATGATGCAGGATTTAATGGTTCATAGAGTACGAGGTTGTTATCTACCATGGATTCCTACAACCATCGACTAGCAGAGTTGGAGTAGATACGTCCTCCTGTTGCGCCTTCATCGACACAGACTCCACCGATGTCACTGCCTTCTCCATCGACATCAGTGTCAATTTCACGGGAGCAGTATGATATGTTCTTATCCCTAATGCGTGCCGTTGGTCATCCTACTGCAGATCCGCAATAGTCCTATTTAGGATAGTTTTTTGATTGTTTGTATTTTGACCTATGATATTTGGTCATTTATGAATATTCTTTATTTTTGAGGCTTTCAGACTTTATTTCTTGCACTCGGTTGTGTTGATATTTATTGTATTCTTTACGACGAGATTTTCTCCTGACTCGGTTTATAATCTCAATATTTCGTTTTCTTTAAATTTTACTATATTATTCATATTAAATGTATGTTAATTTGTCGGTGTTGAGTGTTCAACCGAAGGGGGTCAGCGAACCCAGCAAATTCAACGGAGGATTGCTCCAGGTTTATTTGTATAAATTGTGAATTCATAAACTGTAAAAAGATTGGTTTTGAAATAATTTAATATTTTTTTTATTTTTTTCTGAATCTTAAGCGACGTTTTTAGCGACGTACTCAGCGACATATTTAGCGACGTATATATACTGAACGTAGCTAAATACGTCACTAAAACTGTCGCTGAGTACGTCGCTGAACGTCGCTAAACTGCTGACATGGCAGTATTACCAGGTCAATATAACGTCGCTAAAGGTGTCGCACAACGTCGCTAAAAAAATTAGCGACATATAGCGACAAACAACACGTCGCTAATTTAGCAATATTACGTCGATAAACGTTGCTAATATAGCGACGCATATACGTCGCTAGAAAAAGTTGGTATAGCAACGTTTTGCGACGTTTTTTCGGTCAGCGACTAGCTTAAAGGCGACTTCATCGAAACTTTCCTACAGACGTCGCTAAAATTATTTAGCGATATTTTTTTGCCATTTAGCGACGTTTTTAGACGTCGCTAATTTGACTTATTCTGGTAGTGTTTAGCGTTTCGGGATGGACGGGTCAAAGAAAGTGAGTAACCCCTTACGGCTCACTTTAAGTTCACTGAGGAGCAGTGTTCATCTACCGAGGACGAGAAGGAAGATATGGAGCGAGTTCCATATGCCTCAGTCGTGGGGAATCTTATGTATGGTATGGTATGGTATGTACGAGGCCAGATATTGCTCACACAGTCGGCACAGTTAGCAGGTACACTTACAATCCTGGAAGGGTACATTGGAGTGGGGTCAAGTGAATTCTACGATATCTTCAGGGTACTGCCGATTGGAGACTTTAATTTGGTGGTGACGAGCCGAAGCTGGTTGGATATAGCGACGCTGATATGGCTGGAGATGTAGAGACGAGACAATCGACTTTGGGCTATGTGATGATGTTTGCTGGTGGAGCAGTATCGTGGCTATCGCGTTTACAGAAGTGTGTTGCCTTATCGACGACAGAGGCAGAATACATTGCGGCGACGGAGGCTTGCAAGGAGTTATTGTAGATGAAGAAGCTGATGTAGAAAATTGGGCTAAAGCAGGAGTAGTATCCTTTGCTTTGCGATAGTCAGAGTGCTATTAACCTTGTGAAGAACCAGATATTTCATAGCCGGTCCAAGCACATTGATACCCAGTATCATTGGATAAGGGATGCGGTTGACAAGAAGGAAGCAACGCTTGAGAAGGTTCATACAGATGACAACGGAGCAGATATATGTTCACAAAGGTAGTACCAAGGGAAAAGTATGAGTACTACAGGCAGATCGTCGGGATGACGATCCCTTCCACATAGTTGTGAAGGGGGAGATTTGTTGGAGTGGGTGGGGTTCCCAACCTATGTGAAAAATATTCCGGAGTAGTATTCAGTATTTCTACATATAATAGAAATAACTCAATTAATTTGGATTGGATATTCCTAAATATAATAGAAATATCTCAATGGATTTGGATTGGATATTCCTACCTATAATAGGAATATGTCAATGGATTTGGATTTGGATTTGGATTGGATATTCCTATCTATAATATGAATGCTAGTTGTGGGTTTGAGGCTATAAATATGTCTCCTGGCCCTAAAATATCTCTCTCTCTAAAATAAAAATAAAAAGCAACAATGAGAGAAAATGAGGCAAGAGTGCCATTGCAACATTGGAGAGGAGGTTTCGAAGAAGGAGATCAGTTTCGGATATTTCTCGTTGTCTTTCTTCTTCGTGGTTATAATCTATTTTCTATTCCAAAAGAGTTGTGGTGATCCGTTTGGATTGGTGAGAAGTTTGTAAGGAGTCGGTGTATTTCTTATTCCATTAGTGAAGGCTTTTCAGGGTTGGATTTCGATTGTCCCGTGGGTTTTTCCGTAAGGATTTTCCACGTCAAAAATCTCTCTGTCTGCGATTTGTTTTGGCGTTTTTTGGTTTGTGCGTTTTGTTCGGTGCTCTCGCAGGTACTCTCTAATTTGAGAAATGGTTTCCGCACTTTCGTTCCCAACACATTTTTTATTTTGTCCCCCTTCGCCGAACTAAAGAGACCTAGAACAAAAGCAACGGTTGAAGTAATCAATAGAATTATGGCAAGTAGGCATTGTTAAGTAGGCGGTAAAACTAAGCTAAATCTCGTATGTACTGTACTGTGACAATCCTTTGTTGGAATTTGACGGAAGAACATCCTTCAAAATTTTCAAATTCTAAAAGTAGGAGGGACCAAGAGATGATTATATAGATTTTGAATATCCATCCAATACCAACTGCTATCAACTGTTATGTAAAGCACCCAGCTTGAAACTATTGTTAGTTTTTACATTGCGATTCTGGAAGTTGGACAAGCAATAAGCCTGTCATAAAGCTAACGAACGCAACATCTCAAGCCACTCATGCATATATTTGGCAAGCATCGATCCTTCAAATTAGTATTAGAGAATGATATGGTCATTGTGAACTGATATATTTCTCCAAATTTCCTGACCAACAAGAAAATTATGGACACGAGAAGGAAGAACTTGCATAACCGTGAAAATGAATTGGTGGGCAGAAAGACCCATTTTATTTATATGCAATACACTTATCATGCAACCAAATTAAGAGCATGCAGCAATCATCTTGCGCTAAGAAACAAAAGTAGGAATACAACGATATTATTTGGAATGGCAGTCATCTTTGAGGCATATTATAAACCAAAGAGCTAGCCATATCGTGAATCGCCCATATATATATAATTTCTCTGGTAGCTAAATATATGAGTATGACAACTGACAAGTTTAACCGGATCATAGAACCATTTTTTTTTTCCAGCACGCAACGGACTCAGTTTGATAGGAGTCCCCACCCCCATCTATGCTGGTCATCATTAGGGAATCAGACTCGTCGTGTGCGTCGCACGCTGGCATTTTCATCATCGTCCGTAACGCACATCTTGCGCATTCCGCACGCTCAAGAGCTCCACGAGACGGCCATGACGCCTTTCGACGCCCGCAACTCAACGCCTCGCTTTGCCCACGACGTCGAAGTGGCGCCCCCGACGTCTTAACGACGCCTACGACGGCCGATGCCGTCCAGCCACCCATTTTCGCACGACGTCCGTACGACGTCTTCACGACACCCTTACGGCGCCGTACGAACGACAGGCCGCGTGGTCGGCCGTCTTTTATACCCGTGGTAGAATGGTGCGGGACCCCGCCCGCACGACGTTCTTGCCGTTGAGTTTCATGCACGGTCGTCCCATCCTGTCCCACGTCAGCTCAGATAGTGCCTACTGTCATCAGGTCTCTGATGGTGCGCTCGTGGACTCCCCTCCCTATCGAGTCGCACATGCAATCTCATCATCGCCCGGATCTTAGAACCATTAGATCCCTACATATTATGATATCATGACACGACACAAACAGATATCTTCGTATGATTACTCTACATGCATATATATAAACTTTCATTTCAGCTAGCATCCTGTCAAAATATCCTCAGAATATATACTTCTACATATATTCACCATTTTTTCTAGACACACTTGTTTATGTTTTTCGGCAAAAATATATAGTTGGACAAAAAGGAGATGTTATAGTTAAATGTGATTAATCTTAGATCATTGTTGTTACTTGTTAAGTGTTACAGGGAGAAACAAGGTAATTAGTTACTAAAGAGGCCCTTTCATTTTCTTTCTTTCTTTCTTTCTGAATATGCTTCCACAGATAGTAGGAAGATTAGGGACTTGAACCAGTCACCAACCACCTAATACTACAGTACCAAATAAAGTACTGTATGAGCTATACTCGCTAGGTAAAGACTGAAGACAAAGTTCTATAAGATAGTTTGCATGTTTTTCAAAACCTGTTTCATAAGGAGGTACGAAGCATGCTTCATTACAAAAGGGTATCGTGTCGGACACGTATATCATACACAATGTTGTACTGGACGCTAGATGAGATAACACGACAGGCCACCCGTCTCACCTAGACGTCCGTCCAGGACTCCTACTACTCTGTAAGAAGAAGAAGAAGAAGAAGAAGAAGAAGAAGAAGAAGTAGCAAAAGTAAATCAGAATTAGAAAAAGAAAGCTGTAGAAATCAAAAGAAGAAAAAGAAGTAGCAGCATAAATCATAGGTAGTAATCACAATTGAAAAAAAAAAAAAAAAACTGAAGAAGTAGAAGAAGAAGAAGAAGAATAAAAAACTGAAGTGAAAAAACAAAAAATAAAAAACAAATTTCAAATAGAAAACAGAAAAAAAAACTTGACTAAAACCGTCTTCCCCTCATCCCCCTGGACGACCCTAGCCTAGGCGCGCTTAGGCGAGCGTCGCCACATCCAGATTTTTTTTTTCCATGTCGAAACGAGTCTTCTATGACAACATAGATCAGACAATACTCCAAAACATACTAGGACAAGTCATAATTGATGTCATGTCCGTTTTGTTATGTCTATATCGTATTGGTCATATTCATATCTGTGCAACATAGATGAGGAGGTGCACACAAAGTCGGGAACCAAGAGGTCGGGTCATTTACCATAAAAACTTGGGTTTAAATGTCATCATTTAACACCAGATACATGATGTACTCTACCACTACAATAGAGATAGACTCTTGATAAAGGCACTACAGAAGTTGATCGGGGCTGATCCAAGTTTTTTTTCTTTTTTTCTTTTTTTTTTTAAGAATTTTTGACTCAAAAATTTACTGAAGGGTAGTCCAAAAATTTATTTTCCTATAGGTTGGGCTGACAAAATTTTGATAGTCCATTGAACTGCATACTTTATTTAGTACTGTCAAAAATTTGGTAGTCCAACATATTGGAAGGACTGTCAAAATTTTGACAGTCCTAAATAAATTTTTTGACTTGTCCTGAGTAAATTTTTGAGTGAAAAACTTAAAAAAAAAATAACTTGCCCCAGCTCCAATCAACCTCTGTAGTGCATTTATAAATGATCTAGATATATTTTAGTTCTCTTTTAACTCTCTTGCACACTGTTTGGTAATGTTGTGGAAATGACAGCCAAGACCGTCTACATATGTCTGAACGTCCTTGGATTGAAGACTAAGAGAGTTAAGTGAGGAAAATTAAGTGAAGGGAAAAAATAACCATGTTTGGTTTGAGGGTGGAAGTTTAGGAGGGAGAGTAATAGAAGGTTAAGTAGAGGTTTGTTTAACCATCTTTTGTCTATTTTTTTAACCCTCCAATCGGAGGGTTAACGAGAAGGAAGTGAAGAAGTTTGTTTAAAAAGTCGTATATACCGTATTTAACTCTTTCCTCCACTCAAAAATTCTAATCCAAACAAGAGTAATTAAACACATTCCATTAAACTCTTCCTTCCATCCAAACAGGTTATATGTATTGACTCTCCTCCCCCTCACTTAATCCCACTTAATCATGTTTAATTTTTTTTCCACTCAATCTAAGCAGACCATGTACCCTACTTTGAATATTTAACTCCAGCAGGACCCTTGCCGCTGATTGCCTAGCTTCCCCCCTTAACCCACTTGGACCATGTTTTACTCTGCCTAAGCTTATGGGAATAATTTATGATTACGTCTTACTCATTAGATATTTGGTTACTTTCTCTAGCTAAGTGAACAGTTTGTTTATGAACAATTGTTGGTTCAATTATTTACTTGCATAAAGCCCTTATTTTTTTTTTTTTTTTTAAGTCCTAGTTGTATGTTGTTGGTACTGTTTTAATTGTTTATATGATTTGTTGTTGATGATGTTTAAATGTTTACTTGAATACCATAGATTTATCAGGAATTTAAATTCCTTTTTTTATTTTCAGTGATCGTATTTTTTATTTTCATTGTTAAGAGGAGAAAACCTTTGATACCGCTGGCGGTACCGTCAGTGGCCGGCATGTGAACCCCCACTCAAAAGTTATATCGACACGTTTTTTCAAAGTAGAAGAAGGGTCCACTTGTCAGCCACTGGCGGTATCAATATGAAACCGCCAGCGGTATCAAAGTAGGGTTTGGAAGATGCTCAGTCTCAGAGCTACACTTAAAGATCTCATCAACATTAACATCTGCCTAGAACCAAAGCTCATCGTATCTATCAAGTTCAAGCCACAACAATGTTGTGTGCGCAACCTACGCTAGCTCGAACCGAGTTCAAAGTTGCACCACTCAAGTCAGGTTAGCTCTAGCTGGACAACGAACACGAATGGCACCAAGTCGAACGAAACAAAGTTATTTAATATATTTATTCACAATTAGGCAGCACTCTCTAAAATTAATCAAGATACAATCCAGAAACTAGATATTGTCATACATATTGAAAATCAGCTAAACGATGTCTAGGGTGCATGCATTCACATAGTTTCTAGGTTCATATTGCAATTAACTTTGTAGATACTTGGCTGCACAAATCAATCAAGATATTCATGAGCACATTAGACTTGACCATATCAAATATCTAGATTTATATATACTAGCATATATACACGTGCATGTATTTATTATTATAAAGATTAAAAGATACTTGTAGTAAAAATTTATTTATTTTTCAATAAATAAATGATGCTAAACAAAATTTATTTTTAATGCCTATTTTTTAGATACTCAATATATTTAATAATTGTTGTAATTAGAAATACCAAAGGACTAATATTGTATTCATGTAGAGGGTATTTTTGGAAATAAAATTTCTACAAAAAAGCATAATTTGACATTATATAGCAGAATAGATAATTATACCAAAGTTGGTATAATTCCATGATTATTTGAAATTGATTTATAATCAAACATCTAAATATGTGAATTCATTAATGCACCATATTTGATGGTGCTTAATTAAGTATTAATCATGCACATTAGGATTAAGCTACAAGTTCAAATTTATGCTAAAAGACCTACAATATCTTTATTTACCTTGATTCAAATATATTTGATATGGTGCATCTAAATTTGGCAATATGCTAAGTACACAATATTATGGTGCAAAAGATTTTGACTCTAAAATTTTTAGTGATAATTGGAATTCTCGTACTCTGATTGGATTGATACTGTCAAATCCGAGTGCATTTATGTGCATCAGGTTGTCAGTTCCTGATTGCACTTATGGGCATTGGGTAGTCAACTGCAAATCCGGTCATAGGTGAACGAGATCGAGTTCATTTTGTTCACCCATCAAATCTAGAATGCATGTTCATCCTTCAATCAAGTATTGCCACGTGTCAAAAAAGAAGTCAAAATCACTTTAAATATTCACAAAACTACTTTTAAAGTGGTTTTAGCTTGCATAAAAATGTCACATGTCAATATTTGATTGAAGAGTGAACATGCATCCTAGTATTGATGGATGAACAAAATTGGACTCAACAAGATCAGGTACTGTTCAGTTTTGGCATTTAGGGCAAATTAAATTGTAAGTGGCCTATAAGTAGGACACTTAGTTGCACTTGGATGCATTGATTGCTTTCACATCTCTGTCCTATTCATCCTCTAGTGCAACAAAGAAATTGCATAACAATTCTAGGGTCTCCTTAGCCCTGTATAATAATACAAATAGAGAGAAAATATTATTGCTTTTGTGCTTCATCATTCAAGCTCGATCTCACCATACATTGTGACCTTCACAATGAAGGATTACTCTCGTGTGGTCTCGCAAGGGAGGGCTGAGGCTTCCGAAAAGTGAGTATTTGCTCGGGCACTAGAGTAGGCCCTCGGAAGTGTAAACAAGTTTACATCCTGTTTCACTTGGTTCTCTCTTCACTTAAAATTTGTATTATGATAGCTAAGTCTACTGACCCGCTAACTGGTCTTCTAGGTTTACTGGAAAGCAACTCTTTTTTGCTCATAACTATCTCTGCTAGCAATTTGACATCAGTATAGAGAGTGTTAGAATTTTGTTGTCTTTCCTTTTTACTAAATTTCAGAATAAAAATAAAATAGAATGAAACAGATGTTACCGGCCTCTGGGGAAGTCGTGCACGAAGCACTGCCCTAAGAGTTTATTCGGAATCTGTGTGCAGACGTTCCCGAAGCTCCTAGTGGTAAAACCCCCGCACTACCGGTATCTCGTTGCCGCACACGACTTGGAGAGAATGACTAGGACTTAGCTCTGCCCAGAGCTTGGAGATGAAGAGGAATGAACAGAATGTTGACAGAGATTTTGAGTAAAGAAATTTTCTGAGTGATTTTACAAAGAATTCAGTCCGATATATATAATACTCATATGTAACGGTCTGAATTAATTCTCCTATTAATTCAGCCGTTACACAAAATAAATAATGAACCTGGACACAATAACAGTTTAGAAACATTCGTAACGTTAAGAATTAATTCCAACGTTAAGAAAAAAATAAATGAAAGAAAGAAGAGGAGCAAAAAAAATTTTAGGGTCCCAGCCCGAACCCAAAGAGGAAATCGGATCGGCATTCGGCGCCCGCAGATGTAGGCGCGTACCCGCACCAGTTACGCGCGCCGAACCGGGCCGGGCGGCGGCGGCGCGCGCGTGTGGCCCAAGGGGTTCCCCACACAACAACTTAATAGAGCAAAGAAGAGAAAGTAATATATGTACACAAGAAGGCTTTGGTGCATCCGATGTGGGACTAAAGAAAGGAAGAGAAATTTGAGTTTTTGAAGAAAAGTAAAACCGACAATCCCCCCCCCCAAAAAGTCAAGTTCCGAAACAGAGATAAGAGTGAAGTAAATAGAGAGTGAGAGAGAGCATCTGGGCAGTAAAATACTATACATAGATGAGATGGACTACAGCCTTGAATCTCACGTAGTGACTATTGCCTTAATCTGAAGAAGTGCTTGATGGACTATGCCTTGAATCAGACTTCTTGAACCAGATTTAGAAAAATAGCACACATAGTACGCTAGAGGTCCTTGGTCTATCGGGTGGCGCTTTTAAATGGCCATGCGCACTTTCCACATTCATGAGAGTTGTCTGAGATCGCCCTGTCCCATAGTCGCGGCCTTCACGACCTCTCATATAGGTAAGTCCTTAATGGTTGGTGATATGAATCAACCTAGCATTATAGCTTGGACCTATTAAGAGTTTAAACTCATCCTAACCATATCACACAGGAACACTGTCACCATAGGGATGGGGAGTCAATGTACACATGTATAGCCACTTGGGCTTTATTTTAATGAGACTTTTAATCTCGAGTCAGTGTTCCATAAAGTCACCTAAGTTCAGCTTGTTTCTACCCATTTAACCGGCTTCTTGGGATCTCCAGTCAGACTCGGTTGGGTTGCCACTGCTGGTGACTAACTTATGGGCTTAACCCCATCCCCCTCGATGATTCTAGGATCAAAGTCCTAGACAGACCCTTCGTCAAGTGATCTGCAAGGTTCTTTTCTGACTTTATATAGTCAAGAACCACATATTTGCCTAGTAGGCTTTTGATTGACTTGAAGCGCAGCTGCAGGTGCCTGTTCATCTTAGCATTCACATAATCATGCTTTAGTAGTTCAATAACAGATTTATTATCACAATTTATAGAAATTGCAGGAATAGGACTAAGAGAAACAGGTATATGCATAATAAAATTTTTAAGCCATTCGGCTTCTGTGCAAGTTGTATCTAAAGCTATCATTTCGGAGTCCATTGTACTCCTAGCTATGATAGTTTGCTTACAAGAGCTCCAGGAGATCGCAGCTCCTCCTAGAGTAAATACATATCCAGTAGTAGATTTTATATCATGTGAGTCGGTTACCCAGTTTGTATCTGAATAACCTTCTATGATATCAGGGTGCCTAGTAAAATAAAGTTTGTAATCTAGGGTGCCCTTGAGATATCTAAATACCCTATCCAAGGCAGTCAAATATGACTGATTTGGGTTACTGGTATATCTACTTAGTCAGCCAATAGCAAATGCAATATCAGGTCTTGTCCTGTTTGTTATATACATAAGGGAGCCTATCATCTGTGAATATTTATGTTGTTCCAAAGGTGATCCTTCATTCTTTTTCAGTACAATACTGCTGTCATAAGGAGTAAGGACAGGTTTTTTTATCAAATAACTCAAATCTTTTTAGCATTTTTTCAATTGAATGTGCTAAAGATAGAGTATAACCCTCTTTGCCTTTGGTCACTTGCATTCCTAAAATTAGGTTGGCTTCTCCTAGGTCTTGTTCAGATTGAGAGCTAGGTATTTGGACATGAGAACTAGTAGAGGGTATGGAGGAAGAGATTAAACTTCTATCCTTAAAAGGAAATATATTTTCAAAGTAAACTGCATCTCTTGCTTCTATAATGGTATTGTTAGAGATTTCATTTACTTCTGAGTGAGTCACTAGAAATCTATTGGCATAGCTGTCTAAGGCATATCCTATGAAAACAGCGTCTACAGTCTTGGGACCAATCTTCCTCTTTTTAGGTTCGGAAATTTCGACTTTGGCAAGGCATCCCCAAACTCTAAGGTAATTAATCCTAATTGCTCTACCTTTCCACAGCTCATAGGGAGTCTTATCTTTTGTCTTACTAGGAATCCTATTAAGAATATAATAGACAGTTAAAAGGGCTTCTCCCCATAAGTTATCAGGAGCACCAGAGCTGATGTCACGCCCCAGTCCCAAATACGTAGGACTAGGAACACGTAAGCATGCCAGCCGCATGAATATGGCAACTCCAATATATGGAAACCAAATCCATACGTACGCTGTAATATGAATACAAAATCCACAAGTGGTATAAACATATGTCACAAGTCACAGGGTAAAATCTAAATCTCATCCACCAAAATCATATAGAAATAAATAACCAGTATCTATGAAACTAGATCTCAATAAGAAGTATCTAAGGATGATAGTTGGATGGAAACAAATCCACTACCAACTCGAATATAAGAGCAAATACAATATGAGTACAACACCACAACACAATATAAGAATACCAGCTATCCATCACAGCTCGAAGAGAAGACATCCTCGGATCACATGTAACCATCCAAATCTGTGCTCCTGCAAATACTCAAGAAAAGATACACCTGGCAGCGGACCAGGTCCTCAGAGGGACATAACAAGATACTTAAACACATGCCAATAAAGTACTGAAATAAATATCCAAAGGGGTCGCCTAACCGTCTAAAGTGAATGCAGTTAAGAACAACTTTCCCCACAAGTGAGCTATCTGGCTGAAAACTGGGATTTGGCATAATTCTCTTTTGAAGATCCAGGGGCCCAAAGGCACGTCGTCTTTTGAACGACGGAGGCCCGCCAATGTATATATATGGGTCATCACCACCCGTATCTCCAGCGGAGAATCCGGGCGTCACAGAAAAAAAGTGTAAAGGAGCTCAAATGCGGTACTTGTTGTTCTCCCCACCCCATGCTCTAAGCATGTCACATCCATGACACAATAATACCTCTAATAACTGCCAAGTCTACTAGCATGCAAAGTTTCTAACAGCAGCTATTCCTAACGCATGGTCCATACGTACAGGAGGCCAGACCTGTCACGCAGTCCGTGATCTATATGAGACTCACCCTCGTGTAACCACTGTGTCACGGCCAATGAACCTAATGGTGCTACATGATAATGGGGTAGTCTCATGAACAAGGTCAATGCAATACATAAATAAAAATATATCGCGACGTCACCGTCGCGCGCATTTTATATAACAGTTAAAATATATGAACTAAAGACAGAAAATAAAGATGCATGCAACATATGGAATATAAATAACAGTACAATGGCAAGGTATACTTGCCTGGCAAGGAAGCTGCAATGTACCAATAACCTGCTCCAGAAATCGCGCAGAACAATCCAATATCCTATGTACACATAAATATAATATAATAGAATCATTAGTCATTACACTAGCACATACTCAACCACATTTACACTGGAATCAAGGGGTATACTAGGGGTAACACTAATCATCTAACACGGTCAATTACGTATTGAATTACGCGGGTGTCGCGTCTTCAAGTACTGTACGAAATCAGTCAGTCAACTGACAGGTGTCTATGCTAGTACGTTAGTGTACGCAAGGCAGACAAATTCACAAGTTCTTAGGGTCAACATAGTCAAGGTAAGTATGGGATAGTCCACGATGTCCTAGGGTCATACAGTCTGAATATTTAGTCATAATTATCAATTAGCATTTACTTACATATATATTCATATAACTATATAATAATATAACCATTAATTTATTTTAATTTATTTAATTCTGCAATAATTACTCTAAAATCCTATTTTAATCTTATTATTCTGATTTTTATGTTAATTCCTAAATTTTGTCCAAATAAACTGAATTTTATCAACTCGAGACTCATGGCACGCAAATCGAGGCGATCTGTTGACCAAAAAGTCAACCGATACAAACTCGACTTTCATGCATGATTTCCTATAGATTTCATCATAAAAAATATACTGGAATTTACGGCTCGTCTGAATTCAAATTCGTTTGGGAATTATGGCATATACAAATTTTGTATTGTGCACCGATGGTTAAATTCTAACCTAGAAGTTCTACAGAATTAACAGTATATAAATACTTCGAAATAAATTCTGGGAAAAATATATGTCGATGATCTCGATATTAGCTTTCCGAAACTTTAAACGGTTCGTGATTCTGATTCCTGATTCTCCCGAAATCGCGAAAACATCAAAACACGTCTATTTTTGGACATGCTGTGCTCTACGAATTTTCCAAAATTTAATACTAATAATTTATAAAAACAATTTATATTATCAGAAATCTAACCTCATTATCATTCTAACAAAAAAAATTGGAGCATGTTTGGAGTCCGGAGCTAGGAGATATCATCTTTTTAATTCGTCATAACTAGTAAAAAATGAGGCTAAATTTATGACGAATTTTGACTATTTTTTTGGACGAAAAAGAGAGGAATTTGGGAAAGAAAAATATGAAGGATGAGGTATTTATAATGGTGGACACTACTTAATTAAATACGAATATGGTTGGTTAATTTGGATAGGATTATGATGAATTTAAATAAGGATAGGATATGCATGAAGTTGATTTCCTAGTAGGTTCAGGATTTGAATTAATTTAAAATAGAGTTTGAATTTATCTCAATAATTTATAATCTTAAATATAATTAAAGATAATACAAATAATTTATAAAATCTTATTAATATCTATTAACACTAAATTAGTATCTATCTAATATTAAGACTATATATATCCAAATAAATCCTAAAGAATTTTAAAATCTAAATAAATTTTTTAAAATTCTAAATAAATTATAAAAAAATATAATTAAATATTTTAAACTAAAATAAATATTTGGTAGGAACGACATGCAAGTATGGTCGTATAGTAAATCATAGAAGTCCTAGAAATTTATGTTTTCTAAGTTTTAATTACCAAAAATTCTAAAAAAATCTCCAAAAATCTAAAATAACCTAAAATAATTCTAAATGAATATTTATATAAGTAAATATATCAAAAAAATTATTTTCTAATTAACTAAGAGCATATTCTAAATAAATTCATCATATATAATAAATATAATAATATAAAATATACACAAAATATCTATTTTGGGTGAGGGAGTTTACAGCTGAGAAGCATGGCATTCACCATATCTAACAGAGTGCGGTTCTTGCGTTCAGCAACTCCGTTAGACTGAGGTGAATATGGAGCAGTTATCTCATGAATTATTCCATGTTCTTCACAGAAGTTAGTCATTTCGTTTGAGGTATATTCTCCACCACGATCAGATCTAAGGATCTTAATCTTCCTTTCTAATTGATTCTCAGCTTCAGATTTGTAGACCTTAAATCTATCTAGAACTTCATCTTTGGTTTTGAGAAGGTAGATATAACAATACTTTGAATAATCATCTATAAATGTAACAAAGTATTTTCTACCGCCTCTGGTCAAAATCCTATTTGAGTCACATACATCACTATGGATAAGTTCTAGAAGGTCAGAGTTTCTTTCTACAGATTTGAAAGGTAATCTAGTGTGTTTGGCTTGAACACAAATCTCACATTTGTGTTTGTCATCTATTGGAGTCTTGGAAATAAGATCTAAGATCATCATTCTTTTAATAGAACCTAGGTTCACATGACCTAGTCTGCCATGCCAAACATTTGAAGATTATATATTAGAGACAATGAGAGAACAATCAGACATTTTATTCATTGTACTTAAAATAAAAAGACCGTCTTTTACAAAGCTTTTTCCTATAAAAGAGTCATTCTTAGAAAAAATTACTTTATTAGCCTCCATTACAATTTTGTATCCTGAGGCTACAAGAAGGGATCCACTAACTAGGTTTTTCCTGACAGACGGCACATGAAAAACATCATGAAGAGTTAAGATTTTTCCTGATGTCATCTTCCGGTTAACTTTTTCTCTTCCAATAATTTGTGCCGTTGAGCCATCTCCTAGGGTCACACCTCCTCCACTTGATTCCTGATAGTTTGAAAAACAGGAGCGATCAAACGAAACATGAACATTAGCTCCAGAATCCAACCACCAATTATCAGAATGGTAAGAGAGGTTAATAAGGGGTTGAAGGCTTACAGACCTGAAGGAACTCGAAGAACCTTTGTGAAGCATGTTCGCTTCTGGTCTAACTGAGCCATTTCCTTTGTAGAAGGTCTGGAAAGCTTCCTTCTTCCTATGGTAGCAGTGAGTGGCCATATGGTTTATTTTACCACACACAAAACAAAATCTCTTTTGATCCTGAGTCTGACTGAAGTTTCTTGGTTTTTGGTTTTGGTGATGATGGTTGTGGTGGTTAGGCTGAAAGTTTTTCTTCTTCTTGAAGAATTTTTTTTTGGGTTTATAAGGAAAATTAGACTTAGGTTTTTCTTGGCCTTCTACAAGGTTTATCTTAGCTTTAGATTCAGTCTTAGGCTTAGACCTCAATCTAATTTGTTCTTCGGTTCTAATTTTCTTTAGGACTTGATTGTAGGTAAGATCTCCTTGTGTATGGATAAGATCCTTAGCTATATCAGACCAAGAAGGAGGTAGCTTGTCTATTAGGCATGCTATTTTATGCTCATTGGAGAAAGATGTGCCTTTGGCTTGAATATGTCTAAGGTATTCTTTGGAATTCATGGAGCTGGTCATTCATTGGTTTGTCATCTACCATGAAATACCTATTAAAGATTGAAGAATTAAACCTTTCTATTCCGGCATCATCACAGCCGTATTCATCTTCCAAGGCTTTCTAGAGTTCTTTAGCGCTCTTGTATTCAAAAAATATATCATACAAGGATTCAGATAATGCGCTTAGAATTCTATGAAAACAGTGGAAGTCTATCTCTTTAGGGGTTTTTGTTTTCGATGAGGTGGACACTCCTATGTCATACTCAGTTTCATCAGAATCATTTGTGATGGGTGTGGACCCATCAATGGCAGAAATAAGTCCTAAGGTCGTGAGCCAAAATTTCATTTGGCTCTGCCATCTCTTGAAGTATGAGCCATCAAACTTAGCAGGTTTTGCAGTAGAGGATTCCTCCTTACCAGTCATAATTGCAGTCTGAAAAATATAAATTTATTTAATAACAATGTCCAAGATAATAGTTTAGGTAGTTTTTGCTAATCAATCTTAAAATCTTTAGTTTTTCAAGTGTTTATCAACTCAGGTTAGCTGTAGGGGCCGGTTCCCAGCTAGCGGTGGTCCGAAGACTCTTAAGTACCGTGTCGCTTAGGGTTATTTATACCCGGTTGACAGAAGGACCCTTTCGGCTTGTGCTCGAGTTTCTCTTTACTTTGAAACTTTAGATTTGAAGATTTTATTTGCAATTTCCTTTTTACTAAACTATTTTCTTTTGGACCTAGATTGCTTTCAAAATACTAAGTGATTAAAATGAAGCAAATTGTATGTTACAACTGAAAGAAATTTTGTGATCAAAATTACAATTGACAAAATTATCAAATGTGTTAATAATATTTAAACACTTTAAGCAAATTTACAATTGACAAATAGTTAGAAGCAAATTGTATGTTACAGTAACTATCAATTATTTGGAATTCTTAACTATTAACTTGAATTTTGTAGAAAAATGCTAGAGTAACTATTGACAAGTTGCTAGAAGTAGCTATATAAAAAAAAATTGTTAGAAGTCAAATTTCTACAGTAACAAATTTCTAGAAAATGAATTGTTATAGCAACAAATTTCTAGAAGATAAATTGCTACAGTAAAAACAGTAGCTACTTGAATATTTTATAGAACAGTAACTATCAATTCTAACAGTAGCTAATTCTAATTGAAGAATTTAATATTCTGACAGTATTGTCGATTTCTAGACAATATTTTTTTGTTATATTGAATCAATATTCTGACAGTAGCTACTACTGGATATTCTGACAATATTTGTAACAAATAGTTAGGAAAAGAGAATAGTTTTAGTACACTTTGTTATTATAACAGTAGCTATTTGTTACTTGATTTTATTTGCTTGGTTTTGGTTACAAATAGCAACTTGATTTTATTTGCAATTCTAACAGTAGCTATTTGGATCACAATTCTATTCTAACAGTAACTACTTATAATTAATCAATTGTAACAAATAGTTAGGAAAACAACAGTAAGTATCAATTCTAAGAACCGAATAAACTCTCAGATTGTTAGAATTTTGTTGTCTTTCCTTTTTACTAAATTTCAGAATAAAAATAAAATAAAATAAAATAGATGTTACCGACCTCTGGGGAAGTCGTGCACGAAGCACTGCCCTAAGAGTTTATTCGGGATCTGTGTGCAGACGTTCCCGAAGCTCCTAGTGGTAAAACTCCCGCACTACCGGTATCTCATTGCCGCACACGACTTGGAGAGAATGACTAGGACTTAGCTCTGCCCAGAGCTTGGAGATGAAGAGGAATGAACAGAATATTGACAGAGGTTTTCAGTAAAGAAATTTTCTGAGTGATTTTACAAAGAATTCAGTCCGATATATATAATACTCATATATAACGGTCTGAATTAATTCTCCTATTAATTCAGCCGTTACACAAAATAAATAATGAACCTGAACACAATAACAGTTCAGAAACATTCGTAACGTTCAGAATTAATTCCAACGTTAAGAAAAAAAATAAATGAAAGAAAGAAGAGGAGCAAAAAGAATTTTAGGGTCCCAGCCCGAACCCGAAGAGGAAATCGGATCGGCATTCGGCGCCCGCAGATGTGGGCGCGTACCCGCACCAGTTACGCGCGCCGAACCGGGCCAGGCGGCGGCGCGCGCGTGTGGCCCAAGGGGTTCCCCACACAACAACTTAATAGAGCAAAGAAGAGAAAGTAATATATGTACACAAGAAGGCTTTGGTGCATCCGATGTGGGACTAAAGAAAGGAAGAGGAATTTGAGTTTTTGAAGAAAAGTAAAACCAACAGAGAGTTGATGTGAGTTTAAAAATGATATGAATTGAAAATTTTGTCAATCCTTTTGTGGAGCGTTCATGCTCCATAGCTTATCTCATTCCAACTGAACAAGACTTGATGATGGTGATATGATTGAAATGATATATATATATATATATATATATATATATATATATATATATATATATATATATATATATGAGTTATAGTACGTATTTTCTACATGAATTATGTACATGTAGATTAATAGGAATAGAGTGTACAGTGTACATGGGTGCACATGGAATGTGAAAGTCTATTCCTATTGGTCCACATGTGCATAGCTCATGTAGAAAAATGAGCACTATAACTCATATCTCGTTTACCTATATATATATATATATATATATATATATATATATATATATATATATATATATATATATATATATATATATATTTTCAAAGAAGGTAAATATTATTGAAAATCAAAACAAGATATTACAACACTATATATATATATATATATATTTTCGAAGAAGGTAAATATTATTGAAATCAAAACAAGATATTACAACACTATCATCCCAACCAAGACACAAAATAAATTCATCTTGGGTCTAGGATATTTATATCAGCTTGTATTTGTCTTTGTACAATAATAATACTGGTAGCTAGTCCCTCAAAGATACGTTCGTTTCGTTCCTTCCATACATGTCACACCACCATACCTAGAATTACCCGTAGTCGCATATATGCTCCTGGTCTTTTGTCTTTTTGAGTTCTGACTTCATTCAAGACTGACAATTGGTCCCTATTCTGCGTAACCGAAAGTCGAAAGCATCTGCAAAATTTATTTCATATCTCCAAAACAATGTCACAGCAAAAGAAAATGTGGTCCCTGGATCCATATACCCACATAAGCAGCATTTCTTATCAGGACACTCCACACCAAAACTGCTAAGACGGTCTCTAGTGAGTAGTCGGTTATGGATCATCTTATATAAACATATGGAGTTCTTAAACGCTCATCCTTTAGTCCAAACCAGATCTGCCCAGTCCATGTTTGGATTTCTGCTCCTGATTTAGTTGAAGGCCTTCTAAAAGCAGGAAGTGCCTTTATCCATTTTCTTCCATATCCAGTAATCCTCCGTGTCCAACCTGTGTATCTCCACCTCTCGAATATCAACTGCATGAGAGACCTCTATCAACCGACCCTGTAAGTTTCACGCTCCCTCTTGGATAAGACAATTAACATGTTCAGTAGATCCCCCTATCTCATATACGTGCCATCTCTCTCTATCAATCAGACTGGTATGGTTGATCCAAGAATCATGCCACAAACTAGTTTGATTTTCAGAGCAATAATCCTAGTAATTCTAGGTTTAACCAAGCCCCTCAACCCTAGGAGCATTTTAACCGTCGTCGAGAAGTTACTGATCTTGACAGACCAGAAATCTCCCTTAGGGAAGTACCTCCCCCTGAACCAATCCGTCCAGATAGATTTGACAGAGTGAAATCTCCAGAACAGTTTGTAGGCGGCTGTTTTCCTAAGCATAGTAAGCGACCTCAACCCTACACTTCCCTCTTTCTTGGACCGACACAATTTCTTCTAACTGATCATATGAATTCCTCATATCCAAAATGTTAGAATTTGATGTTTTCTTTTTCTGAAAAATTTATAATACAAAATAAAATTAACAGATGTTACCGGCCTTTGGGGAAGTCGTACACGAAGCACTGCCCTAAGAGTTTGTTCGGGATCTGTGTGCAGACGTTCCCGAAGCTCCTAGTGGTAAAACCCCCGCACTACCGGTATCTCGTTGCCGCACACGACTTGGAGAGAACGACCAGAACTTAGCTCTGCCCAGAGCTTGGAGACGATGAATATTGAAGAGAATATTGACAGAGATTTTCCGTAAAGATAATTTTCTGAGGGATTTACAAAGAAACACACAGACCAATATATAAGACTGATGTGTAACGGTCTGAATTAATTCTGATTAATTCAGCCGTTACACAGGAGTATTAAAAGAATGAATCTGGACATGAAAAAATTATAACGGTCTGAATATTTGTAACGTTTGAAAATTAATTCCAACGTACAAAAAATAAATAAAGAATAAAAAGAGGAGCAAAAAGTATTTTAGGGTCCCAGCCCGAACCCGAAGAGAAAATCGGATCGGCATTCGACGCCCGCAGATGTGGGCTCGTACCCGCACCCGTTACGCGCGCCGAACCGAACCGAGCCGAGCCGGGCCGGGCGGAGGCGGCGGCGCGCGCGTGTGGCCCAAGGGGTTCCCCACACAACAACTTAATAGAGCAAAGGAAAGAAACTAATATATGTACACATGAATGCTTTGGTGCATCCGATGTGGGACTAAAGAAAGGAAGAGGGACTTGAGCTTTTGCAAGAAAAGCAAAACCAAAACCAACAATCACCCCCAAAAGGTCAAGTTCCGAAACAGAGATAAGAGTGAAGTAAAAAAAAAAGAGAGAGCATCTGGGCAGTAAAATACTATGCATAGATGAGATGGACTACAGCCTTGAATCTCACGTAGTGACTATTGCCTTAATCTGAAGAAGTGCTTGATGGACTATGCCTTGAATCAGACTTCTTGAACCAGATTTAGAAAATAGCACACATAGTACGCTAGAGGTCCTTGGTCTATCGGGTGGCGCTTTTAAATGGCCATGCGCACTTTCTACATTCATGAGAGTTGTCTGGGATCACCCTGTCCCATAGTCGCGGCCTTCACGACCTCTCATATAGGTAAGTCCTTAATGGTTGTGATATGAATCAACCCAGCATTACAGCTTGGACCTATTAAGAGTTTAAACTCATCCTAACCATATCACACAGGAACACTGTCACCATAGGGATGGGGAGTCATTATACACATGTACAGCCGCTTGGGCTTTATTTTAATGAGACTTTTAATCTCGAGTCAGTGTTCCATAAAGTCACCTAAGTTCAGCTTGTTTCTACCCATTGAACCGGCTTCTTGGGATCTCCAGTCAGACTCGGTTGGGTTGCCACTGCTGGTGACTAACTTATGGGCTTAATCCCATCCTCCTCGATGATTCTAGGATCAAAGTCCTAGACAGACCCTTCGTCAAGTGATCTGCAAGGTTCTTTTCTGACTTTATATAGTCAAGAACCACATATTTGCCTAGTAGGCTTTTGATTGACTTGAAGCGCAGCTGCAGGTGCCTGTTCATCTTAGCATTCATAGAATCATGCTTTAGTAGTTCAATAACAGATTTATTATCACAATTTATAGAAATTGCAGGAACAGGACTAAGAGAAACAGGTATATGCATAATAAGATTTTAAGCCATTCAGCTTCTGTGCAAGTTGTATCTAAAGCTATCATTTCAGAGTCCATTGTACTCCTAGCTATGATAGTTTGCTTACAAGAGCTCCAGGAGATCGCAGCTCCTCCTAGAGTAAATACATATCCAGTAGTAGATTTTATATCATGTGAGTCAGTTACCCAGTTTGTATCTGAATAACCTTCTATGATATCAGGGTGCCTAGTAAAATAAAGTTTGTAATCTAGGGTGCCCTTGAGATATCTAAATACCCTATCCAAGGCAGTCCAATGTGACTGATTTGGGTTACTGGTATATCTACTTAGTCTCCCAATAGCAAATGCAATATCAGGTCTTGTCCTGTTTGTTATATACATAAGGGAGCCTATCATCTGTGAGTATTTGTGTTGTTCCAAAGGTGATCCTTTATTCTTTTTCAGTACAATACTTCTGTCATAAGGAGTAAGGACAGGTTTTTTATCAAATAACTCAAATCTTTTTAGCATTTTTTCAATTAAATGTGCTAAAGATAGAGTATAACCCTCTTTGCCTTTGGTCACTTGCATTCCTAAAATTAAGTTGGCTTCTCCTAGGTCTTTCATATCAAACTGGCTAGATAAATAGTTCTTTGTAATATTTATCAATTCCAGTGATGATCCTAGGATAAGGATGTCATCTACATACAAGCATAAAATGACACAACTTTTACATGTACCTTTAGAGTATATGCATTTGTCATACTCATTTGACAAGAAACCATATTCACAAATGACTTTGTCAAATTTATTGTGCCATTGTTTGGGAGCTTGTTTCAAACCATAGAGGGATTTTACTAATCTGCAGACTTTATTTTCTTGACCTTTAGCAATAAAACCTTCAGGTTGGTCCATATAAAGTTCTTCCTCTAGATCTCCATTCAAAAATGCTGTCTTTACATCCATTTAATGGATTAGCATATCATGAATGGATGCTAAGGCCAAGAGAGTTCTAATGGATGTGATCCTAGCTACAGGAGAGTAGGTATCAAAATAATCTAATCCTTTCTTCTGGGTAAAATCCTTAGCTACTAATCTAGCTTTGTATTTCTCTATAGTACCATCGGCTCTGAGTTTCTTCTTGAAAATCCACTTGCAACCTATTGGTTTATTCCCTAAAGGTAGATCTATTAGAAACCAAGTGTTATTCTCCATGATGGAGTTGTATTCACTGTTAATGGCTTCTTTCCAGAAGGGAGCATCAGGAGACGACATTGCTTCTTCATAAGTTGAGGGATCACCCTCTATCAAAAAGGTGAAGAATCCTTCTCTTAAATTTTTCTCAATCCTATTCTTTTTATTCCGTCTTGGTTCTAAGTCTTGTTCAGATTGAGAGATAGGCATTTGTACTTGAGAACTAGTAGAGGGTATGGAGGAAGAGATTGAACTTCTATCCTTAAAGGGAAATATATTTTCAAAGTAAACTGCATCTCTTGCTTCTATAATAGTATTGTTAGAGATTTCATTTACTTCTGAGTGAGTCACTAAAAATCTATTGGCATAGCTGTCTAAGGCATATCCTATGAAAACAGCGTCTACAGTGTTGGGACCAATATTTCTCTTTTTAGGTTCGGGAATTCCGACTTTAGCAAGACATCCCCAAACTCTAAGGTAATTAATCCTAGATGCTCTACCTTTCCACAGCTCATAGGGAGTCTTATCTTTTGTCTTACTAGGAATCCTATTAAGAATGTAACAGGCAGTTAAAAGAGCTTCTCCCCACAAGTTATCAGGAGCACCAGAGCTGAGAAGCATGGCGTTCACCATATCTAACAGAGTGCGGTTCTTGCGTTCAGCAACTCCGTTAGACTGAGGTGAATATGGAGCAGTTACCTCATGAATTATTTCATGTTCTTCACAGAAATTAGTCATTTCGTTTGAGGTATATTCTCTACCAGATCAGATCTAAGGATCTTAATCTTCCTTTCTAATTGATTCTCAGCTTCAGATTTGTAGACCTTAAATCTATCTAGAACTTCATCTTTGGTTTTGAGAAGGTAGATATAACAATATTTTGAATAATCATCTATAAATGTAACAAAGTATTTTCTACCGCCTCTGGTCAAAATCCTATTTGAGTCACATACATCACTATGGATAAGTTCTAGAAGGTCAGAATTTTTTTCTACAGATTTGAAAGATAATCTAGTGTATTTGGCTTGAACACAAATCTCACATTTGTGTTTGTCATCTATTGGAGTCTTGGGAATAAGATCTAAGGTCATCATCCTTTTAATAGAACCTAGGTTCACATGATCTAGTCTGCCACGCCAAACATTTGAAGATTCTATATTAGAGACAATGAGAGAACCATCAGACATTTTATTCATTGTACTTAAGATGAAAAGACCGTCTTTTACAAAGCCTTTTCCTATAAAAGAGTCATGCTTAGAAAAAACTACTTTATTTGCCTCCATTACAATTTTGTATCCTGAGGCTACAAGAAGGGATCCACTAACTAGGTTTCTCCTAACAGACGGCACATGAAGAACATCATGAAGAGTTAAGATTTTTCCTGATGTCATCTTCAGGTTAACTTTTCCTCTTCCAATAATTTGTGCCGTTGAGCCATCTCCTAGGGTCACACCTCCTCCACTTGATTCCTGATAGTTTGAAAAACAGGAGCGATCAAATGAAACATGAACATTAGCCCCAGAATCCAACCACCAATCATCAGAATGGTAAGAGAGGTTAATAAGGGGTTGAAAGCTTACAGACCTGAAGGAACTCGAAGAACCTTTGTGAAGCATGTTCGCTTCTGGTCTAACTGAGCCCTTTCCTTTGTAGGAGGTCTGGACAGCTTCCTTCTTCCTATGGTAGCAGTGGGTGGCCATATGGTTTGTTTTACCACACACAAAACAAAACCTCTTCTGATCCTGAGTCTGACTGAAGTTTCTAGGTTTTTGGTTTTGGTGATGATGGTTAGGCTGAAAGTTTTTCTTCTTCTTGAAGAAATTCTTTTTGGGTTTATAAGGAAAATTAGACTTGGTTTTTCCTTGGCCTTCTACAAGGTTTACCTTAGCTTTAGATTCAGTCTTAGGCTTAGACCTCAATCTAATTTGTTCTTCGGTTCTAATTTTCTTTAGGACTTGATTGTAGGTAAGTTCTCCTTGTGTATGGATAAGATCCTTAGCCATATCAGACCAAGAGGGAGGTAGCTTGTCTATTAGGCATGCTATTTTATGTTCATTGGAGAAAGATGTCCCTTTGGCTTGAATATGTCTAAGGTATTCTTGGAATTCATGGAGCTGGTCATTCATTGGTTTGTTATCTACCATGAAATACCTATTAAAGGTTGAAGAATTAAACCTTTCTATTCCGGCATCATCACAGCCGTATTCATCTTCCAAGGCTTTCCACAGTTCTTTAGCGCTCTTGTATTCAAAAAAAATATCATACAAGGATTCAGATAATGCGCTTAGAATTCTATGAAAACAATGAAAGTCTATCTCTTTTGGGGTTTTTGGTTTCGATGAGGTGGACACTCCTATGTCAGACTCAGTTTCATCAGAATCATTTGTGATGGGTGTGGACCCATCAATGGCAGAATTAAGTCCTAATGTCGTGAGCCAAAATTTCATTTGGCTCTGCCATCTCTTGAAATATGAACCATCAAACTTAGCAGGTTTTGCAGTAGAGGACTCCTCCTTACCAGTCATGATTGCAGTCTGAAAATATAAATTTATTTAATAACAATGTCTAAGATAATAGTTTAGGTGGTTTTTGCTAATCAATCTTAAATCTTTAGTTTTTCAAGTATTGATCAACTCAGGTTAGCTGTAGGGGCCGGTTCCCAGCTAGCGGTGGTCCGAAGACTCTTAAATACCGTGTCGCTTAGGGTTGTTTACACCCGGTTGACAGAAGGACCCTTTCGGCTTGTACCCGAGTTTGTCTCTACTTTGAAACTTTAGATTCAAGATTTTATTTGCAATTTTCTTTTACTAAACTATTTTCTTTTTGTCCTTGATTGTTTTCAAAAATTACTAAGTGATTAAAATGAAGCAAATTGTGATAAAAAATTGCAATTGACAAAGTTATCAAATGTGCTAACAATATTTAAAACACTTTAAGCAAATTTGCAATTGACAAATTTAACAATACTAAGTAACAGTAGCAAATTTTTGAAGCAATTGACAAATTTAACGATACTAAGTAACAGTAGCAAATTTTTGAACAATAGTACGTAATAGTAGCAAATATTTGACAAATTTCTTTTGATTTTTTTTTTGTTTTTTTGTTTTTTTGTTTTTTTTTTCTCACAGTAGCAAATCAACTGTCTTGTAACAGTAGCAAATATTTAATTTTAACAGTAGAATTTTTGTAGCAATTGAATTGTAACAATTCTAACCGTAGCAATTTTTGAAGCAATAGAATTCTAACAGTAGCTATACAAAATTGAAACAATTGAATTATTTTTAATCAGAAGCAATACAAAATTCTAACACAAATAAACTCTTAGATTGTTAGAATTTGATGTTTTCTTTTTCTGAAAAATTTATAATACAAAATAAAATTAGCAGATGTTACCGGCCTTTGGGGAAGTCGTGCACGAAGCACTGCCCTAAGAGTTTATTCGGGATCTGTGTGCAAACGTTCCCGAAGCTCCTAGTGGTAAAACCCCCGTACTACCGGTATCTCGTTGCCGCACACGACTTGGAGAGAACGACCAGAACTTAGCTCTGCCCAGAGCTTGGAGACGATGAATATTGAAGAGAATGTTGACAGAGATTTTCCGTAAAGATAATTTTCTGAGGGATTTACAAAGAAACACACAGACCAATATATAAGACTGATGTGTAACGGTCTGAATTAATTCTGATTAATTCAGCCGTTACACAGGAGTATTAAAAGAATGAATCTGGACATGAAAATATTGTAACGGTCTGAATATTTGTAACGTTTGAAAATTAATTCCAACGTACAGAAAATAAATGAAGAATAAAAAGAGGAGCAAAAAGTATTTTAGGGTCCCAGCCCGAACCCGAAGAGGAAATCGGATCGGCATTCGGCGCCCGCAGATGTGGGCGCGTACCCGCACCCGTTACGCGCGCCGAACCGAGCCGAGCGGCGGCGGCGGCGCGCGCGTGTGGCCCAAGGGGTTCCCCACACAACAACTTAATAGAGCAAAGGAAAGAAACTAATATATGTACCCATGAATGCTTTGGTGCATCCGATGTGGGACTAAAGAAAGGAAGAGGGACTTGAGTTTTTGCAAGAAAAGCAAAACCAAAACCAACACAATATATATATATATATATATATATATGGTTGGGATTATGATCCACCCCTTTTTTTGTCCACCCAAAAAATTTTCACGTTAACATGTTGGATGGGCTTTAAGTCATCTAATCTTAACCGTTGATAAATCAACGGTTAAGATTAGATGACTTAAAGTCCATCCAATGGTGTGAATGTGTGAATAGGGAGGATGTTTGGGGTAGACAAAAAAGGAATGGATTTGATCTCTTCTCATATATATATATATATATATATATATATATGGTAAACAGGATATGAGCCATGCACATATGGACCAATAATAATGGATTTATACATTCCATGTGTACCTATGTGCACTAGTACACTACATTTCTATTGGTCCACATGTGCATTAATTTATGTAGAAATATGAACATATGACTCGTATCTTTTTTTTCGTGTATATATATATATATATATATATATATATATATATATATATATATATGTCTTTCAAAAGATTATTGTTTGTCAAAGTAATCGTTTTAACGTACCATTGAATGGAACGCGCGGATGATCTCTCTCTTCCCTTTTCCCTATTTTGCGAATGTGATGGAATGATACATTTCAATTAAGAGGTACTATCAGCAGAGACGTTGATCTCGAATTTTCCAACAGCCTCAAAATTAACCATTAGTGGAGATGTTGGTATGGTTATTTCTCGTTAGAAGATGAGTTTGAGTTTAAAATGTCATGGGACAATAGAAGAATTTTTGCAATCTGCTCCTAAACTCTTTAATTAACTATCTATATATACTAGTTTGATTGTGAACGTTTACTACATAATCACACTAATCACTGTTCGCTACACAAGTGGGTTAGCTTTTGACTCTTCAGATTTTTAAGAAATATTTACATTTTATTTAAAAAAGTAATATTTAAAAACTTAAAATTTAAAATTTAAAGATAAATCCCATAAACATTTTATGTAGTATTATGTTCATTTTCATGAATATCCACACAATTTGATGCTTCCTATGAAGATACAACATGATAATTGCATAATTGGCAATTTGTCATATATATAGGCTTGAAATAATTTTCTTCATGCATATAAATGCAAGTAAAACAGAGCATTTTCACCAAATTTTAGCAAGATTTGGAACATTGTAGCCAGTTTAGGCACTGTTCAAGAATATTTGCAATGTTCAACAAATCTTGAAATTCTTAGGAAGTTTATGATGATCTCAAAAAATGATCGGACACTTTTGGTAAGTTTTTGATTAATTTTGGCATGCCACTCTCATGTCTATAGTTTCCTTACGTACAAATTTAGTAACAACCAAGAAGTTGATATGGGACTGATAAAGTGACACTGAATTTGTAAAGATTTTTGTGCGACCACCCTAATTTTGATTGTTTCAAAGCCTCTTCCATATCTCACTCTTATGGTTGTTGTCATAGTAAATGTGTGGCAGCAGAATGATATAATGATGGCTCCTATTGTTTCATCAAAGGTCCCGTTTGAAGAAAGTATTTTTCTGACAGGACTAAAAATAGGAGGAAATATGGTTCCACTCAGAATCTATAAAATTAATTTTTCCTCTTTCTTTTCCAGCATTTATTATAAATAATTATGACAAAAGTACCCCTATGTTATTTACTATTTTATGTGTTAACTCCTCGTATTCTATGTTCTTCCATCAGGCACAGTCAAAGAAGTATATCAAAGGAAACTGAAGCATATATGCATCATTTGTTTCTTCTTCTTCTTCTTCCTCTTCTTCTTTCTACCTAGTTATTGGTTTGTGCCTTTTGGTTCATGGATTTATTTTGATTTTGGGATAGGAGTATCGGTTACCTATGTTGTCAATTTCTCCAAACCCTATAGAGAAAAAAAAAAACACTTCATGTTTTGTTTTCTTTCCTTTGCTTTGATTCTTGAGGAAGATTCCCTCCTCCAAATCTTATGGCTTTGATTCTTTCCTTTCCTTTCCTTTGCGTTTTTTCTTTCCTTTTCTTTGCTTTGATTCTGTCCACATTCATGACTTTATATATATATATATATATATATATATATATATATATATATATATATATATGTGTGTGTGTGTGTGTGTGTGTGTGTGTGTGTGTGATTTTTGGAATGGCTAGGGCTTTGAGTCTCTCCAATGACAATGTTCAATTACTGGATCTGCATTGAACTTGTCAAGTCATCGAAGGTTGTGAACTTGAGACCTTTTGATGTTAGGAATTGGATTTTTATAGCATTTTTTGTTCTTTGAGTTTGAGTTTGATTTTGAGGTCTCGATTTTGAGAGAAATGTAGTTATAGAGCTAGATTTATGTAGTAGATCTGTGACTGTTTCATAAACCTTCATCATCGGTACCGTTTTTTGTTTCAATCCGATATTGATGTTGTGGCACATAAAAACTAGAATATATGCATCTGTACATCTTCACATATTATCTAGTTTTACACATGCACTTTTACGTTGCTAGTAATTTAATTTTGTAAAAAAAAAAAATGTTTTGCAGCTATGGCTCACGGAATATTGTCAAAGAAGAAAAAGATTATTCTAATGTTGGAAAACATTAAGAATTTATTTTTATTTTTCGTCATGATATACGTTATAATGTATATCATTGTTGAACGACATTATCGTAAGTACAAATTGAAATCAAAATCTATTTACGATGCTTTTTCAAGAATTGAAAATTTTGAACGCTTGGTGTATGCGAGTGATGTAAGATGTATAAATGAGCTCCGGAGGGATAGGTATACATTTAGCAAATTATGCTCCATGATAATCATATCAGGTAGAATGCAAGATACTAGAAATGTTCCTGTTGATGAAATGGTGGCTATGTTCTTGAATATATTTGCACACCATGAAAAGAAAGTTTTTACGTTCTGGGAAAACTATTAGCGGATACTTTCATGCAGTTTTAGAGGCAGTCTTGTGTCTACAAGGACAATTAATAAAGAGACCAGAACCAGTGGCAGAGAATTCAACTGATGAGAGATGAAACATTTTTAAGGTAAATTAAAATATGATTTTACTTGTTAACATGAACTTAAAACAGAAAATTTCTAAATGTTTTATTCTTGTAGAATTGTCTTGGAGCTTTAGATGGGACATACATTAGAGTACATGTACCAGAAGTTGACAAGCCTAGGTATCGAACTAGGAAGAATGAAATTGCTACAAATGTCTTGGGAGTATGCTCTCAAGATATGCAATTCATTTATGTATTACCAGGTTGGGAGGATTCTGCTGCAGATTCGCGAGCGCTTCGTGATTCCATTAGTCTAGACGGAGACATGGTTTGAGAGTCCCCAATGGTGAGATGAATTAAAAATAATTATTTGTTATCCTAAAGTCATTGGTGTTTTTTTTTTTTGTTTTTGTATCACTAATAATGATTAACTGTATTTTATAGGACATTATTATCTTGTTGATGATGGATATCCAAATGGGGAAGGATTTCTTGTCCCATATATAGAAGGGCAACGATTGGAGGGAAGGACACCAACCTACTTCTGCTGAAGAATTTTTTAATATGAAGCACTCATCTGCTAGGAATGTCATAGAGAGGTTTTTTGGGTTACTTAAGTTACGTTGGACAATTCTGAGGTGCCCTTCATTTTTTTGTGTGAAGACACAATGTCGCATTACTATTGCATATTGCTTACTTCACAACCTTATAAGAAGAGAAATGGCTATTGATCCATTAGAAAATGAGTTGACGAATCATTTTGGAGATGAAAATCATGATGATGATGAATATTATCACTAGTATCGACTCATCTGAACAATGGAATAATTGGAGGAGAGATTTAGCAACAACAATGTTCAATGAATGGAGACTAAGTAGGAACTGAAGTTTCTATTTTATTTTGCTTTTTTGTTGTTTTGTTATGATGTTGTTTTGGGTGTTTTGTATGAAACTTTCTGTTGGTGGTTGAATTGAAATCTACTGGATTAATATGCACTCGGTTGCTTTGTATCTTAATATAAATTTCAGTTATAAACCTTGTTGGTGTTGTTTCCTTTAGACTAAAAAAAATAGTCCCACATTGACTACACCATCAAGTGTGTATCTCAATATAATACTTTGTATTAGTTGATGTGTGCACATGAGGTGTGGTGGGGCACATGAGTGCCATATGGGGGTGTTTTATTAGAAGAAAAAATGATTAACTCCTCAATGTAAGCATTTATGCTTTTTGTCATGCTCTTGAAATTTATTCCATAGGACTTAGCGACTCGGACTCAAGGGCACAAAGTGACGTTTTATTGGTGCACTTTGCACTTAGCATCATCGCAAGGCGCTCGTGCGCTCGTTTTATGCTTGTGTTGCATGAACGAACGTTGAGCGGGCTATGCCGATTGTGGGATGTCAATTTTCTATATTGTTTTTTTAGTCCCACATCGGAAAGAAGAGAATGATGTGTTTTCATCCTTCCCTATATAAAGAGACCTCTAGCCTCCTTTTGAGAGACGCCTAAAATTGAGAAAGATCAGTACAAAGAAATTCGTTCGAGTCACACAAATAGGTGACTACGAGCGTTTCAAAAGTTCTCTTGTGAACTTGCTGGCTCCTGAGAGCAGACCATCGATAGAGGACTAATCTTGCTTTGAGACCAACTCCAGACCCTCTTAACTCCGCTCAGCCCTCTTATGCCCTAGAACTCTTTAAACTAATAGCATGAAACTTTATGGTAGAATTACAAAGACAGAATATCGAAAGTCCTCCAAGCCCATGTATGTTGTGTCATTGACTATATGTGGTGTTACAACGCTATGGCATGGCCTGAAACCGAAGCTTTACCATGTCAAGGTACCTCATGTGGTGTCGTTACTGTAACATGGAGTACTACGCTCCTTTATAGTTCTTATGATCAAGTTGCTCTTGAGGTCTTATATGAATGGATCCGCTAAACCCTCCTGACTCCGATCATCAACCACTGTAATGATGCCATCTTTGATGCACTCATGTAGTGTCTTGAACGGACCCGCTAGAATCACCTAGCTCCGAACATTAACGGCTACCATGATGCCATCCTTGATGCGCTCATACATCACCATGTGCCTTAGCTGCACAGATCTCTTCTAACCATTGAAGAGAAAAAATTGATGCCACCGCTGCAGTCGCTTGGTTGTTGCAGTGAATCGGTACCGCCGAATAAGCGCACAAACCACTAGAAGATCATACATGAGCTCCCGAAGCCATTATGCTTCCTCTGCTACAGCCGCCAGCGCATAAAACTCATATTCCCTTGAGGAATGAGAGATCATTGTCTGCTTCTTCGTCTTCCATGATATAGCAGCTCCACCCTTTGAGAAGACATATCCTCATGTGAACCTTTAGCTCTCTTCTTCTGAACACCAGTTTGTATTTCTGAAGCCTTCCACTACGGTCGGATTACCGCTGTAGTGCAATGCATACTTATGAGTTCTCTTGAGATATCTTATTTCTTTCCTCACAGCTTTCCAGTTCTCAACACCTGGATTGCTCGTGAATCGACTCAGCATCCCGACGACGAAAGTTATGTCAGGCCTTGTGGCAGTTGTTGCATACATAAAACTTTCAATGACGTTTGAATACTCCAGCTGCTGACACTTTTCGTAGGATTTTGCTTCATCTTCTTGTCACACCTGTCCGGAGTATCGATCCCAGAAAGATCCTAATATCCATAGTGTGCGAGCATCTTCTCAATATAATGAGACTATGACAGCGCAACTCTAGTGTCCGTCCGGATGACCTTGATCCCCAGGATCACATTAGCTCCCCCAAGTCCTTCGTACTGAACTTGGATGAGAGGAACTTCTTTGTCTCAGTGACACGTGCTCGATCCGGGCCCAGGATCAGCATGTCGTCCACGTATAGACAAACGATGACTCCTCTCCCGTCAGCAAACTTTGTGTAAATATATTTGTCCGTCTCGCTGACCATGTAGCCGTTTGATCTTATGACCTTTATCAAACTTCTCATGCCACATTTTGGGATCTTGCTTTAGATTATATAACAATTTTACCAACTTGTAGACTTTGACTTCAAGTCCCTTGACGATGAATCCTTCTGGCTGTTGCGTGTAAATCTTTTTGGTAAATTCTTTATTCAGGAATGTTGTTTTAACATCCATCTGATGTATAACTAGCTTATGAATTATACTCAGAGCAATTAACATCCCGATGGTTGTCATCCGCGCTACTGGAGCATATGTGCCGAAGTAGTCGATCCCCTGCTTCTGAGAAAACTATTTGGCCACCAGCCTTGCCTTGATCTTATCAACAGTTCTATCGACCTTCATCATCTTCTTGAAGATTCGATTGGTTTAGCTCCTTCAGGCAGATCAACCAACACTCAAGTGTTGTTGGAGGTTATTGCGTCATACTAATTATTTATAGCCTTCCTCTAGAATACAGCGTCTCTGGTCTTCATCGCCTCATCATAGTTTAGAGGTTCTGCTTCCACATGATAGGTGACGAAGTCATCTCCGAAGTCCTTTGTCTCCTCACTCGCTTAGACACCGGTTGCAAGCTCTGTTTTGAACGTTGTCTCTGGAATGATAACTTCTTCTTGGACTACATTTTTATTGGAAGCGTTAGCCTCCTGTGCACTCACACTATTCTCCGGAATATCCGCAAAAATAATATTCTTGTGCCTTGCATATTTATCTTCAAAGAATTATGCGTCGCGAGATTTCGATGATATAATTTGACTCAATATCAAGGAACCTCCGAGCATTTCTCTTCTCAGCATATCCCAGAAAGATTATCTTCGTAGTCCTCATTCCTAGCTTCTGAATCTTCAAATCTGGAAGCTTCACATACGCCAAACACCCCCACACTCGAATGAGATTCAAGTTGGGTCTGACTTTGAATCAGAGTTCATGAGGAGTGACATTAGATGTTGTGTACGACACTCCATTCAGGATGAACGTATACGTCAGCACAGCTTCTCCCCAGAAATAGTTTGGAACACCCACAGTTAATAGTATTGACTTCATCATCTCTGTCAACGTTATGTTCTTTCATTCAGCTACTCCAATTGATTGAGAAAAATTCAGAGCAGTCGTCCCATTGAAAATTTTATGTTCTTTGAAGAATGATGCGAATTCAATGGACATATATTCTCCGCCTCGATCATTTCTGAGTCTTTTGAGTTGTTGTCCCGTTCGACGTCCAGCCTCAGCCCTGAACTCCTTGAACTTCTCGAATGCTTCATCTTTTGTCTTTAGCAGATAGACGAACGCGTACTTCAAGTATTCGTCAATGAAGGTAATAAAATACTTTATCATGGCCTTTGTAGAGAACTATTTGAAGTCACAGATATCTGAGTGTGTACAAACTCCAGAAAATCTGTACTTCAATTTATCTGTTTGAACGGTTTTCTTGTAATCCTTGTCTGCGTACAGACCTCACACTTCTCTACCTCCTTACCCCCACATTTCTAGATAAGCCATAGACTAGACATCTTACGGTAAATAGTACATGTCCTAGTCTTGGTGTCCCACAACTCTTGTAATGAGACTCTACTCACAAGCAGAAGTTCGAACATCCATCTAATACTGAAGCCTTGTTTCAAAGTATGTCTCCTGCCAAGATATCACCATCTGGCAACCATGGATGGTCACCCTCAATTCTCCAATAGAGTTCCTGAGATCAGTTCCTTGGTAATCACTGGTACTTTGCTACACGTACTTCTTTGACTATAACTTCTTGAAGTCCAGAACCATTGTCCCGATCCTCAGGTCCTCTGCTTGATACTTGTTCGCTATCGAGATCTTCGGCCTTCTTCAGTGATATGATTGACCTCAGTGAACTGCTCTTCCTAGAGCTCCCGCGGCTAGATGCACTAGTGTTCATTCACCAGTCAGCAACCACGCCATATGACTTAACCTGCACAATCATAACAACCAAATTAAGTAATCAAATTAACCAAGTTAAGCTTTTACCTTGCTATTTTTGTTTGAAATTGGATCTGCTATCCTCATTCTCATGGTCCTTCATGCTTGAAGAGACATGCGCCAAGGTTCTCATAGCCCTATGCGCATAACCTGGTCGCACATAGACCTTTCTTAGAGCTAGCCACATAGACAATTCCATGCGCCAAGTCCTGCTATGCACCGAAAGAACGCCATGCGCAGTGACTATATTGCACCAAGTCCGCCATGCGCAGTGTCACGACCCGCACCCGGTGTAGGAATACAAGTCGGGAACAACGCCCAGCCTACGCCGCAGCATCGGCGGTAGAACGCTGTCTTGGTCAATTATACTATCTAATTATCTCACTATAAAGCATAAACCTCCAATAATATCTCAACTTCAAGATGAGAGTATAATCAACTTAGTTCAACACAATACTCAATCACATTTCTATGGCACGAGAAGATATCACAAAAGTTTAACATAACTATACAGTTAAAAAATATAACAACAACAAATAGAAATAATATCCAAACACAATAATATGCCAGAAACAAATCCGGTACCAAAATGCTAAAGAGAACTAACTATGCTAACTAGTGAGCCCGGCTAAATTTTCTGGCAGTCACTCCATAACTAGTGGGTCCAAGTCAGCACCATCTATAGGTTGAGGTCCATAGTATGTCGGACACCAATCTCCCGAATCCTCTGAAAAATATTTTCCAGTCAGGAATGGAGCGAAGTACAACCCAATAGCAGTTTCAATTAATTGACAAAAACTATAAAGCAGTAGAATAGAAGATGCTATCTACGATGAGGATATAACTGATAATCAAGAACAATGAGAGAATAGGCAATACTAACAACAGAATATAATCAATGCGTACAAGAATAAAGGAATGAACTATAATGTCAGAATAGAACAAGGTAATCAATGAACTGAATAATGGAATCTACAATAACTATGTGATTTGAGATACTAACTAAATATGTGATCGGCCTGGGAGATTCAATGATTACACTAAGGAGCTAACTCAACCATACGTGAATTGCATGGTTAGTTAGTAGCCAATGATTACACTACTAGCCGATAGTTTCTTGATCACATATTTAATTGGTATTTCTCCTGCCCCGACTGATATGATGGACCGAATCATGACACGTCACTAGCCAATGTATCCAATGTTTAATCTACAATATTCAATGTTATCCAATACCAACAAGGACAGTATCTGATACCATCTCCATAATCAAGGTAACATCCCATGACTGACGATCCAATAACAATATCAATCCGTGTACCATCGTGTCAAGAATCATAAGTAACATTTCTAAATACTTGAATTATAGTGGTAATCAAATAATGGAAACTATCAGAGAATATACTCGCCTGTGGTCCAGAGCAAATGATGAAAAATAATGTCCGAACTGGTGTCACAGACCTATATATAAAATATTGCATTAATACAAGTTTTTGGGAAGAGAAATAAATTAAACTAGTCAACTTTCTAGGTCATAAAGTCATTTCTAAGTCAAAAGTCAAACTAGGTCAACTCTAAGTCAACTATGGTCAACTATAGTCAAATTATGGTCAACTACCTATTTCTATGTTGCATGAGTCTAACTCAAAGATATTGGGCTCACACACTATGAATCTAGGCCATACAAACTAAATATTAGGATACTAAGATACCGTATCTCAGGATACGCAAAGAAGGAATAAATATAACACATATGTACATATCAAACAATATTATATATATATATAATCCTAATTACAAATTCTAAATGGATACCTTGGTTTCGAACCAACTTGGTATCGTAATACTAAACCTCTATCTTGATATCCAAACCCAATACCTTGATTATCCTCCAATACCTTGATACTTACCTTGGCATCTCAAGGTAAATTCAAAACCTTATTTATACTAACTACCCAACAATAATTATAAACTATTATGCATTTAATATTTATATAATTCTATATACCTTATTTTAGTCGCCTTAATACTAACCCATAATTAGTTTACAACTATCCTATTACTTATGCCAATACCTACTACTCATACCTTGGTATATCTTGATACTTACCTTGATATCTGAAGGTAATTGCCAAAACTCATATATATACTAACTACCCATCAATAATTACATATATCAATCCAATATAACTCTAGTATGTACTAATAGAATAATACTAACTACCAACTACACACTAACTATTAATACATATATACGTACATACATACCTATAAATATATAATATATAAAAAATACTCATAACAATTGATAACTAAAGTATACTAATTATTCTAATAAATTTATATGCTACAACTAAATATATACATATATAGTATACTATAATACAAATAGCAATTAGGAACATATTTATATATATATTAATTACCATATATATATATATATATATATATATATATATATATATATATATATTAATATCTAATATATTAAAAACTGTCAAACTGTCGCTAAATACCCTGTCCACTGTCACAGAAAGCTGCTTTGTATATAGATACACTGCAATTTTTATGACAGTTTCCTGCACTGTCACTAAAAACTGTCGCTGAAGCTTCTGATACTCTGCTGATACACTGTTGTTTCAGCGACAGTTTTCTGCAACTGTCGCTGACTGCTGTCGCTGAAAAGCTGCTATTATTTGCATTTGTTGCTGCTGTTGCGACACTTCTGGCTCGCTGTTGTCGCTGAAAATTTATGCATATATATATATACAATATATATATAAATACATATATAACCCACCATATATATTTATACAATATATATTTAAATACATATATATAACCCATAATATATATTTATACAATATATATTTAAATACATATATATAACCCACAATATATATATTTATACAATATACATATAAAACTATATATAACTATACATACACTTATACATAGTAAATTGTATAAAATACCATATAGTAACATACACACACACATATAGTAATATGTATATATAACTATACATATATGTATATATATATATAATCATACAATAATATAAATACATAACAATATATATAACCACATATAAATATATCTACTATATTATATATACATATGCTTCCGCTTATAAATATATATCTACATACATATACATATATATATATATATATATATATATATATATATATATATATATATATATATATATATATATATATATATATATAAATAATCATATAATAACTATAAATAATCTAATTACTTAATTAAACATACACATATATTATATAAAATATATACATATATTTACATCCCTAACATATATTATAACATATATATTAATGCATGTAGAAGAAAGCTACATAATATATATTCTATTAATACATATATAATACATAGATCTATGATACAATAAATACTATAATAAATATACATAATACATATATAATATATATAGATACATACACAATTATAATTCAAGAATTAAAGCACAATTAATTAGATCTACACATAAACACACAATAATTGGAGAGTATCACACCGTATCCCACTAGATCTAGGATACGCATGCGACACGAGTCCACCACACATCCAATTGCACCCCGAAGGACACTAACAAATCACATATAATATTTATGAACAAAATAAAGTGTCAAATGTAGATCTATCTGTCCGTGTCAAAATACGACATGTACAAAGTCCCGTGTCGGAGGAAAAACCCCCAAAACAACACGTATCACCAAATTGTTGGGATACGACTACACGTACCCAATTGTGGATACGATACTAGCCCCAAACACATAAACATATGCCAAATTAATCTATAGGATCAATTGACACACACAATAAAAGTTATTTCCGGAATTCCCCCAAAATTGACACAAAAAGCACCATAACTTTCTCCATAGGTCTCCTATGAACACAAAACCAAATCCTATGGGTAGTACATACATATGGGTTGATTATTCATGATTAAATCTCAGATTTAGAAACTATTTTAAGAGAAAAAATTAAATTATACCTATTGGGAGATGGATTTCCAATAAAACCTCCAAAATTTGTGAAATTAGCTTCCAACTTGTAGATCCTCGCTCCTCTTTGTAGATCCTTGCTTCCTCCATCTAGATCCTTGCTCTTATAGTCTCCAATGGTGATTTAAGAAGTAATTGGGTGAAAATTTGGTAGGAATTTGATGAAATTTGGTTGAAAAAATTTTTAGATCTAGATTTGGAATGAAAAATGAAGAGAGAGAAAGTTTTTATCCCCTTTATATAGGCCTCACTTGCCCCCTCCCTCAAGCTACTATGTAAAGTCTAAAATACCCCTTGGGGCCTCTCATGAAGAAATTAATTAAGGAGGGAAGCTTCTAGTCCAATGGTTTAATTAATTTAATCATCCTCCTAATTAATAGGCTTTCTAGTTGGGCTCAATTCTAACAATTAATACATATTGGTCCATGGATCTATTCTAACTAGTTAGGTCCACTAACACAAGTCCAAAAATAAATCTAACATGCTAATAATAAATAAATAATACAATAAATAAATATTTAACATGCACAATATTTAATTAATTATAAAATGACCAAAATATCCTTTTCTAGAAAATACGGTAGTGACAAGTCTATCCCCCTTAAAATAATTTCGTCCTCAAAATTTAAGGGTGATCGTACTCCTTCTAGGTCAAACCCCCAGCAATCATAGTCTAATAAGGTCTTATCTCACTAAGAACAGTCCTATGCAAAGAATAACATGCATGGTCATGGTCTCCACCTGTCTTATTACTGTTGTCTCTGTCAGGTATTCTATAGCTACACTAACTATATACCACAAGCATCCAAAAGGTACTAAAGAATCAATCAATCAAAATAGATGAAAGGAACAGAAAGAAAGAACAGACTCTCTATCCCATCACCTGTAGTATTGGTCTCCTCGACCGTCATCGCAAATGCTCCACCCTGCCGAGGTAGCTCCCTCTGCGGGTGATGAGCAATCTTTGGTGCTACAGGTGGCTTAACCACACCTCTCTGCCCTCGATCTGCATCCTGGCCTGGACGTTGAATTGTCCAAAGACAATCCTTCACCATATGCTCCGTTGATCCACAATGTAAGTATGCTCCAAGTCTCTTTCGGCACATCTCCCAAGTGTGCCAGTCTTCTTGTAATAGGTGCATTGAGGAGCCTGTTGCACCTGTCTCTGAGGCTGCTGTGGTATTTGCTATACTGGAGCTTGTACTGGAGCAACAATTGGTTCTGGCATCTGATATTGCTGCTGATAGGCTCCGAATTGTAATGGAAACTGCTGTTGCTGGAACCGCGGCCTCTTTGCCAGTCCCACACTGCTACTGTCACCCCCAAACATATCACAGTCCCTCTTCGGCTTCAAGTTCCACTCCCGCTCGACCTTGCGTGCCTCCGAAAGTATCTCAGAATATGTCTCGTAGAAAGACGGAATGAGAATCTTTACTTCCCAATTCAGACCCTCGCAGAAACGGATAGCCTAAACTTCTGGCTCTCTCACCAAGTACTCCGCAAATCAGCTCAGCCTCCCAAACTCTGCAGCATACTCCTCTACGGACATGCTTCCTTGTGTAAGGCTCTCAAATTGCCTTCCTAATTCCAATCTGTCCGTCCGAGCAAAGAACTTCTTCTTAAAGAGATCCTTGAATATCTCCCAAGACTGCCCCGCATCAGTAAGAATTGGCTCATTCCTGAACCAAGTGCGGGCAACGTCGAACAGTTGAAGTCCTACTGCCTCAACCTTCAGATCCTCCGCAAGATGGGACACCTTCATGAGTCGCTCGATATCTTCAAGCCAATCGTCAGCATAGACTATACCTTCTGTACCCTTGAAAACTCGAGGCTCAAGCTTCTTAAAATTTTGAATGTTGCCTGGCTTGATCTGAATATCCTGTGGCTGTGGAGGAGCCTCTTTCTAAACTGCTGTTATAGCTATCTGATAGGCATTTTCCATACTCTGCCACATCAACTCTGACTGCTTGTGCTAGGCTTCTATCTGTGCCCTCTGTAATTCTATTATCTCTCTAAACAGTGCAACCATGGGCGCGGTATCTCCTGAAAATTGAGGTGGTGGAAGTCCCTCCGAAGCAACTGGAGTAGTCCTCGGAACAGGTGGAGGAGAACCCCCGAAGGCAGCCAAGACTCCAACGTGAACTGATATCGTAGGAGGTACAAACCCTACTGCCTGAGTGGAAGATTGAGAGGTGGCAGACCTCGCAAAAACTGCTCCCGATCGATGGGATCTAGTCTTCGGCGGCATCCTGAAGACAGATCGAAACAAAAAAGATCAATTCGACACAAGATAGGATATCATCAAGGAAGGACAAAAGTATTCAGAAGGAATCAAAAGTAGCGATTCAATTCAGATTGGAATTCCTAGTTGTGATTGAGTATCCCTCTCACTTCCTAGTATCCTATGTCCTATATCCTATCGCAGGCTCGCAGTAGTACAACTAAGTTACCGCACTACCATGATATCGCAATATTGTGAAGCCTGACCTGCATGGGCCACCAATAAAAATGTGTCATGACCCACACCCGGTGTAGGGATACAAGTCGGGAACAACGCCCAGCCTACGCCGCAGCATCGGCGGTAGAACGCTGTCTTGGTCAATTATACTATCTAATTATCTCACTATAAAGCATAAACCTCCAATAATATCTCAACTTTAAGATGAGAGTATAATCAACTTAGTTCAACACAATACTCAATCACATTTCTATGGCACGAGATGATATCACAAAAGTTTAACATAACTATACAGTTAAAAAATATAACAACAACAAATAGAAATAATATCCAAACACAATAATATATCAGAAACAAATCTGGTACCAAAATACTAAAGAGAACTAACTATGCTAACTAGTGAGCCCGACTAAATTTTCTGGCAGTCACTCCATAACTAGTGGGTCCAAGTCTGCACCATCTATAGGTTGAGGTCCATAGTATGTCGGACACCAATCTCCCGGATCCTCTAAAAAATATTTTCCAGCCAGGAATGGAGCGAAGTACAACCCAATAGCAGTTTTAATTAATTGACAAAAACTATAAAGCAGTAGAATAGAAGATGCTATCTACGATGAGGATATAACTGATAATCAAGAACAATGAGAGAATAGGCAATACTAACAACAGAATATAATCAATGCGTACAAGAATAAAGGAATGAACTATAATGTCAAAATAGAACAAGGTAATCAATGAACTGAATAATGGAATCTACAATAACTATGTGATTTGAGATACTAACTAAATATGTGATCGGCCTGGGAGATTCAATGATTACACTAAGGAGCTAACTCAACCATACGTGAATTGCATGGTTAGTTAGTAGCCAATGATTACACTACTAGCCGATAGTTTCTTGATCACATATTTAATTGGTATTTCCCCTGCCCCGACTGATATGATGGACCGAATCATGATACGTTACTAGCCAATGTATCCAATGTTTAATCTACAATATTCAATGTTATCCAATACCAACAAGGACAGTATCTGATACCATCTCCATAATCAAGGTAACATCCCATGACTGACGATCCAATAACAATATCAATCCGTGTACCATCGTGTCAAGAATCATAAGTAACATTTCTAAATACTTGAATTATAGTGGTAATCAAATAATGGAAACTATCAGAGAATGTACTCGCCTGTGGTCCAGAGCAAATGATGAAAAATGATATCCGAACTGGTGTCACAGACCTATATATGAAATATTACATTAATACAAGTTTTTGGGAAGAGAAATAAATTAAACTAGTCAACTTTCTAGGTCATAAAGTCATTTCTAAGTCAAAAGTCAAACTAGGTCAACTCTAAGTCAACTATGGTCAACTATAGTCAAATTATGGTCAACTACCTATTTCTATGTTGTATGAGTCTAACTCAAAAATATTGTGCTCACACACTATGAATCTAGGCCATACAAACTAAATCTTAGGATACTAAGATACCATATCTCAGGATACGCAAATAAGGGATATATATAACACATATGTACATATCAAATAATATTATATATATAAAATCCTAATTACAAATGCTAAATGGATACCTTGGTTTCGAACCAACTTGGTATCGCAATACTAAACCTCTATCTTGATATCCAAACCCAATACCTTGATTATCCTCCAATACCTTGATACTTACCTTGGCATCTCAAGGTAAATTTAAAACCTTATTTATACTAACTACCCAACAATAATTATAAATTATTATGCATTTAATATTTATATAATTCTATATACCTTATTATAGTCACCTTAATACCAACCCATAATTAGTTTACAACTATCCTATTACTCATGCCAATACCTACTACTCATACCTTGGTATATCTTGATACTTACCTTGATATCTCTAGGTAATTGCCAAAATCTCATATATATATACTAACTACCCATCAATAATTACATATATCAATCCAATATAACTCTAGTATGTACTAATAGAATAATACTAACTACCAACTACACACTAACTATTAATACATATATACGTACATACATACCTACAAATATATAATATATAAAAAATACTCATAACAATTGATAACTAAAGTATACTAATTATTCTAATAAATTTATATGCTACAACTAAATATATACATATATAGTATACTATAATACAAATAGCAATTACGAACATATTTATATATATATATTAATTACCATATATATATACATATATATCTATATATATATTAATATCTAATATATTAAAAACTGTCAAACTGTCGCTAAGTACCCTGTCCACTGTCACAGAAAGCTACTGTGTATATAGATACACTGCAGTTTTTTGTGACAGTTTCTTGCACTGTCACTAAAAATTGTCGCTGAAGCTTCTGATACTCTGCTGATACACTGTTGTTTCAACGACAGTTTTCTACAACTGTCGCTGACTGCTGTCGCTGAAAAGCTGCTATTATTTGCATTTGTTGCTGCTGTTGCGACACTTCTGGCTCGCTGTTGTCGCTGAAAATATATGTATATATATATACAATATATATATAAATACATATATATAACCCACCATATATATTTATACAATATATATTTAAATACATATATATAACCCATAATATATATTTATACAATATATATTTAAATACATATATATAACCCATAATATATATATTTATACAATATACATATAAAACTATATATAACTATACATACACTTATACATAGTAAATTGTATAAAATACCACATAGTAACATATACACACACATATAGTAATATGTATATATAACAATACATATATGTATACATATATATAATCATACAATAATATAAATACATAACAATATATATAATCACATATAAATATATCTACTATATTATATATACATATGCTGCCACTTATAAATATATATATATATATATATATATATATATAAATAATCATATAATAACTATAAATAATCTAATTACTTAATTAAACATACACATATATTATATAAAACATATACATATATTTACATCCCTAACATATATTATAACATATATATTAATGCATGTAGAAGAAAGCTACATAATATATATTCTATTAATACATATATAATACATATATCTATGATACAATAAATACTATAATAAATATACATAATACATATATAATATATATAGATACATACACAATTATAATTCAAGAATTAAAGCACAATTAATTAGATCTACACATAAACACACAACAATTGGAGAGTATCACACCGTATCCCACTAGATCTAGGATACGCATGCGACACGAGTCCACCATACATCCAATTGTAACCCGAAGGACACAAACAAATCACATATAATATTTATGAACAAATAAAGTGTCAAATGTAGATCTATCTGTCCGTGTCAAAATACGACATGTACAAAGTCCCGTGTCGGAGGGAAAATCCCCAAAACAACACGTATCACCAAATTATTGGGATACGACCTACACGTACCCAATTGTGGATACGATACTAGCCCCAAATACATACACATATGCCAAATTGATCTATAGGATTAATTGACACACAACAAAAGTCATTTTCGGAATTCCCCCAAAATTGACACAAAAAGTACCATAACTTTCTCCATAGGTCTCCTATGAACACAAAACCAAATCCTATGGGTAGTACATACATATGGGTTGATTATTCATGATTAAATCTCAGATTTAGAAGCTATTTTAAGAGAAAAAACTAAATTATACCTATTGGGAGATGTATTCCAATAAAACCTCCAAAATTGGTGAAATTAGCTTCCAACTTGTAGATCCTCGCTCCTCTTTGTAGATCCTTGCTTCCTCCTTCTAGATCCTTGCTCTTATAGTCTCCAATGGTGATTTGAGAAGTAATTGGGTGGAAATTTGGTAGGGATTTGATAAAATTTGGTTGAGGGAAATTTTAGATCTAGATTTGGAATGAAAAATGAAGAGAGAGAAAGTTTTTATCCCCTTTATATAGGCCTCACTTGCCCCCTCCCTCAAGCTACTATGTAAAGTCTAAAATACCCCTTGGGGCCTCTCATGAAGAAATTAATTAAGGAGGGAAGCTTCTAGTCCAATGGTTTAATTAATTTAATCATCCTCCTAATTAATGGACTTTCTAGTTGGGCTCAATTCTAACAATTAATACATATTGGTCCATGGATCTATTCTAACTAGTTAGGTCCACTAACACAAGTCCAAAAATAAATCTAACATGCTAATAATAAATAAATAATACAATAAATAAATATTTAACATGCATAATATTTAATTAATTATAAATTACCAAAATACCCTTTTCTAGAAAATACGGTAGTGACACGCAGTGAGTGTCCTGTGCCCAGACTGATTATGTGCCGAGATCTTCCATGTTCTAATTATTTCCATGCGTAGATGCATAGTGCCAGTCTCTCTTCGACAACCGCAATAGACTTCTCTATGCGGCTACTAGCTTCAGACATTTGCATGTGCCAAGTTGCATCAGATGTCGACTTTCTTTCTTTTGGAATGTACGTCTCCGGTGACGCAGATCAAGTTCACTTCCATCGGCAGGAATGGTAGATCCTGGATCTCTCTACCCACATCCAACATTTGACAGAGGACTCCTTCCTCATCCAAATGATTGAAGTGCAGCCCGTCAATCTTCTCAAGTTTGTAAAAACTTGTGTCGGAAAGACTTTCACGGTTGTTTTTCATCTTACTCGGATCTTGCTTTGACGGACAAGTATATTTACACAAAGTTCGCTGACGGGAGAGGAGTCATCGTTTGTATATACATGGATGACATGCTGATTCAAGGTACGGATCTGGCACGTGTCACTGAGACAAAGAAGTTTCTCTTATCTAAGTTCAGTATGAAGGACTTAGGGGAAGCTGATGTTATCCTGGGGATAAAGATCATCCGGATGGATACTGGAGTGGCGTTGTCACGGTATTATTATATTGAGAAAATATTTATATGCTATGGATATCAGGATTTTCCAGGGATCGATACTCCGTACAGGTGTGACAAGAAGCTGAAGCCAAATCCGAGGGAAAGTGTCAGGAAGCTAGAGTATTCAAGAGTCATCAGGAGTTTGATGTATGCAACAACTGCCATAAGGTTTGCCATAGCTTTCGCCATGGGGATGTTGTGTCGATTCACGAGCAATCCAGGTGTTGAGCACTGAAAAGCTGTAAAGAGTGTAATGAGATATCTCAAAAGGACTCAGAATTATGCACTGTACTACAACGGGTATCCGACTGTAGTGGAAGGCTTCAGTGATGTAAGCTGGTGTTCAGAAGTAGAGAGTGAAAGGTCCATAGGAGGATACATAGTTTCGGGTGCTCATGTATGATCTTTCAGTGGTTGGTGCACAGATTTCGGCGGTACCGATATACTGCGACACAGTAGTGACATCAAATGACCTCTTCAATGGTAAGAAGAGACTGTGCGCCTGAGGCATAGGAAAGTGAATGATCTTATCAAGACTGGAGTCATTTCCATGATTAATGTTCAGATCTAGGAGAATCTGGTCGATCCGTTCACCAAAGGTCTCAAGCGCCAGCTTGTCGAGGACACAGTAATTAATATAGACTTGAAGATATTATGATATTCTATTTTTGTAATTCTACCATAAATTTTTATGCTATTAGTTCAAAGAGAAATCTAGTAGGCATCTAGCTTTTGGTTCAAAAAAGGATCATTAACTTGGAGAATATTAGGAACAATAGGTAGTCATTTAAGATATTGAGGGGTTACGGACCCAGAACCACTATTGTCTACTATTTGTTCCCTGAGTAGAACAAAGTTTTATGGGAGGATGGCTTAGCCGCCTTAATGAGTTCTATAGCATTTGGAATATCCGGCGTACCTTACAGGAAGCACGATAGCACAACACTACAAAGGAGCGAAGGACTCCATGCTACAGTGGGTGACACCACCATGAGGTTCCTCGATAGGATAATGTCTCAACTTCGCGAGCCATGTCACAGCATCGTAGTACTGCATATATGCAGGTAGCCAAATACTATAAAATAAAGAGTGGTAGACAGCACTACAAAGAGGCCGGTGATCTCATGTTACAGTGGTGTGACACCACCAAGAGGTACCTAGAGGGTAAAGCCTCGACTACGCGAGCCATGTCACAGTGGTGTAATACCGCAAGTAAGCGCAAGGCTTCATGCTGGGTAGTTTGGTACTACAAAGAGGATGGACCTCATGCTACAGTGGATGACCACACAATGAGGTGGGACCTCGACTTTGGGCCATGTCATAGCGGAGTAGCACCGCAAGGAAGCGCAAGGCTTCATGCCAAAGACTCTTTAAAAGAACTCACATAGAGTGTACTGAAAGATATATATGCCGTCTCTTGAGGGTAAATTTGTAGACGTCAAAAATATATATACTGAAATCAGGCATCCATAGGGCTTTTAATGTGCAACCGGAAGCACAACTGATGTCATTATGTGAGTGAAAATAATTACAGCTACGGTACAGAATTCAAGACTTAGTCCATTCTTGTATCATACTGTTATTCGACCCATGTAGGAAGATTCAAGTCGAAGCAACATCTATCCTAATGCATGATTGACAGTTACTGTGGGGAACGCTCAACCCATATATTGAGATATGTGGGGGATTGTTGGTGTTTTTGCCTTTGGACTAGTAAAGCTAATCCCACATTGGCTACACCACCAAGTGGGTATCTCAATATAATACTTTATATGTCTTGAGGTATGCACATGGGTATGGTGAGGCATATGGGCGCCATGTGGGGGTATTTTATTAGGAGGAAAAATGATTAACTCAATGAAAGCATTTATGATTTTTGTCATGCTCTTGGAATTTATCACAGATATCTGAGTGTACGAACTCCAGAAAATTTGTACATCAATTTACCTATTTGAACAGTTTTATTATAATCTTTGTCTACACACAGACCTCATAATTCTCCATCTCCTAACCCCCACATTTGGAGATAAGTCATAGACTAGACATCTTGTGGTACAGAGTACATGTCCTAGTCTTGGTGTCCCACAACTCTTGTAATGAGACTCTACTCACAAGCGGAAGCTCGAACATCCATCTGATACTGAATCCTTGTTTCATAGTATGTCTCCTACCAAGATATCACCATCTGGCAACCATGGATGTTCACCCTCAAGTCTGCAACAGACTTCATGAGATCAGTTCCTTGGTAATCAGTGGTACTTTGCTACACAGTTCTTTGTTGGATCGAGGTATATTAGAGCAAAAACTTTTGTGTGAAATCATGATCTTGACTTCATCTTCTTATTCTGCCATCTTTGATTAAGCCTCAAGACTAACAATCTCAAAGCAAGATCCGAGTAAGATGGAGAACAACCATGTAAGTCTTCTCAACATAAGTTTTTACAAATTGGAGAAGATTGGCGTGCTATACTTCAATCATTTGGATGAGGAAGGAGTCCTTTGTCAAATATTGGACGTGGGTAGAGAGATCCAGGATCTACCATTCATGCGAATGGAAGTGAACTTGATTTGGCGTCGCTGGAGATACACATTCCAAGAGAAAGGAAGTTGACATCTGATGCAAATTTGCGCATGGAGATGTCTGAAGCTAGTAGCCGCATGGAGAAGTCTAATCCAATTTTCGAAGAGAGACTGCACTATGCATGACAACAATTAGAACATGAAAGAACTCGGCACATAAGCAGTCTCGACGCAGGGCACTCACTGCGCATGGTAGGCTCGATGCAGTGTAGTCACTACGCATGGCGTTCTTTCGGTGCATGGCAGGACTTGGCACATGGAAGCGTCTATGTGGCTAGTTCTAAGCAAAGTCTATGAGTAGTTTCCTGCTACACGTTGGTACTATGTACAAGAGATATCGCTTGGTTGGCTCGAGCGGGAGCCTTCTCGAAGAGTTCTCCGATCGAAACACAAGACTATTGATCTTGGTGAGTGGACATAACTTCATTCTCTGATTCTTGCACGTCTTAATAATGAATCTGATTTTTTATAATACTTGTTGCTAAGTAGATAATGTTCACATAAGAATGATAGAACCTGACTTTTGCATGCTTAATAAGAGAACTCGTATTGCTTGTCTAATGAACGAACCCTTACCATGCTAAAAAAAGATAGAAATATTGCATGCTAGGTTACACTGACACGGTTATTGAACGAACTACTGCCATGCTAATAAGAGGAGTATAAGATTTGCTTGGACTTGTGAATCCATAGTATGCTAAGTAAGAGTAGTAGCATGCTTAGTTATAAAAAGGATAGAATAACTGCAGCCTTACTTGCTTAAATGGAGATTGCTTGCTTGTTTCTTATCGTACTGAAAGAGATATAAATTACATGATAGATTTATAAAAATAATTTTTGCTTGTTACTTGTTAAAGGAACTAGATTGCTTGAACATAGAATTCATTTGAACTCGTCTAGAGTATTGATGGCTACGAACCCCATATATCGATGGATACGTGTCCCGTACATCGATGGTTGCGAACGATCGTATATCAATACGATAAGATCGAAGAAGAGCTAGTATAGAAGAATTTCTTGTTCATTATCTACTTGCGTCATGTAGTTTTTATATGATAGAAGTACATTCATGCATCGGTCTGACAACTTGTGCACAAGGTTTATCTCTCGAGCGATTCCTGGGGCACTGGGGATTGTTCGGCCTAGGAGATATCTGGAACACCCTGAGGCATAACGTCCTTACTTTACGGGAGGGTGTGGCTTTTTGTGTAGTGCTTAACCATGAGCCACGGCTGCTATTTTGAGCATATTTTAGTGAAGAGGAACCATGTGTCTCAGCAGCTATTAGCCAAATCTGTCATTAGTGAGATGGGTTTGTACGTCACAACTGCTAATCCAGGGGATCCAACACTCGGGGACCATCATATTGTTAGGGTGCATGCTAGGTTAGCCTTATTGCATACCTAATTATTTGATGCAGGGACGAATAGGAAATAGAACCCTTGTGATTATGCAAATTGTTGCTAAATTGTATGTCTGTTGCAGGATAACCATTCGACGAAGGGTAAGAATTATTAAATAAGTGGTGTATTGATTTATGATTATGCTTGAATTGTCTACTACCCCTAGACTTGCATGTTTTACTTGAATATGCTACTGTCTATTGAACAAAATTGAATAAGTCTACTAGATGCACTCTGTCTTGTACTGAGATTGTCACGACCCGCACCCGATGTAGGGATGCAAGTCGAAAACAACCCCTAGCCTACGCCGCAGAATCGGTGGTAGAACGCTGTCTTGGTCTACTATACTATCTAAAATCTCATAATAATATAAAGTCTGCCAACGATAGCTCACACAAAACTTAATCACAATCTAAAGCACGAGAAGATATGAAGGAATTCTAACATAACTATCCATTCAATATATATAAACAATAATAGAAACAATATCCAATCTCATACTATATGCCGAAAACTAATCCGGTACCAAAATGTTAAAGAAACTATCTATGAAAACTAGTAATCCAGATAAGCCTCCCGATAATCACTCCAGAACTAGTGGGTC